>CM060909.1:112655833-113255833 GCA_030737875.1 Allium sativum
ACTAATCGACTAAAGCTGACTGTGGATTTCAAATGTTATCTTTAATGATGGTATTCGATATGTCACATTTATGAAATTCGTATTTGTGATTTATTTTTCTGCCTCCTCTCTGAGATGCTTTTACATTCATGCCCCTTATTTAGGAAGTCATCACTAGTCTTCGTTATGGGAAGAATTTTCACTGCTCAATGTTTTGTCTGCTTTGCTGACTAGTTTTGACGTCGGAGACTCCATTGGATGTCCTGTGTTTCAGAGAGGTTGTTCTAGTCCAACGTTTGTCTTCTCTTGTCGATTAAATCAACACTATAGAGTTCATCGATCATTGTTGAATTCTCTTATAGAGAAGTTGCTTTCCTATGGAAAGGAATTTTGGTTGTCACATCGTTTCACAGTGCGAACTTCAGCGACGTTTGAGAGTTGCATCGCTTCGCGCCACGAACTCCAACGCTTCATTTCACTTATAGTGAACTCCAGTGCTCCATTTCGTGCAATGAATTCCAGTGACCTTGGAGGGTTGCATCGCTTCGTGGCACGAACTGCCACGCTTCGTTTTGCCTATAGTGAACTCCAGCGCTTCATTTCGCGCAATGAACTCCCACGAACCTTTGGAGGGTTACACCGCTTCGCACCACAAACTCCCATGCTTTATTTCACTTATAGTGAACTCCAGTGCTTCGTTTCGCGCAATGAATTCCCGCGAACCTTTGGAGGTTTGCATCGCTTCGCTCCACAAACTCTCACGCTTCGTTTCACTTATGGTGAACTCTCGCGCTTCGTTTTGCGCAATGAATTTCCGCGACCTTGGAGGGTTGTATCGCTTCACACCACGAACTCCCACGCTTCATTGAACTCCAGCGCTTTGTTTCGCACAACAAATTCCCGTGAACCTTTGGAGGGTTGCATTGCCTCGTGCTACGAACTCCCACGCTTCGTTTCATTTATAGTGAACTCTTGCGCTTTGTTTCGCGTAACGAATTCCCGCGAACCTTTAGAGGTTTGCATCGCTTCATGACACGAACTCCCACACTTCGTTTCACTTATAGTGAACTCCAGCGCTTCGTTTCGCGCAACGAATTCCTGCGAACCTTTGGAGGGTTGCATCGTTTCGCGCCACGAACTCCCACGCTTTGTTTCACTTATAGTGAACTCTCGCACTTCGTTTCACGAAACGAATTCCCAAGACCTTGGAGGGTTGCATTGCTTCGTGCCACGATCTCCCATGCATCGTTTCACTTATAGTGAACTCTAGCGCTTCGTTTCGCACAACGAATTCCCGTGAACCTTTGGAGGGTTGCACCGCTTCACGCCACGAACTCCTGTGCTTCGTTTCACTTATAGTGAACTCTCGTGCTTCTTTTCGCGCAACGAATTCCTATGACCTTGGAGGATTTCATCGCTTCGCGCCACGAACTCCCACACATTGTGTCAATTATAGTGAACTCCAGCGCTTTGCGTAATAAATTCCCATGAACCTTTGAAGGGTTGCGTCTCTTTGCGCCACGAACTCCCGCGCTTTGTTTCACTTATAGTAAACTCCCACGCTTCATTTCACTCAACGAATTCCCGTGAACCTTTGGAGGGTTGAATCGCTTCAGGCCACAAACTCACACGCTTCGTTTCACTTATAGTGAACTCCCACGCTTCGTTTCGCGCAAAGAATCCCCGCAACCTTTGGGATTTCAGATCCTTGGTTGTTCATTTCTCTCTTTTCCATTTGACTCATCAGGACTTTCCCTATTCACTTTTCAAAGTAGCACTTTTCATCCTTGCATTATGCATATCAATGGTTATGGCACTTTGACATTTGAATTGGTGTTATTAGGATTGTCTCATTTGGTCGGAACTTTGAGGAAATAAACACCTATGGAACAACCTGCAATGATAAAATCGTCCTTAGCAAATATTCATGTATATTTTGCAAGTCATAGATTTATACAAGAAGGTAACATTTCATTCGTAAAGCTATTGTTTAGTACAATGCATGTAAACCATTACATACTTTTTACAAGAAAGTATAATATCGCAAAGAGTAAAGTAATGAAAGAAGTAAATAAAGGTGATAGTGATCTCTTATTCTGAGCCGCACATATTAGATCATCATCAACGGTCGTTAGTTGATTACCAACCTTGGATTAGTTTAATCAGAAGCTACGTAGCTTGGATAAGATTGGTCATTTGATGCCCTTTTCCCCTGGGGAGTTGTAGAAGGATTTGCATCTTGGAAATTCTTCATATACTGTTGCAGATGGTTTTTCTAATCAGCTCTTCATTCAATGGTTTCAAATGCCTGCACTCGTTGGTATTGTGGCCTGGCTGATTATGAAATCAACAGAACTTCCCAGATTAGGTTAGATGGTCATTCATCCTCATTGGACGAGGCTCCGGGTAACCTTCTTCATCAATTGCGGAAAGGTAAATGTTTTCATGGGTGTCATTCAGAGGAGTTAGATCCGACGAATCAAGAAGACGGAAGTTCTCATCAACTTTGTTGTTGTTCCTATCATTTGTGTGCTTCAACCCCTGAGTGTTCTTTTGATTGCACTGAATAACAACACTTTTGGGAGCTTCAAGAAGTTGGCTACCACTAATGATCTAAAGAGGTATAAGATTATCGTCCATTCACATGTACTCTTCTGCTTTCTTATAGAACTTGTCAAGTGTATTCGGTTCCTTCATCTTTATCCATGTCCCGAATTCGCTTGTTGTGTCTATAGCATCGAGTAAAGCCATGAGAATTATACGGGGCTCCGAATTCCTCACTTCAGACAAGGCAACATTGAATCGACTAATAAAGGCTTTAACAGTTTCCCTTGGCTTCTGTTTCATTGCTGAGAGCATTATAGCATCCTTGGCTTTTGTAGCATATAAGCGGAACTGCTCCTTGAATTTTTCGGTCAAGTCAGAGAATCGGTATATGGACTTAGGTGGCATCTTTGTGAACCATAATAACGAAACACCTTCTAAGTAGAGAGGAAATTACATGCATCTCATCTCGTCGGTCACTTTAGCTGCACTCATATGCCACTCATATTTGAACAGAAATTAGTTAGGATCAACAAGGCTGTTGTACGGAGGTAGAGTTGGAGGGCTGAACTTCTTTGGAAATTCTACTTCAAGGATTCTTTTAGTGAATGGGGTCCTTTCAGGAGAGAAGTCCCATTCTCTTTCATCATATTTTCTAGCTTGATTCTTTTTCATGATTTTTTATATCATATTCGAGATGTATTCTTCAGTGTTATGCCGCTCTACGAAGCTAAGCTCTTTACCAAATGTTCGTCTTGGCAAGAGGTCTTGATTAGAGAGCTTAGGTACTTTGCCTTCTCAATGAGGAGGTGTCCCCGTGGCGGGACTAGCAACCTTTCGAGCATTCACTTCAGAATGATTCTTAGCCTTTGATTTCAATTCTTTGATGTTAGCTTCGTCTTTGTCGCTTAATCAATCATAATTGTCTTCCATGTTGTCGTTGCGGTTATGATCGGAAGTGGGAGATTTGTCATTTTCTTCGAAATCAACATAGACCTTCTGAGGGGATGGATTTGGTCAAGCACTAAGGATAGCGCCAATTTTCTCCATTATAGCTTTAGTAGAAGCATCCATCCTTTGATTCATATTGGCAATAGCGGCATTCAATTCATTTTTAGTCACACCGGCTCCACCAATCGAGTCTTCGCCAACTTCGAAATGGTTATTAAGTGGTATAGTCGCATTAGCAACATTATCATTTACTCCAATGGTTTGCTCGTAAATTTCTTAGATTTTTCCATGATTTTGGAGAAGGAGGCGGTTTAGAACTTTAATGCAAGGCCTTTAACCTTGGGAGAGTGTAGAAAAGGAAGTGCGAATGCGGCCCCACAGTGGGTGCCAAATGTTTGAATCAAAAATGGTTCAAACACCAAAAGTGTGAAATCACAGTTCTCCAAATGGTACGTAAAATGAAAATGGGACCACAAGCGTAAAATAAACAGGAAAAAGGAAGTAAGAAGACAAAGGGCTTATAGTGGTTCGATCTAGGATAGATCTACGTCCACTTTTGAAGTGATTTTCATTATCATGGAGAGAATTACATATAGCATCATCTCATACATCGCATTTACTACACTTGATCACTCTTGATCACTCTTTACAACGATTCTCCAGTTTTTGCTCTCTTTGCGCTGTAACAACCCGGAATTTTGGGGCCAATTTAAAAAATTTAGTTTAGAAATTTTAATGGATTTTTAATATTTAGAATAATTTATTTTAAATAATAACGAATAAAAATTTATTTTAAAATGAATAAATTCAATTTAATTATAAAAGGAGTTAGAAACAGCGCTGTAGTTTCAAAATTTGAATTTGAACTTTGACTGACTGTACAGGATGCAAAATAAATCAGAATTGAACAAAACCAGAATATTTAAATCTGTTTAATCATATCTTTCTAACAAATCTGAAAAACTGAAATTTCACTTTGAAAATAGAAAGTTATGTCCAGTTTAAAATTTAGAAAAGTCGCTGTAGAATTTATATATTTTTTAATTAAATATATTGGCCTTAAAAATAGTCATTTTGCAAACGACCTCGGTTTTCAACGAAACCACTTTTGTTGGAACCGGAATGTCGAATTCTTGCTAAGTTTCAATTTTCATACTTTTTCGAATTAATATGTGAGCGTGGCAAATGAAAACGTGTTTTGCCAATTACAGTCAAATTAAATCGACTTGAAAATGACAATTTTTCAAACAGTGTCAGAATTCAACGAAATTAGTCTCGTTAGAACCGTATCGTCTAAACATAGCTATAAATAATTTTTCTGTAATTTTCTGAGTTAGTATGTAGCCCCAGTGAATTTATTTGTGCGGTTAAACTAAATAAATAAAGGATTTAAATATTAAATTAAACAGGGCTCAGACGACCAAACTGGCAGACGGGACCTAGTCCATCGCGTCTGGAGCGCGAGTATTTACTTAGGAACAAAGTTCGTTGGGCCTGAATTGGAGTTTGTATAAACTAATGGGATTAAACTGATAAATTAGGAAATATAATATTATTTTATTATAAATAGCATAGGAAAATTAACCCTAACCTAATTCTAATACTAACAGCCGCCGCCATGGGATTCAAAGGCTGAGAAGCACCGAAAACAATCGGTTAAATTCTCTAAATCAAACTACTTTCTTTCGATTCTTACAATACTAAAATCAAAGAGTAGATGGAGATCTTTAAATTGATAAGGTTATGATCGTTTATTGCTGGGTCTTGACTCCAGATTTCTCGCTCAAAGGTGGTTCGTTCGAACCTATTTCAAGCCCCTATGGGACCCGCGAGTTGGACTGGGCGAAGGGCGTGGGAAGAGGCGGACGTCAGCTTTGAAGTGGTGCTTGCTGATGGTGGTCCGGCACGTCGTAGGGGCGTGCGATCCTGAACCCTAAAAAGGGTCACGTTGGGTTCGGTTACCAGACATCATGAGGAAGAAGAACGTCCTTGTTATCTTAGGAGATGTAACTACTTTATTAATTTATTAATTAATTTATGAAATGAAATATATATATTATCATAACTTGTTCATATATAATCAGAATTGCATGAAACTGATTGCGTTGGGATCACAACAGAGAATACTACGCTATGGAAAATACTAGAATTGAAACGGAGCAAATCAGAAATTCAGAAAATTTCAGATCTAAATGGTTTAGTGTGAAATTATATCTTTTATTTATATACTTAAAATCTACTGAAAATAATTTTAGTGTTACACATGCATTGAAATATTTTGCTGAATGTCATACATGATTTGATTTAAATGATTTGATGTGGTTTGTTGATGTAACAACCCGTAAAATGCGAGCCAGTTTGAAATTTTTATTTTGGCAATTTTAGCGAATTTTGAATATTTAAAATAGATTATTTTAAATAATATCGACGAGAAATTTATTTTGAATATAATAGAACGTATATATTATATACGTCGTCGTTAGAATATAAATATTTATATATAATTATAAAAGGAATTGAAAATGGCGCGGTAGTTCGATAATTCGATTTCAAACTTCGATTGAGCATACCGGGTGCAAAACAATCCGGATTTTAGTGAAACCAAAAACATTAGGATCTAATTGATGATATCTTTCCAACGAATCCGACAAATCAAATTTTCATAGCGGGAATCAAAAGATATGTCCAGTTGAAAATTTTGAATAGTCGCTATGGAATTCAGGCCCTTAAAAATGGACATTTTGCAAATGACCTCGGATTTCGACGAAACCACTTTTGTTGGGTCCGTGATGTCAAATTATTGCTAGATTCCAAATTTCATAATTTTTCGAATCAATATGTGAGCGTGGCAAAGGAAAACGCGTTTGACCAGTTTTAGTTGATTTTAATCGATTGGAAATTGGCCATTTTTCCAATGATCTCAGAATTCGACAAAACTAGTTTTGTTAGGACCGTACCGTCAATACGAAGCTAGAAAATATTTTTCTGGAATTTTTCTAGTTAGTATGTGACCCCAGTAAATTGAAATGTACGTTTAAAATTCAATGTAGTGATTTAAATGTAAATTCAACGGAAACTGATTCAAACGATCAAATCAGCTTGCGATACATATCCCATTGTGTTCGGAATGGGGGTAATTAGCTATGGACGACAGGCGGTGGGTTCGATTTCGAGGTCGAAATTAAAAGTTGCTTTTTGAAAATAAAAATAATTAAATATAAAAAAAAATATCCCTTACCCCCCTCTTTCCCCCTTCTCTCTCCTCATTTCAGAAAAGAAAAGAAAAAAAAACCCGATTACACCCAGAACCGCACCCACGTCGTCGCCCCCGCTGCCCTAGTCGACGCCGTCCATCGAGACCCCCCCCCTTCTTCTCGACCGGCGAGCCCCCCTCCCTTCGAATCCCCAAACCCGCGATTTCCCCAAGCCCTAACCCCTCTTCAACAGCCTCAGCCGCCATCACCAGGCCCGGCGCCGGAACCCCCACCGCCTGTAGACCCTCCCCCCCGCCTGAGCGCCGAGAGCAGCCCCCCTTTCAGACGACGGCAACAAAGCCACTTCTCCCAAATTTGATACTGTAAGTTTTCCGATTTTTAAAGTACGATTTTTGTCCATGAATTGAGTACGATTTTTATACACAAGGAAAATCAGTTTTTTTTTTATTATAGCAAGAAAAAAATCAGTATTTTTTTTTGTTGTTGTTTATTTATTTTTTTTAAATAGAAAAGGAATAATTTTTATCAAAGAATAGATTTCTACTAGTGAAAGGCGAAATCTTTATATAGAAAAAGGCGAAATTTTTATATGATGTAGAAGTTAAAAATATGATTTTTATACTATAGAAAATATAATTTTTATATTAGTAGAAGAATTAAAAATACGATTTTTATATTTTTAAAGTATTAAAAATATAATCTTTACTATATAGAAGAATTAAAAATATAATTTTTATATAGGTAAAATATTAAAAATATCATCTTTATATGTGTAGGAAAATAGAAAATATGATTTTTCGAAAACTTTATTTTTATAAAGGCGAAAACTTTATTTTTGAAAGGGCGAAATCTTTATATGAGGAATAAGGTGATAAAAATATAATCTTTATCTATATAGTAGCGTTGTGAAAATATGCTTATTTTTATATATTGAATAGCGAAGTGAAAATTCGATTTTTAAATATATGAAGTGATTATAAAAATATGATTTTTAAATTGAAAGTGAACAAATAAAAATGTGATTTTTATTTTAAAGACATCAAAATATAAAAATGTGTGATTTTTATATATGTAGTGACTACGGGCACGAAGATGAAAAAGGCAACAACGAGGAAGATTTCTGTCAATGAAGAGTCGTGGTATTGGATAGCTTTTGGTGAGAACTTCTCACTCTAAATTTCTTTTTCTAGTTATATATATACTAGGATGCAGACGGTGTTTAGTAGCACCCGACACCCGTCATCCACAGACAATGGATGGCTTGTTTGTTAAATTGTTTGGTTGTGTAGTTGGTTAGTCTAATTGGTTTGAATTGAAGTGTTTGGTGAAATGAAATTGATTTGATTGATGTGTGAATGGCGTGGGCCTTCACTAGACCGGGGATAAGGCTAGGCCTTGTCCCGTTTCTAGTATCGTGCCGTTATGCCGCCGAAATTTCCCAAAATATGTTAGAAAAATAAAAATATCATTTTTATTGTATAAATGAACTGAATAGAAATTCAAGTGTTGAAATAAAAATGTTTATCGTTAAAAATATAATTTTTAACGTGAAATTGAATAAATAAATATTTATAAACAAATCGGCCGATTTGTTTATATACACTGATTTGACTGATATTGATTGGGTCGATAAATTTTACACATCGCCCAACTGCACAAATAAAATCTGTGTTTGATTGTTTGAAACCCCACACGGGTGTTGGGATGAAATTTGAAGTTCACTCATCCTGATTGATTAAATGTGTCGATCGATTGATTGACAGGCTGTTATAAGCGTAAGATATCTATATTTGATGCTCATACAGTGTAGTGCACTTTGGTTGATGGTTGATTATTTTTCAATGCTATTATATACATGTGTTGTATGGGATCCATATAATTAACATTATATGGTGATTGATTGGGCCTCATTCCAATCGGGAAAATAATGAATATTATAAAGGAAAATTCATGTGTTGAATCTAGTCATGTGTTGAGTGAAATATTTTAATAATAAAATTCACATCTTTATCATATTTACAATTAGAATCTACTTTACGGTGGAGCCTAATTAAAATCAAACGATAGATACCATAGTATTATAAAATATTTTACATAACAAAAATAGTGATGTGTTGACAGTACTCATGTGTTGAGATTAGTTGTGTGTTGAAAGAAATATAGATTCATGTGTTGAATGGGATAAATATTCATTTGTTGAATAGAATAAAGAAGTTGTGAAAAATATAAAGCCGTGTTGATTAGATTTGCGCCATTTTGACGTGAACGATATTTATATCGATTTTATTCAAATTGAAATGAATATTATAGCAAATTCGAATTGAAAAAAAAAACGAATTTGAATTGAATATAAAAGGACTTCGAATGGAATTGAATATAGAACAAATTCAAGTTGAATTGAAAACGAACTGAAATATAATTGAATTCGAATCGAAATTAAATTGAAATCAATTTGAATTGAAACGAATTTGAATTTGAATTGAATTGAAACGAATTTGAATTCGAATTAAATAAAATGGAAATGAATTCGAATTGAATTGAAATCAAATCGATTTAAAATTGAATATAGAAGTTGAATGGTTTTGAAACGAATTTAAAACGATTTATAAAATTCGTTTTAAATAGAAATCGACGAAATATATATTATATATATTATATATATAATATAATGGCCTGAATAGAACGCGCCACGCCGCGGCAGTTCGTGAATTTCGACCATTTATTTCAAACGGACATTGCGGGAGATCCGACCGTCGGATTCTCCTAAAACCGGAACCGTTGGGTTCGTATCGAAAAGAGCTTTCTAATGAATGTTAGAAATTTGAAATCTAACGGTTGGATTTGGAATTATGTCCAAATCAAATTCAGAAAAGGTCGCTGTAAGTGCAGTTCGATGGCCGTTGATGGAAATCGACCGTACGGACCTTGATAAAATTATCAAAAATATCTATAATTTGTGTAAAATTATAATATGTGAATTGGAAAGAATTGGGCTGGAAAATTCCACATTAGAAGGTAAAAATAGATTTTTATCGAAATGAACTGGTTTTGAACTAGAATTAAAATCAATTTAAATTGAAATAAATAAATTGAATTTGAAAGTGATTTTGAAAATAATCGATAATTTCCAATACGTGGATTGGACTGGAGCTGAATCGAAATTATCTTCGGGATATTTCGATGTTGGATTTCGTGACTATACAGATATTGTTATGGGAATTTGAAAGATATATTTTATATCGTTATTTCCAATACGATATTTGTTGGTTTCAGAATTTGGTATTGAATATAAGTCGATATATTTTCTATTCAGAGCCTTGTATTTAATATCAAATATGATTTGGGTTTATCGTGAATCGTGTTTTAGATGACATTGGTTCTTTAACCCAGTTAAAGACAGGATATTGATTTTTGAGAGGATTAAAGCTAAGTGGAGTTTTAATGAATCTTTAATTAGATTAAAAATGTGAATTGATAATTTAAATTATCAAATCTGAAAGGTGATCGAGAATGGAGTACCACCAGTTTTGCTCCAAAGCGATAGTTAAATCTTTAATTAGATTTGAACGTGAAATGGTAATTAATTTTACCGATAACACCGTTGTGTTAGATATGGAGTATCACCAGTTTTGCTCCATGGGATATATAGGTTGGGATTGGGAAATAAAACAAATAATTACTTCAGTGTGGTTCGCTAATCCCGACTAGTTTGAAATGATATCCAAAGGAAGATTATAGGATAAATTTAGAAGAATTTTTCTTAGATAAAATTAATGGGAACATTTCCCTAAGAATGTGATTTTGTGAATAAAAGAATATTCTGAATTGGAATGAGGCGTTTGTGGTGTTTGTGTAACATTCGTTTATTATATACGTGGGTTATTCAGAAAGGCCGGGTTATACCCATTCTGAATAACCGATTCGACGAGATGTCGAAGATGAAGACGGTGGTTGAAGACCGGAAGTCTTCACATCGTTTGGGTGATTACTGATGATCTTGATTGGGTTGTACACCCAAGATGAGGGAAACAGTTGGCGATCGTCCAGACGTACTTGGAGATCGATGGATATGCGAGGAAAGTGCCTCCGGTTTCGTTCAGACCCAGAACGAACTTGTAAATGGATTGTGTGTCTGACATTGGATTTTATTCTGTGTTGATTGATCTCTATTAAATATACATCTGTTTGGCGGCGGAGAATTTATTCTCTTGCTTAACGCCCTTCTCTGAGACGTACGAGCTCAGAGGTTGTATATCGATGGACATCAGTCGCATGGAGTGAATTGCCAATGTGGCATGCGTAAGTGGCAATTGATCAAGGCTTCTGTTGAAAATCAAAGTCTTGTGGTTGATGATCAAAGCACGGCCTGTGTGGCGTAGCTTTGTGTATGACGTGAATTCGCGAGCCTCACACCTCGGTATGAGTCAAAAACGGGAGACGGACCGCTGGGAGAGCACGACGTTTCTTTCTAGATAGGGTGGTGTCAGTGACCTACCAGCCCTGACATTTATATACTTTTCACCTGTGTGGTTGTTGGATATGAGGCGCCTCGGATATAGGTCTGTAAGGACCGGGAAACGTGTGTTCAGGAATTGCCAATCCTCAAAAGTAAGAGAGGACCGGCCCAGCCGATTCCAAGGATCATAGTGGGGTCCTGAGGCATTTGCTAGAGTGTCTCGAACGCGGAGAGGAGCTTGCCCCTTGCCTCGGCTCATGACGGAAATCCAATTTCCAATACGTGATAGTGCGGTTTTATTTGTAGAACCTAGTATGGCGACATAGTGGTATGGGTCATTCATACCGCCTATGATTGATATTTATGATTGAAATTGTTTTGACACTATACACCTATAATAGTATCAAATAATGTGTTTTAAACGTATCAAGCATGCTTTGGCTGTTATAAGGTAAAAACTCTATCCTCCGGCTTGCGTTGCATTGTGTGATGGGACCTGGGTCTTATAACAGCTTCATTTTTCTTTATTTAGCATTGCGCTGTTTGATTTATGCACTGGTATTCTTGGGAGGAAAACCCGTTCCGTGTCATACGGCGTGGTCCCTTGATTTACCGAACTTTAAAACCAATATTAATAACTGTTTTAGTTCTCACACCAGTCACATGACTGACCTGGAGTTTATTGTTTTAACCTAAACTCTGGGTGCCCCTATTTTCCGCACGGGCAGCTAGTAGTTTTGGTTTTGCAGATTTATATTCACAGGGTCCTGATATACAGCTGGAACGATGCTCGGAAAGCTCTGTATCCGTGTATCACTTCTAGTTGTGCTTTTGTATTATTTTCCGCTGCTATGTAATTTATTGTAATCTCTGATATTTATCGAATGTAATTTATTCATTTATACTCTGTATATTCTTGTATCTGATGGAATTGTTGTAATAACAATGAAATGTTCTTCTGTATGCGTTCTATTTTGTCTTGTCCTCAATTCTATCCGTGCTTTCCTTCACGGGGAAGTTCGGGTCGTCTCAGTTGATCTGTTGATATGATGAAATATTGTTGTGGTATTAGAATTGGCGATATGAAAGTGTAAATTTTGTTGTAGTCAAATTGACAAAATAAAAGGGTCGATTTGTTAAAGTATATTATTTTCAATTTATTCAATTAGAACCAACAAAAATATATATATGATCATTTTGTTGAATTATATGTTTGTAAGATTTAAATATATTCTTTAACATGTTATGTATATAAAACATGAATGTATATAAAATGTTATTTATCTAAAATAAATTTTCAATAGGAAGAATATCATTTTGGTTAGAACATGTTACATGATAAAAACATCATTCAAGATAGAATAAAAATATTGTTTTAGTTAAAAATGTTAACATTAGATTAAAAATATTAAAATGTTAACATTAGAACATTTTGATTAGAAAATGTCTATTTGGTTAAAAAGCACATTTTGTTTAGAAATGTTAAATATTAAAAGAATAACATATTTTTATCAAAATATGATTAGTGAAAAAGAATAACATATTTTTTAAAAAATTGATTAGAGAAAATAAAAGTTACAAAACAAAATTCTCATTTTGTTGCATTAAAAGTTTATAAATAAAATTCTTATTTTTGTTTGCATCAAAGGTTACAAACCAATTTATCATTTGGTTGTATTGAAAGTTGTTAACGAAATTAGTCATTTGGTCGCATTGAAATTTATAAAATGAATTTGTTAATTTAGAGAAATGAATTAGAAAACATTCATTTTGTCACTTTGAATAGAATGAAGTGAATTCATTTATTTTTGTCACTTTAGAAGAAATGACTTAAAAACATTCAATTAGACACATTGGAAAGATTAAAGAAAAATATATTTTTGTTACATGGAAAAGATTGAGGAAAAATATATATTTGTTACACTGAAAAGATATAAAGGACAAAATTAACATTTTGGTTAATTAGGTTATTAAGAACAAAATTAACATTTTGGTTTTGTATATTTAAAAGGATTAGAATAAAATGAAAATTTTGTTAACATAAAAAGGATCTGATAAGAATATGCATTTTGTTAACATATAAAAAAAAGATTTGATAAGGATTTACATTTTTATGTAAAAGATGACATTAGACATAGAATCTACATTTATGAAAAATATGACATTAGAAAAGGAAATATACATTTTTGTATATTTAAAGGAATTAGACAAAGATTTACATTATTGTTTATTTAGAAAAAAAGAAGAAAATAAGTTAAAAGTGTATATTTTTATACATTAAAGAAAATAAGTTCAAAATGTATATTTTCATACATTAAAGAAATTGATTTAAAAATGTATATTTTTTACACTAAAGAAAGGTTAGACAAAATTATCATGTTTTGTTACATTGAAAAGATTAGACAAAAATATCATATTTTGTACATTAAAAAGGAATTAGACAAAAATACGATTTCTATCACTTTAGAAGAATTAGAATAGAAGAGGCATTTTTGTCACTTTGAAATAAATGAAGTAAAAAGGATATTTTTGTACATTTAAGATGAATGGAATAAAATGTATATTTTTATACATTTAAAGGAAGAAAACAAAATAATCATATTTTGTTACATCGAAAGAGCTAGGCAAAATAATCATATTTTGATTACATAAAAATGATTAGAACAAAATTCATATGTTAATTACATAAGAATGAATTAGAAATGATAAATAGGATTAATAAGAACATTTTGTTAAAATATACATTAGAAAGATTAAAAGGACATTTTGTTTAGAGATGATTATAGAAACAAAAATCACATTTTTGTGAAACATGATTGTAGAAATAAAAATCACATTTTTATGTTAAAACATGTTAGCAAAGCAGAATATACATTTTTATTAGAAATTGTAAATTAGAATAAAAAGGACATTTTTGTTAGAAAATGTTTATTGCAATGAAAAGTCACATTTTTATTTGCATTCCTTGTTGCAAATAAAACATGCATAAAATGTCGTATGAAAATAAAATAACATTTTGCTACAAAAATGTTAGTAATAGAATTTACATTTTATTGTAAGAAGAATTAAAAACCATGTTATTCATATGTGTGAAATATATGTCTGCGATGTTGAAGTGTTAAACGTATTACAGATAATGTTAGAATAATCAAATTGAATATTACACTTCCATTTACAAGTCATCCGACTTGTTTATGTGATTGGGTCGATAATTTTTACACATCGCCCAAGTGCACAAATCATTTATTATTTGATTGCTGAATGAAACCCCACACGGGTGTTGGGATGATATCTGATCTACACTAGTCCCAATATTTAGTGTAGAATCCACTTTGGTTGAATAATTGGATGTTTGATAATTAGTTATCATGCTTGTTGATTTCATGCAATATACGGGTGTTGATTGAGTCACATTCCAATAAATAATATTATAGAAAAAAAGAATATCTTAGAAAATATATTTTAGAAAAAAAAGAATATATTTTAGAAAAATATATTTTTATTGAAACGAACTAGTTATTAACTAGGATAAGTCATTAAATTTAGATTTAATGAAGTTTTCCAATTTGTCCATATTTAATTGAAATTAAATAAATTGGATTTTGGGTTGTCGTGAATAGTGTCTTAAATAACACTGTTCTTAAACCCTGTATGAAAAGAATAATCTTTTAATTTGGATTATTAAAATTTTCAATTATATTTAGTAATTGAAATAAGATGAAATGTGAGTTGGATTTATTGTGAACTGTGTTTTAAATGACATTTGTTCTTTAACCCAACTGACAGTAAAAAATATGATTTGGAATTTATAAATCTTTTATTAAGATTTAAATGGGGATTTTCCAAAATTAAAGTTTCCCAATTTAATATATTAAATTGGAGTTGAATGGAATTCAAATTAACTATAACCGAGATAAGCTTCTGTAAAAGAAGACCGATACTACACATGGAATTTAAGAGGCTTTGCCATTATTCCATTTGTATTATTGGCCAGATACAGAAATTTATAACGATTATATATTGATTTGATTTCTGCGAAGTTCCATATTTTTGGAAGATGGTTTTGGGTTTACCGTGAACTATGTTTTAAATGACATTAGTTCTTTAACCCAGTTAAAGATAAGATTAATTTCTTAAATTCAAATAATCATTGAGTAATGATTCTTTGATATTTAAAACCAAATTGGTTTTTTTTTTTAAATCTTTAAAAGAAAGGTTTAAGAATAAACTTAAAGGATTTATCTTTGATAGGATAATACGAATATTTTATTTAAAAAGAATATTCTGAATTGGAATGAGGCGTTGGATGTGTTTTTATAGTACTTGATTTTTAACAATAAAAATACGAGAGTTATACGGAAAGACCGAGTTTAACCCATTCCGAATAATTACTACGACGATGAAGAGTCGAAGATGAAGACAGTGGTTGAAGACCGACGATTTTCACATCGGATGGACGTGTTGCTACTGAGACCCATGATGGGAGTAGCTACCTTGAAGGGGCTTCGGTGGTGGCCGTCCGGACTATTGTTGATTGTTCGAATTTGGTTTTCGCTCAGACCCAGAGCATAAGCTAGTAAATGGATGCGTGTCTGACATTGGATTTCGTTCCATGTGAATTAAATCGATTTCTGTTAATGTATGTCTGTTTGGTGGTGGAGGATTTATTCTCTACTTAACACCCTGGTATATATTAATAGTGATTGATCGCATGGCGTGAATTGTCAATGTGGCACGCCAAGATGCAACTGATCAAGGCTTTTGTTGAAAAGCAGGGCCTTGTGGGATGATCAAAGTGTAGCCTATTACGGCATAGCTTTATGTATATCGTGACTTCGCGAGCCTCACACCCCGGTATGAGTCAAAAACGGGATATGGACCGTAGGGAGTGCACACGTTTCTTTCTAGCTATTGGTAGTATCAGTGCTTTAACTGGCTGGCATTTTACTTATGTGGATAATGGATTTTGAGGCGCCTCGGATTTTTATAGGCTGTTAGTGGTCATACTATAGGTTCAAAGGAACCGGGAAACGTGTGTTCAGGCATAACCAATCCACTGCCGATAGGCAGGGACCGGCCCTACCGCTCCAAGGGTTGCCCATAGGGGTGATCCTGAGGCATTTGCTAGAGTGTCTCGAATCGGAGAGGAGCTTGCCCCTAGCCTCGACTCATGATGGAAATCCAATTTCCAATACGACCTTGTGGTTTTGATTGTAGAACTAGTATGGCGACATAGTAGGATGGGGTACTATGCCGTCTATGATTAATACATTATGATTGAAATTGTTTTTGAAATATATACATACCCATAGATATACACACTAATACTAAATCTGTATTATCGTATCAAGCATCTTTTGACCATTACAAGGTAAAACCCTATCCTCCGGTTTGCGTTGCATTGTGTGATGGGACTTGGGTCTTATAATGGTTTCATTTTTCTAAAAAGCATTGCGTTGTTTAACGATTTACTTTATTTTATGCACTGGCAATCCAATGGAGAAAACCCGTTCCGCGTTAGCGGCGTGGTCCTGTGATTAGCCATATTAATTAGATAAGTTAAGTTAAGATTTCTCATACCAGTCCCATGATTGACCTATAGTTTGTTTCACTAGCAAACTCGGGTGTCCTTATTTTCCACAAGGAAAGTCGAGTAGCTTTTTGCAGATATATTTACAGGATCCTGGTTTACAGCTGAAGCGGTATTCAGAAAGCTCTGTATCCGTGTATTCCTTTCAGTTGTATATCTGTAATATTTTATTCCGCTGCTATTTAAATGTAATTTAAATCTCTGATATTTTTGGATTTCTATTGTATTATAAGTATTCATACTCTGTTATATTCTTGTACTCTGATGTAATTGTTGTATTCAGCAATAAATGTTCTTCAGTTTATGTTCTAATGTGTATTGTTCTCAAAGCAATCCAGTCTTTCCTTTACGGGGAAGTTTGGGTCGTTTCAGTTGGTATCAGAGCCAGGTTTACAGAGCTCGAGAACAAGACACATTAGAACCGAATGAGAGAATTCATCTGAGACTGGATTAGTAATATCCAATAAGAATAACTCGTTAGAGATGGGATCAGTAGTATCCTACAACGAGTGTGAAGAGTATTATTTTCTTTAAAATAAATGGTAACAAATTTAGTTTTGAAAATTTTATCTAAAAATACGTATTTGAGTATATTATTATTTTAATGTGGACAATCCAGTATATAAAGATTTCGAATATACGAGTAATTAACTGATATTCGAAGTTTGAATATACTGGGTAAGTATAGAATCACACTCTAGTCGCCGGAGATAATTCTGGTGATCGGTGCACCATCATCAGTATTTATGTTGGAGTATCGAAAGTGGGATTTCTATATATTTCCATTGACTGGTATGAGAAGCAAAACTTAGTTAAGACACATTGCTGTGATTTGCACTTGAAATATGATTTTTGTCTATATATAAAAGTTATGTATATTTGAAAAGTTAACACCTAATTGATTGTTGGTTGTGATGTTTGATAATTAGTTTCACTAATTAAAATATTAGAATGATAAATTATTGAAAACAATAAATAGAAATTTAATTAAGTTAGTTAATTAAACAACTATGAGCTTCGTTCCATTTCGAGGACGAAAAGATTTTAAGTGGGGGCGACTGTAACGACCCGGAATTTTGGGGCCAATTTAAAAATTTTAATTTAGAAATTTTAATGGATATTTAGAATAATTTATTTTAAATAATAACGAATAAAAATTTATTTTAAAACGAATAAATTCAATTTAATTATAAAAGGAGTTAGAAACAGCGCTGCAGTTTCAAATTTTGAATTTGAATTTTGACTGACTGTACAGGATGCAAAATAAATTAGAATTGAACGAAACTAGAAATATTTAAATCTGTTTAATCATATCTTTCTAATGATTCTGAAAAACTGAAATTTCACTTTGAAAATAGAAAGTTATGTCCAGTTTAAAATTTAGAAATGTCGTTGTAGAATTTATATATATTTTAATTAAATATATTGGCCTTAAAAATAATCATTTTGCAAGCAACCTCGGTTTTCAACGAAACCACTTTTGTTGGAACCGGAATGTCGAATTATTGCTAAGTTTCAATTTTCATAATTTTCCTAATTAATATGTGAGCGTGGCAAATGAAAACGTGTTTTGTCAATTACAGTCAAATTTAATCGACTTGAAAATGGCCATTTTTCAAACAGTCTCAGAATTCAACGAAATTAGTCTCGTTAGAAACGTATCGTCAAAACATAGCTAGAAATAATTTTTCTGTAATTTTCTAAGTTAGTATGTAGCCTCGGTGAATTTATTTGTGCGGTTAAACTAAATAAATAAAGGATTTAAATATTAAATTAAACAGGGCTCAGACGACCAAAATGGCAGACGGGACCTAATCCATCGGGTCCGGAGCGCGGGTATTTGCTTAGGAACAAAGTTCGTTGGGCCTGAATTGGAGTTCGTACAAACTAATGGGCTTAAACTGATAAATTAGAAAATATAATAATATTTTATTATAAATAGCATAGGAAAATCAACCCTAACCTAATTCTAATACTAACAGCCGCCGCCATGGGATTCAAAGGCTGAGAAGCACCGAAAACAATCGGTTAAATTCTCTAAATCAAACTACTTTCTTTCGATTCTTACTATACTAAAATAAAAGAGTAAATGGAGATCTTTAAATTGATAAGGTTATGATCGTTTATCGCTGGGTCTTGACTCCAGATTTCTCGCTCAAAGGTGGTTCGTTCGAACCCATTTCCAGCCCCTATGAGACCCGCGAGTTGGACTGGGCGGGGAGCGGGGGAAGAGGCGGACGTCGGCATTGAAGTGGTGCTTGCTGATGGTGGTCCGGCGCGTCGTAGGGGGGTGCGATCCTGAACCTTTAAAAGGGTCACGTTGGGTTCGGTTACCAGACATCATGAGGAAGAAGAACGTCCTTGTTATCTTAGGAGATGTAATTACTTTATTAATTTATTAATTAATTTATGAAATGAAACGTATATATCATCATAACTTGTTCATATATAATCAGAATTGCACGAAACTGATTGCGTTGGGATCACAACAGAGAATACTACGCTATGGAAAAGACTAGAATTGAAACGGAGCAAATCAGAAATTCAGAAAATTTCAGATCTAAATGGTTTGGTGAGAAATTCTACCTTTTATTTATATTATTAAAATCTGCTAATAATAATTTTAGTGTTACACATGCGTTGAAATATTTTGCTGAATGTCATACATGATTTGATTTAAATGATTTGATGTGGTTTGTTGATCCGTTGATATGATGAAATATTGTTGTGGTATTAGAATTGGCGATATGAAAGTGTAAATTTTGTTGTAGTCAAATTGACAAAATAAAAGGGTCGATTTGTTAAAGTATATTATTTTCAATTTATTCAATTAGAACCAATAAAAATATATATATGATCATTTTGTTGAATTATATGTTTGTAAGATATAAATATAATCTTTAACATGTTACGTATATAAAACATGAATGTATATAAAATGTTATTTATCTAGAATAAATTTTCATTAGGAAGAATATCATTTTGGTTAAAACATGATACATGATAAAAACATCATTCAAGATAGAATAAAAACATCGTTTTAGTTAAAAATGTTAACATTAGATTAAAAATATTAAGAATGTTCACATTAGAACATTTTGATTAGAAAATGTCCATTTGGTTAAAAAGCACATTTTGTTTAGAAATGTTAAATATTAAAAGAATAACATATTTTTATCAAAATATGATTAGTGAAAAAGAATAACATATTTTTAACAAAATTGATTACTGAAAATAAAAGTTACAAAACCAAATTCTCATTTTGTTGCATTAAAAGTTTATAAATAAAATTCTTATTTTTGTTTGCATCAAAGGTTACAAACCAATTTATCATTTGGTTGTATTGAAAGTTGTTAACGAAATTAGTCATTTGGCCGCATTGAAATTTATAAAATGAATTTGTTAATTTAGAGAAATGAATTAGAAAACATTTATTTTGTCACTTTGAATAGAATGAAGTGAATTCATTTATTTTTGTCACTTTAGAAGAAATGACTTAAAAACATTCAATTAGACACATTGGAAAGATTAAAGAAAAATACATTTTTGTTACATGGAAAAGATTAAGGAAAAATATATTTTTGTTACATTGAAAAGATATAAAGGACAAAATTAACATTTTGGTTAATTAGGTTATTAAGAACAAAATTAATATTTTGGTTTTGTATATTTAAAAGGATTAGAATAAAATGAAAATTTTGTTAACATAAAAAGGATCTGATAAGAATATGCATTTTGTTAACATATTAAAAAAAAGATTTGATAAGGATTTACATTTTTATGTAAAAGATGACATTAGACATAGAATCTACATTTATGAAAAATATGACATTAGAAAAGGAAATTTACATTTTTTATATTTAAAGGAATTAGACAAAGATTTACATTATTGTTTATTTAGAAAAAAAGAAGAAAATAAGTTAAAAGTGAATATTTTTATACATTAAAGAAAATAAGTTAAAAATGTATATTTTCATACATTAAAAAAATTGAGTTAAAAATGTATATTCTGCTTTGCTAAAATGTTTTAACATAAAAATGTGATTTTTATTTCTACAATCATGTTTCACAAAAATGTGATTTTTGTTTCTATAATCATCTCTAAACAAAATGTCCTTTTAATCTTTCTAATGTATATTTTAACAAAATGTTCTTATTAATCATATTTATCATATCTAATTCATTCTTATGTAATTAACATGTGAATTTTGTTCTAATCATTTTTATGTAATCAAAATATGATTATTTTGCCTAGCCCTTTCGATGTAACAAAATATGATTATTTTGTTTTCTTCCTTTAAATGTATAAAAATATACATTTTATTCCATTCATCTTAAATGTACAAAAATATCCTTTTTACTTCATTTATTTCAAAGTGACAAAAATGTCTCTTCTATTCTAATTCTTCTAAAGTGACAGAAATCGTATTTTTGTCTAATTCCGTTTTAATGTACAAAATATGATATTTTTGTCTAATCTTTTCAACGTAACAAAACATTATAATTTTGTCTAACCTTTCTTTAGTGTACAAAATATACATTTTTAACTCAATTTCTTTAATGTATGAAAATATACATTTTTAACTTATTTTCTTTAATGTATAAAAATATACACTTTTAACTTATTTTCTTCTTTTTTTCTAAATAAACAATAGTTTAAATCTTTGTCTAATTCCTTTAAATATACAAAAATGTATATTTCCTTTTCTAATGTCATATTTTTCATAAATGTAGATTCTATGTCTAATGTCATCTTTTACATAAAAATGTAAATCCTTATCAAATCTTTTTTTTATATGTTAACAAAATGCATATTCTTATCAGATCCTTTTTATGTTAACAAAATTTTCATTTTATTCTAATCCTTTTAAATATACAAAACCAAAATGTTAATTTTGTTCTTAATAACCTAATTAACCAAAATGTTAATTTTTTCCTTTATATCTTTTCAATATGACAAAAATATATTTTTCCTCAATCTTTTCCATGTAACAAAAATATATTTTTCTTTAATCTTTCCAATGTGTCTAATTGAATGTTTTTAAGTCATTTCTTCTAAAGTGACAAAAATAAATGAATTCACTTCATTCTATTCAAAGTGACAAAATGAATGTTTTCTAATTCATTCCTCTAAATTAACAAATTCATTTTATAAATTTCAGTGCGACCAAATGACTAATTTTGTTAACAACTTTCAATACAACCAAATGATAAATTGGTTTGTAACCTTTGATGCAAATAAAAATAAGAATTTTATTTATAAACTTTTAATGCAACAAGATGAGAATTTTGTTTTGTAACTTTTATTTTCACTAATCAATTTTGTTAAAAATATGTTATTCTTTTTCACTAATCATATTTTGATAAAAATATGTTATTCTTTTAATATTTAACATTTCTAAAAAAATGTGCTTTTTAACCAAATGGACATTTTCTAATCAAAATGTTCTAATGTTAACATTCTTAATATTTTTAATCTAATGTTCACATTTTTAACTAAAACGATGTTTTTATTCTATCTTGAATGATGTTTTTATCTTGTAACATGTTCTAACCAAAATGATATTCTTCCTAATGAAAATTTATTCTAGATAAATGACATTTTATATACATTCATGTTTTATATACATAACATGTTAAAGATTATATTTAAATCTTACAAACATATAATTCAACAAAATGATCATATATATATATATATTTTTATTGGTTCTAATTGAATAAATTGAAAATATTATACTTTAACAAATCGACCCTTTTATTTTGTCAATTTGACTACAACAAAATTTACACTTTCATATCGCCAATTCTAATACCACAACAATATTTCATCATATCAACAGATCAACAAACCACATCAAATCATTTAAATCAAATCATGCATGACATTCAGCAAAAAATTTCAACGCATGTGTAACACTAAAATTATTATCAACATATTTTAATTATTTAAATAAAAGATAGAATTTCTCACCAAACCATTTAGATCTGAAATTTTCTGAATTTCTGATTTGCTCCGTTTCAATTCTAGTCTTTTCCATAGCGTAGTATTCTCTGTTGTGATCCCAACGCAATCAGTTTCGTGCAATTCTGATTATATATGAACAAGTTATGATAATATATACGTTTCATTTCATAAATTAATTAATAAATTAATAAAGTAATTACATCTCCTAAGATAACAAGGACGTTCTTCTTCCTCATGATGTCTGGTAACCGAACCCAACGTGACCCTTTTTATGGTTCAGGATCGCACCCCCCTACGACGCGCCGGACCACCATCAGCAAGCACCACTTCAAAGCAGACGTCCGCCTCTTCCCACGCCCTCCACCCAGTCCAACTCGCGGGTCCCATAGGGGCTGGAAATGAGTTCGAACGAACCACCTTTGAGCGAGAAATCTGGAGTCAAGACCCAGCGATAAACGATCATAACCTTATCAATTTAAAGATCTCCATCTACTCTTTGATTTTAGTATAGTAAGAATCAAAAGAAAGTAGTTTGATTTAGAGAATTTAACCAATTGTTTTCGGTGCTTCTCATCCTTTGAATCCCATGGCGGCGGCTGTTAGTATTAGAATTAGGTTAGGGTTAATTTTCCTATGCTATTTATAATAAAATATTATTATATTTTCTAATTTATCAGTTTAAGCCCATTAGTTTATACGAACTCCAATCGGGGCCAACGAACTTTGTTCCTAAGCAAATACCCGCGCTCCAGATGCGATGGACTAGGTCCCGTCTGCCAGTTTGGTCGTCTGAGCCCTGTTTAATTTAATATTTAAATCCTTTATTTATTTAGTTTAACCGCACAAATAAATTCACCGGGGCTACATACTAACTCAGAAAATTACAGAAAAATTATTTCTAGCTATGTTATGACGATACGGTTCTAACGAGACTAATTTCGTTGAATTCGGAGACTATTTGAAAAATGACTATTTTCAAGTCGATTAAATTTGACTGTAATTGACAAAACACGTTTTCATTTGCCACGCTCACATGTTAATTCGGAAAATTATGAAAATTGAAACTTAGCAATAATTCGACATTCCGGTTCCAACAAAGGTGGTTTCATTGAAAACCTAGGTCGTTTGCAAAATGACTATTTTTAAGGCCAATATATTTAATTAAAAAATATATAAATTCTACCGCGACTTTTCTAAATTTTAAACTGGACATAACTTTCTATTTTCAAAGTGAAATTTCAGTTTTTCAGATTCGTTAGAAAGATATGATTAAACAGATTTAAATATTTCTGCTTTCGTTCAATTCTGATTTATTTTGTATCCTGTACTGTCAGTCAAAGTTCAAATTCAAAATTTGAAACTGCAGCGCTGTTTCTAACAACTTTTATGATTAAATTGAATTTATTCATTTTGAAATAAATTTTTAGTCGTTATTATTTTAAAAAAAAATTCTAAATACTAAAAATCCATTAAAATTTCTAAATTAAAAAATTTTAAATTGGCCCCAAAATTCCAGGTCGTTACAATCGCCCCCACTTAAAATCTTTTCGTCCTCGAATTACTTTTATTTTAGTTCAACCTTCCCATAGTCGTTGAAGATACCAGATGTGACGACCCAAACTTCCCAATAAAGGAAAGGCTGGATTGCTTTGAGAACAACACACATCAGAACACAAACCGAAGAACATTTTATTGCTGATTACAACAATTACATCAGAGTACAAGAATGTAACAGAGTATGAATACTTATTCCATAATAGAAATACAATAATATCAAAGTTTCAAATTACATTTAAATAGCAGCAGAAAAATATTACAAATATACAACTGAAAGGAATACACGGATCTAGAGCTTTCCGAATACCGCTTCAGCTGTGAGCCAAGATCTTGTAAAAATCTGCAAAAAGCTACTCGACTTCCCGTGTGGAAAATATGGGCACCCGAGTTTGCCAGTGAAACAAACTACAGGTCAGTCATGGGACTGGTATGAGAAATCTTAACTTAACTATCTAATAATAAGGCTAATCACAAGACCACGCCGCTAACGCGGAACGAGTTTACTCCATTGGATTGCCAGTGCATAAAATAACGTAAATCGTTAAACAACGCAATGCTTTTTAGAAAAAATGAAACCATTATAAGACCCAAGTCCCATCACACAATGCAACGCAAACCGGAGGATAGGGTTTTACCTTATAATGGTTAAAAGATGCTTAATACGATAAAACAGATTTAATATTAGTGTGTATATTGATTGACATAGAAATATGTTTATTTTATGCTCTTATTTCTTATCTTTTGTATATAAATAAATATCACTTGGGTATTGTTTTGTTACTTTTACAGATATTCCAACCCGGCCCGCATGCAACCAGAAATGCAGAGAAATAGAGTTCAATTTGTTGTGTATTTGCATTTTGAAGAATTGTAGATGAAGATATCACATCTAGTTGCTGTTGAACAAGAAAAGGAGTGATAAAAATGCTTTGCACATCACAAATCAATGAAGAAATGTCAAGGAAGCAAGAGGAAAAAGAGAAAAGGCCCAAATTTGCTTTATTTATCAAAGGCCCATTTATGTTTCTCATTGTAAACCAATTAGTGATGTAATGACAAGGCCCAGTTATCATTAGGGTTAGGGTTAGGGTTAGGGTTTGGCTATCTACCCTATATATACCCTTGTAATGGAATTGTAGCCACCATCCTATCTCATCTCTTATTCCAATGTTCTAATAAAAGTTCTTCTTTCTCTTTTATTTTCTGCATTTCTTTTGTTTTCTTAGCAACTAGTGTTATCTATACGATTAGATTCGGTAGAACACTATTTGTATTTTGCACTTATTTGCATTAGTGATTTACCGTCTAATTAGATTCAGCGGAAATCCTAATTTTAATTCTTGTTTGTTATTTCAATTTCTGCAATTTCAATTTCCGCTTTTTATTATTTTCTTAGGTCAAATTGGGTTTGATTAGATTCAAATCTAATTCATAGTTTCATTTGCTTTCCATTGAAATTGTGATTTGATCGTCGGTTCAGTTAGATCTGTTCTGAATCAAATTACAGTTTTAATTTTGTTTTGTTTTGCAAAATCAACCTCCAAAGTTCGTCTAACACGCCCACGAAACATATAAATAATAAAATTTAACTTTCCTCCCTGTGTTCGACCTGTATGCTACACACCTGTATGCTTGCAGAATTTATTACAAATGTCGCGCTTTTCTAATTCATAGACTAGCGTCGATCAAGTTTTTGAGGGTAGATACACAAATTGTTTTTGTTTTACTCGAGGACGAGTAAAAGATAAGTGTGGGGGTATTTGATTGACATAGAAATATGTTTATTTTATGCTCTTATTTCTTATCTTTTGTATATAAATAAATATCACTTGGGTATTGTTTTGTTACTTTTACAGATATTCCAACCCGGCCCGCATGCAACCAGAAATGCAGAGAAATAGAGTTCAATTTGTTGTGTATTTGCATTTTGAAGAATTGTAGATGAAGATATCACATCTAGTTGCTGTTGAACAAGAAAAGGAGTGATAAAAAGGCTTTGCACATCACAAATCAATGAAGAAATGTCAAGGAAGCAAGAGGAAAAAGAGAAAAGGCCCAAATTTGCTTTATTTATCAAAGGCCCATTTATGTTTCTCATTGTAAACCAATTAGTGATGTAATGACAAGGCCCAGTTATCATTAGGGTTAGGGTTAGGGTTTGGCTATCTACCCTATATATACCCTTGTAATGGCATTGTAGCCACCATCCTATCTCATCTCTTATTCCATTGTTCTAATAAAAGTTCTTCTTTCTCTTTTATTTTCTGCATTTCTTTTGTTTTCTTAGCAACTAGTGTTGTCTATACGATTAGATTCGGTAGAACACTATTTGTATTTTGCACTTATTTGCATTAGTGATTTACCGTCTGATTAGATTCAGCGGAAATCCTAATTTTAATTCTTGTTTGTTATTTCAATTTCTGCAATTTCAATTTCCGCTTTTTATTATTTTCTTAGGTCAAATTGGGTTTGATTAGATTCAAATCTAATTCATAGTTTCATTTGCTTTCCATTGAAATTGTGATTTGATCGTCGGTTCAGTTAGATCTGTTCTGAATCAAATTACAGTTTTAATTTTGTTTTGTTTTGCAAAATCAACCTCCAAAGTTCGTCTAACACGCCCACGAAACATATAAATAATAAAATTTAACTTTCCTCCCTGTGTTCGACCTGTATGCTACACACCTGTATGCTTGCAGAATTTATTACAAATGTCGCGCTTTTCTAATTCATAGACTAGCGTCAATCATATATGTTTAATAAAAACATTTCAATCATAATGTGTCAATCCTAGACGGCATGGGTACCATATATCATGTCGCCATACTAGTTCTACAATCAAAACTGCAAGGTCGTATTGGAAGTTGGTTTTCCATCATGAGTCGAGGCTAGGGCAAGCTCCTTTCCGATTCGACACACTCTAGCAAATGCCTCAGGATCCCCCGCAGTGAACCCTTAGAGCGGTAGGGTCGGTCCCCGCCTATCGGCAGTGGATTAGTTATGCCTGAACACACGTTTCCCGGTTTCTTTGAACCTATAATATGACCACTATTGGCCTATAAAAATCCAAGGCGCCTCAAAATCCATCATCCACATAAGTAAAATGCCAGCCAGTTTAAGCACTGACAATACCACTAGCTAGAAAGAAACGTGTGCACTCCCTATGGTCCATATCTCGTTTTTGACTCATACCGGGGTGTGAGGCTCAAGAAGTCACGCTATACACAAAGCTATGCCGTAATAGGCTATGCTTTGATCATCCCACAAGGCCCTGCTTTTCAACAAAAGCCTTGATCATTTGCATCTTGGCGTGCCACATTGACAATTCACGCCATGCGATCAGTCACTATTAATATATACCAGGGTGTTAAGTAGAGAATAAATTCTCCACACCAATCAGACATACATTAATAAAAATCAATTTAATTCACATGGAACGAAATCCAATGTCAGACACGCATCCATTTACAATCTTATGCTCTGGGTCTGAGCGAAAACCAAATCCGAACAATCAACAATAGTTCGGACGGTAACTACTGTAGCCCCTTCAAGGTAGCTACTCTAATCGTGGGCATCAGTAGCAACACATCCATTCGATGTGAAGATCTTCGGTCTTCAATCACCGTCTTCAACTTCGACTCTTCATCGTTATAGTGATTATTCGGAATGGGTTAAACCCGGTCTTTCCGAATAACTCGCGTATTTTTATAATTAAAAATCAAGTACTATCAAAGCACATCCAACGTCTTGTAACAACCCGGGTTTCGACAGACCGAATTTTTAAATTTATCCAGTCCATCGATCCCCGAGCTAAGTGTCCTGGTATCCTGTAGAGAAGACAGAGAAAGAAAACATGTCAGAACTTGATAAAGCAACTCGCAGCAGAAGTAATTAAATATAGTTTTTCCGAACGTAACTATACCTCCTTCATAATACTGCTATGTCAGTATTTAAGCTATATCATCTCTGACTTGTACCTAACCTGCACACGTTTTGAGGAGGGGGGTCAGAACATAAGTTCTGTGTGAGTGTAGTTATAATAAACTCCTGTATACTCTACATGTACCGTTCAGTTACAGTTCCTGGTCTTGTTAGGTTATTTACCAAATTTGCCTTTTTGACCCAACCTGTGTCATTCCCACCCACTCACTAGCATACTAACCCAACTCGTACAGTCCTTTCAGGTATGTGTACAATCCCTTATCGTAATTACTACGGCCCTATGCATGTTTTCCATACTACCTTACCGTAGTTCCAACATCCTAGAAAACCCGTTCGGACTACTACCTTTGTTCTAGCTCGAATGTTCGGTTGGAATTCGTGCCACCTAGGACCACCAGGGATTATGCAACTTACTAAACGTTCTCGCAACTCGGTCTGGGTCCAAGCCACCTAGGACCACTAGGGATTATGCTACCCACCGACAACGGCCCTTTTCTCCCACGTAAACATCGTGAATCGTTTTTCCATGTCTAGTCGCACATGTGTCTCAACGTGCCACCCGAGTCCCGTGGCCGGGCAAAACAAGAAATACGGGACTCAGTCGGGAGCTTTAGATTGTCTGCCGATGCAGATGTCAAGGTCTGTTTTTGTAACCGTGGCTATGGTCCCACGGGACCCCTCCCTCAACTACTGAAAGGCAATCCAAGAAAGATCATATATGAGAACTGTACTCACGGCCTCAACTATGCCCCCACTTTCCTATTGGCCAACCTCACCCATGACTCGATAGCAAGTGCATGGTCTGTTGGGAGTTCTCTGCCTCTCCGTTCGTACACGATTGACTCAAGATGGTAGGTAGTCGACGATGCGCTATCCAGTGCAAAAACAAGAATCGACGACTCCACGCTAATCCATCCCAGTCTTTAGGTTGCTCGCACAACAACCAAGGCATACTCTTAGCTCTTCTACCGCAGACCTTAACCTCTATGAGGCCAGGTTTCATGGACCATCCGCCACCTCACAGAGGGATACCAAGAGTACCCTCACGTCCCCCGAAGCTACCGCTTCGTCACCCAGTTCGTTGGAGCCTTTATCTAAGTCGGATAATTCACTCCCCCTCGTATGCTAAGCGATGACCTACCGTATCAGGTTACACATCTATATATGAACTGGTCACACGTCCTTGGCTAAGAATTTTTGACTTAGTTATCTCTGACTAAGGTTTACCACTTAGCTTCCTTTCCCGTTGCCCTTGTTAACTACGTTTTTCCTACCTAGTCCCTCTAACTAGGGTTTCGGTCTAATGGGTTAAGTGTTGCCCAAGTTTTAGACTTAACCCGTCCATGAATCATGCCAAGGGCGGCTAAGTATTCAAGTTCAAGTCCTTAACCCTATCCAATTACTATTTTTAGGTTGGTTAGGTATATTCAAACGGTTCGCGACTTAGCCTTATCGAATCATCATGTATAATTGATTAAGTATAAGTTACTTAACCCCATTAAATTATCATGTTAAGTTGGTTAAGTATTGGTTACTTAACCACATTGAATTACCAAGTTTAGATTGGTTAAGTGTTTAACTTAACCCCATCGAATTACCGTGTTTAGATTAGTTAAGTGAAGGTTACTTAACCCTATCTAATTACCAAGTTGGATTAGTTAAGTGTAAATCGCTTAACCCCATTGAATTTACCGTGTTAGATTAGTTAAGTATGGATTACTTAACCCCATCTAATTACCGTGTTTAGATTTGCCAAGTGAAGGTTACCTAACCCCATCCCCTAATTGTCTTATATGGTTAAGTGTCATTAAGGAACCAAGTCCGGTTTAACTTAACCTTCCCATTCGTGTCATATTGATTAAGTGTCATTAATCAAAATTACTTAACCTTTTCATGTGGCATTAATTAGATTAATGCACCTCAGCCTCTCACATTAGACTTTGTCGTGGCTACTAGTTAAGTCGGGCGGGTCCGGGTAGATTTACACCACAACCTAGTCTAACCTCGGGTTTTAAGTGCTACATGACCAACTACCCACATTGGGTCCTATTGTTTGTAGCCACTAGTTAAGCCGGGCGGGTCCAGGTAGATTTATGCTACAAACTCAACCCAACCTCGAGTTGGCCACTTTCATGTTTGGTCTAGTGTCATGTCCATAATCATGTTTTTCAAGCATAATCATATGCCAACTTTCGTGCTATGTTTTCAAATTATGTCTCATGTCATTTAAACTTTGCCTAACTACCCATAGCGTTTTCCCCATCACACGTATATTTGCATCAACACGAATAGATCGAGAGGGAACATATAAACATGACAAAGTGGGCATTAAATGGCAAAGTAGTCACAAGTTAAACATGGTGAGGCTAAGGGTATCCTACACAACTTGCATATGTGGTGATTTGTTTCTAAACATGTATGACACCAACTTAGCAACATAGGGGGATAACATGGCAAAAGTGAACATACATGTAACTAGCATTAAGTTTTAGCATCATAGGCAAGTTATCATAAGGTTCGTGAAGTGTTATAGGTTGCATTGTGCAAAATCACCACATAAAGCTCATGGCTTTCTACCTAAAAGTCAACATGAACGTTACTAGGTTCATGATAGGTAAGCATTAGGTCCTCAAGCGTTACACAAATCCTATTTTAACTTGTCATATGTTCATGCTAATTCCAATCCAAGATTCATATGTTTGAACGATCATAGCATTTTACACAAAAGGTTGTTATAACACCACTCACTTAGGTTGATGCCTTCTATGCAACGATTAGATCTCGCTTTATGTTGATTTCATGCCAAGAATTGCTCTTTCAACCTCCTTGTGCTATTTGAATCCGAACTCCTCTCTTTTCCCTTGCGTAGTCCCCTTGGCTCCAAGCTCTTCACCCAAAGTCGTCACCTTTCTTGGCCTAAACCTCCCTAGTTACAAGAAGAGCTTTTGTGGAGACAAGAGTGAAGAAGTAGGCCTAAAATCCATTTGGAGGAGAGGGAGGTAAGTCTAGAAACCGGCATGGCTTCGCCGTGAGCTATGGTGATCATTTCAAGGGGTCTAGGGGTGTATTTATAGCCACAGAGTTGTGATCCTCGTCCAAGAAACCAGCCAATCAGCATTAGAACGCTCCAGAAGAAATTATGGAAAACGTGGGTAGGGTCGACCCCTGGGTCGACACTAGTGTCGACCCTGCTTTGGGGGGTCGACACCAATGTCGACCCTAATGTCGACCCGGCCAGGGTGGGTCGACACCGGGGTCGACCCCCCTGTCGACTTGCTGGGTTGGCGGGAATTTTTCCCGCCTTTCCTATCTGGGCTTGAATCTCGAATCCGTTTTGATTTTAGACTGTTTTAAAATTTCTGAAACTTCGTACGGTCATAACTTCTTCATACGGAGTCCGATTTACGAAAATTCGGACTCGTTTTCGCGCAGAATTCCGAGACGAACGTAATGGTGAAATCCGTTTAACTAGTGTCTGAATATTTACTTGAGTATCTTTTATTTTCCATTGTTCTTAGTTTACTTGTTTCGCGTATCGCCATTATATTATACCGTCTCGGAATATATATATATATATATATATATTTGAATTTCTTATTTATTTAAATCATAAAAATGCGGGGTGTTACATTCTCCCATCCTTAAAGAATTTCGTCCCCAAAATTCAACAAGAGTAGGATTAGTAACCCTCCGTAACCATCCAAAAAGTGTTCAACCAACTGTTGCAACCATGTGCGCATGTGCAAAGTGAAGTACATTGTAGTAAAATATGTATGCCTAACTTTTGGTACCACCTAGATGGATGCAATTTTTTTCTGAAAATTCCTTTTTCAAAATATGATGCCCGCACCCTAAATATACTTGCAATTCTAAATGAATGCAGAAATTTTGAAAACGTTTTTCAACCAAATTTTTCCCATACCATTATAAAATAAGAGTGCAGTTCAGCCAATTGTCGCATCCAGAACCTATCATCCATTTTTAAATTTAGAAAAATCTAATTTTTCTAAATATCATATAACGGAAAAACCTATATTTTTCCCGTTTATCGTATTTTCTTTGTCTATACATTGCAATTCTTATTATGGCATAATAATAATAATCACGACAATTTTCAGAACATAAATTTGAGCATTACTTCTAGATAAAGTTTCAGTACATTGTTACAACCAGACAAACAAGGAAACAACTAGACATCGTGGAAACAAAATGCTACTCTACGTGTACAATATCCTAAGTCAAACCTAGTGGAAGAAACTACGGATGAGACTCTCCAAGCTATCAAGCTTCTCCCCCTGCTGTTGGTTACCTTGCCTCATCTCCTGCTGAAGGTCATGCATCCCTGACCTAACCTCTAACTGAAGGTCCTGTAACCCTGATCCCAGCTGGTCATATGAAGTGCTCATCTCCTGCAACATCTGTTGTTGAGTCTGTCCAAACTCAACCTGGGTCTGGAACATCTCCTGCTGGGTCCTGAGGATGTCCTGCTGATCCCTAACCAAGCGGGCCTGTGGGTCAGAGACGGCCCTCAACTCAGCCCTCCAGTCTGTATCTCGGGACTCCCAGGGATCCCATGCAGAAGTGTCAGAAGTCCCCCAACCTGTAGCCTAGGAAGTCCCCCAATCCGGAGCTGGGGTAGTCCAAGCAGCTCCCCAAGTCGGCTCTGTCTGTGCTGGGCTAAATTCCTCGGGCTGTACATACTAGGGCTCCTCGGTCTGCACATGCTGAGAATCTTGCGATTCGTGAGGCTCACCTTCCTCTTCCCCTTCCTCCCCAAATAAATCATGCTCCATGGCTTCCACGGGTAATGGCTCAAATAAATCGTGTAGGGAGATACCCATTCTTGATAATGCGGTCAAATCAAAAACATGGGAGGGATGAGAAGGAGATGTGATACACCTCTCTATCTGCAGGTTAACGCCGCTCCGTGCAAAGACTGTGGTCCATAAATTCCCATAACGGATATTCGCATATCTTCCTTCTTTAGTAAGGCTGTAATTTTGTAAAATAATGCGTGCCCAATTCATGTGTAAACCCCCAAAGATAGCATATGTGGCACGCTTTACCATCGTCGCAACTTTATCAAAACCCGCACTCTGTCCCCCAAGATTGTATTGTAAAATCCTAATAACCAACCTAGCTAGCGGGCGCAAGTGTTCACTATCCCAATTTCTTACAAATTCATCTTTAAAAATTCTGCGCCACACGAGCATGTCATCCATCTCTATAACAAGTGTATCCTTCCCCGTACCCCTAATATTCAACATTTCCCCAAACTGAACCTCATTGAAAAATATAGGGGTTCCCTTAACCATAGAAGTAAAAGTTACTAGCCCCTCTTCATCATTGCCAATTTGTAAATTAGCGTCAAAAAGCCTTACCAACCGCTTGTAGCCTCTCCGCTCAGCGGTGTTCACATCCAAAATAGTAGACAAGCCCGCTTCCACAAACAAACCTTCCACGGGTGTAGCAACGAAATCGGCAAACTTTACTGGACGCCCCAACAATAACTTCAACCCCGCGGTCTCGATATACTTCATGACTATCACTTCGTCTTCATTGCACCATTCTATTTCTTGTGGTGACAATTGGGGGTAAAGCTCATAAACGTTCGCCATGGCGATTTGGGGCCAAATTGGAAGGGGAGATGGGTAGATCCGGGTAGAGAATGCCGCTAGCTTTCAATTAAGACCAATTTTGTGGAGAATAGTTGAGAATTGGAGGAGAAAGAGGTGGTGTGTAACACCCTACACCCGCTAAGGTCACTCACAAAGGGAATGCCTTAGCTTCGGTGGAGTATTTAAGTGAATATAGAACTGAAAAATTACAACAAGACAGATATAAGTAATACTTGAAATTTTAAAGCATCATTTTATTGCAGCAGAAGGTAAACATGTTTGGTTACATCTCAAAAACCAACAAGAGTCAAGTACAAAATATCCATCTCGTTAAAACATAAGTACATAATCCCACTACATACTAATAGCCATAATAGAAAAGATAACCGAGCTTTTCTTCAAGAGTCCAAGCTCCAAAAGATAGATAAAGCAGTCTGATTAAAGCCCACTAGTGCTAGGCCCACTCTGAGAACCTGAGGGTTGGGGAAAAAGATAAAAACAACGGGGTCAGACATAAGTCTGAGTGAGCCCTATAACCTTAACAATACAATCATTAAAGTAATTAGGGTATGATATAAACGTGGTACGGTACGACTGGGGATAAATGACTACACTAAGCGGCCAACTAGACTTAGGATAAACTAAGATAACGGTAAAGACGCGCTTATCCACCCAAGGATAAATACTATTCTGCACCACCCCAGATCTACCCACCCAAGGATAATTCCTACACTGCACCACACCAGATCTACCCACCCAAGGGTAATTCCTACTTAAAGGTTGATCCCACTAAGTGTACTTAGTAATTTTTAATAATAGTCTCGTGTACCCCTAGCTGACTACATAGGTGCCGTCTGCCCCTATCTCCACTAGGTGTACCCACAACTTAGTGATTTTAATAGTAGACTCTTGTACCCCCAGCTGACTACATAGGTGTCGTCTGCGCCTATCTCCACTAGGTGTACCTGCTACTCCCCGAGCGATCGGCTCCCTACCGTAGATACCCGTGTTGGCCCCACAGTGGGGTGTATCACTCCCCAAAGTGGCAACCCGATAATGGTGCACGGCTTATATCTACACGATGCAACAACGTCTTACCTACCAGCCCGGGTCCACACACGCATATGAAACCCGTTGGACTCGCGTTGGCACCGCTACCCCGTTTTGGCCTTTTATAGTCAAGCCCAGTACGCGTGTCCCGTCCTCGACATGGGTCGAGCCCAATAAGATACATATGGGTTACTGGTTGAAATGGGCCCCCACAAGCTACTACTTAAGCTTGTCATTTTATCTAGTGCATCCCAATGAAATGGGCCCCCACAAGCTACTACTTAAGCTTGTCATTTTATCTAGTGCATCCCAATGAAATGGGCCCCCACAAGCTACTACTTAAGCTTGTCATTTTATCTAGTGCATCCCACTTAACCCCTTTTTCGTAATCATGCCCACTTACATGTTAAGGTTTGGTTAAGTCATCTAATCATATTTCAATTGCCACTCAAGGCACCCACAAGCTACTACTTAAGCTTGTCATTTTATCTAGTGCATCCAACTTAACCCCTTTTTCATAATCATGCCCACTTACATGTTAAGGTTTGGTTAAGTCATCTAATCATATTTCAATTGCCACTCAAGGCACCCACTAGATTTTTACATGCCACCCAAGGCACCCACTTAACCCTTTAATCATGTTTAGTTACATGTTCCACTTTGGTTAAGTATTTTAATATTATCTTCTATTGCCACCCAAGGCAACCACTAGATTTCCTCATGCCACCCAAGGCACCCACTTAACCCTTTAATCATGTTTAATTACATGTTCCACTTTGGTTAAGTATTCTAGTCGTATTTTCTATTGCCACCCAAGGCAACCACTAGACTTTTCCGCATGCCACCCAAGGCATCCACTTAACCCTTCATGCCCCACTACATGCTTATCTGGTTAAGTGTTTCTTAATTGATTAAGAACGTAACCGTTGTAAAGACCTCTCACATTAGACAATCTTTTATGGCAGCTGGATTTGCCGGTTGGGTCCGGGCAGCCTTACGCCATAACCGAGTCTAACCTCGTGTCTATACACTTGTCACGTATTTAGTTTGTGCCTAAGACCTCTCAATCATTTGTAGCCGTTGGATATGCCGGTCGGTTCCGGGCAGTCTTATGCTACAAAAGGGTCCAACCTCGTGTCTTAGTCGATTAATTACACCTAATTAATCACCCCCATATTTCGAATTAATTTTCCCAAATTAATTCCAATTTTAACGATGTACATAATTGACTCAATTATGTCCATCCACATTATGGTATGCATAATTATACCAATTTCACACCATTTCATTAACATGTATATTAACCCCATCGTTCCCCATGTAATTCGCTAACATGACATAAAAGGGAAGATTCATCACAAATATAATGGGTTCAAATTGCATAACATTAGCATCAACATGGGTTTAAAGGTGTCAACATGCATATAGCATCAACCCAACTAGCATAAATAATCAACCCAAACTTGCATGAATCACATATGTCATAAAGAGGTTAACTTGCATAAGTTATTTATGTCATACAAAGGGGTAAACTTGCATGTGTATGTATGACATACAAAGGGGTTAACTTGCATATGTATGCATATCATACTAAGGTGTAAACTAGCACATGTTACTTGCATATAATCAAACGCCAAACTTGCATAACATGTCATATATGAACTTGCATATAATCATACACCAAACTTGCATAACATATCATGTATGAAATAGCATATAATCATACACCAAACTTGCATATCTTGGTGTCATAATGGATCAATGTTTCTCATATGAATTGCATATCTTGCATAACATCATAAACACATAGCATATGACTTGCATAACACCACAAACACATAGCATATGACTTGCATAACTTGCATAACATCATAATCACATAACATATGACTTGCATAACTTGCATAACATCATGATCATGTATCATATGACTTGCATAACTTGCATAACATCATAAACACATAGCATATGACTTGCATAACTTGCATAACATCATGAACATATAGCACATAACTTGCATAGCATGCATAACATCATTAACACATAGCATATAACTTGCATAACATGCATTGATCCACATTCATAGCCATAACCTCATCACATCATATCATAATCATTTCAATAATTGGTCATTAAGGCTATAGAAAACTCAGAACTTGTTGATTAGCACTCCTAAGAAGAAGATTAAGTTGCGAGAGTTGATTAGAGATTGATTTGAGAAGCTATCTTCCTCTTTAAGCTGATGGAGGCTCCTTCAAGTTGCATTTTGACGGCATAACGGTGTTGTAGCCATTTTTAATATGAATTAGGGTAGTCTTAGGGTGTATTTATAGAGTAGTTAGGTGTTTTAGTCCCTTAGATTAACCCTAAATCAGATTAGAGCCGTCAGATCACGTCCTAGCCACCAAAACACAGCCCAATAGACAAGCTGGTGCACCCAGGTTACCTGGGCTCGACCAGGGAGGTCGACCCCCAGGTCGACCCTAGGGTCGACTCCCCAGTCGACCTGGGGGGGGGGGGGGAGGTCGACTCCCCAGTCGACCCCCAGGTCGTCCCCCTGGGTTTGGTGGGATTTTTCCCGCCACTTCTGAAAATTGAAAATTTTGTTTTTAAATCTGAATTTAAATTTCTGAAAACTTCTTTGGGCCTTATCGGGGTCATACGGACTCCGATTTTCGAAAACTCGGACTCTATTTCGCGTATTTTTCCGAGACGAACGCAATGGCATAGACCGTTTCCCGTGATTCAGATTTTTAAATTTAATTCTGCCCTGTTTTATATTATAGCTAGTTATTCAACATACGGGGTGTTACATGGTGGAAGTGGAGAAAAGGGGTGAGGAGCTTGCTGGAAGAAAAAGAGAGGGGGGGGGGCGTGCTGTTTGGCTGAAAGCTACGGCCTTCAGCCCTTTTATTTTTTTCTGCAAGCGCAGGGGGGTCGACACGGGTGTCGACCCACCCAAGGGGGGTCGACCCCTATGTCGACTACCCCTGTATTTTTTTTTTTTCCTGCTGTTTCTCTTTGGTTTCTGATTTTTGATTTTCTTCTCTTCTCGGCAATTCTTGTCTACTTCGCGATAGTCCGCCTCCACCTCTCGTGCTATGTTACCGGTTTACACCCTGACACGCACATTGTTCGCGTCGGTTCCACTTCCTTGAAATATACACTTATGCGGAACACGAAATCTCCAGAATATCCATCTTTGTGTACACGTCACGGTTTCACTTATTGGTTCAAAAATTCTCTTTGACTCCATTTTTCCGTGTACGGGGTAAAAGTTCTATTTCTTCCTAAGTTTGGTCCTCAAACAACTCCACTAGACTTAGATTTTTATATACACCTAATATCTATATAATTACTCTCTCTTAAAAAAAATTCAAGGAAAGCTAAACCTAGGCTCTGATACCAGATGTAACAACCCGGGTTTCGACAGACCGAATTTTTAAATTTATCCAGTCCATCGAACCCCGAGCTGAGTGTCCTAGTATCCTGCAGAGAAGACAAAGAAAGAAAACATGTCAGAACTTGATAAAGCAACTCGCAGGAGAAGTAATTAAATATAGTTTTTCCGAACGTAACTATACCTCGTTCATAATACTGCTATGTTAGTATTTAAGCTATATCATCTCTGTCTTGTACCTAACCTGCACATGTTTTGAGGAGGGGGGGTCAGAACATAAGTTCTGTGTGAGTGTAGTTATAATAAACTCCTGTATACTCTACATGTACCGTTCAGTTACAGTTCCTGGTCTTGTTAGGTTATTTACCAAATTTGCCTTTTTGACCCAACCCGTGTCATTCCCACCCACTCACTAGCATACTAGCCCAACTCGTACAGTCCTTTCAGGTATGTGTACAATCCCTTACCGTAATTACTACGGGCCCTACGCCTGTTTTCCGTACTACCTTACCGTAGTTCCATCATATCCTAGAAAACCCGTTCGGACTACTACCTTTGTTCTAGCTCGAATGTTCGGTTGGAATTCATGCCACCTAGGACCACTAGGGATTATGCAACTTACTAAACGTTCTCGCAACTCGGTCTGGGTCCAAGCCACCTAGGACCACTAGGGATTATGCTACCCACCGACAACGGCCCTTTTCTCCCACGTATACATCGTGGATCGTTTTTCCATGTCTAGTCGCACATGTGTCTCAACGTGCCACCCGAGTCCCGTGACCGGGCAAAACAAGAAATACGGGACTCGGTCGGGAGCTTTAGATTGTCTGCCGATGCAGATGTCAAGGTCTGTTTTTGTAACCGTGGCTATGGTCCCACGGGACCCCTCCCTCAACTACTGAAAGGCAATCCAAGAAAGATCATGTATGAGAACTGTACTCACAGCCTCAACTATGCCCCACTTTCCTATTGGCCAACCTCACCCATGACTCAATAGCAAGTGCATGGTCTGTTAGGAGTTCTCTGCCTTTCCGTTCGTACACGATTGACTCAAGATGGTAGGTAGTCGACGACGCGCTATCCAGGGCAAAAACAAGAATCGACGACTCCACGCTAATCCATCCCAGTCTTTAGGTTGCTCGCATAGCAACCAAGGCATACTCTTGGCTCTTCTACCGCAGACCTTAACCTCTGTGAGGCCAGGTTTCATGGACCATCCGCCACCTCACAGAGGGATACCAAGAGTACCCTCACGTCCCCCGAAGCTACCGCTTCGTCACCCAGTTCGTTGGAGCCTTTATCTAAGTCGGATAATTCGCTCCCCCTCGTATGCTAAGCGATGACCTACCATATCAGGTTACACATCTATATATGAACTGGTCCCACGTCCTTGGCTAAGAATTTTTGACTTAGTTATCTCTGACTAAGGTTTACCACTTAGCTTCCTTTCCCGTTGCCCTTGTTAACTACATTTTTCCTACCTAGTCCCTCTAACTAGGGTTTCGGTCTAATGGGTTAAGTGTTGCCCAAGTTTTAGACTTAACCCGTCCACGAATCATGCCAAGGGCGGCTAAGTATTCAAGTTCAAGTCCTTAACCCTATCCAATTACTATTTTAAGGTTGGTTAGGTATATTCAAATGGTTCGCGACTTAGCCTTATCTAATCATCATGTATAATTGATTAAGTATAAGTTACTTAACCCCATTAAATTATCATGTTAAGTTGGTTAAGTATTGGTTACTTAACCACATTGAATTACCAAGTTTAGATTGGTTAAGTGTTTAACTTAACCCCATCTAATTACCAAGTCGGATTAGTTAAGTGTAAATCGCTTAAACCCATTGAATTTACCGTGTTATATTTGTTAAGTATGGATTACTTAACCTCATCTAATTACCATGTTTAGATTAGCCAAGTGTAGGTTACCTAACCCCATCCCTTAATTGTCTTATATGGTTGAGTGTCATTAAGGAACCAAGTCCGGTTTAACTTAACCTTCCCATTCGTGTCATATCGGTTAAGTGTCATTAATCAAAATTACTTAACCTTTTCATGTGGCATTAATTAGATTAATGCACCTCAACCTCTCACATTAGACTTTGTTGTGGCTACTAGTTAAGCCGGGCGGGTCCGGGTAGATTTACACCACAACCTAGTCTAACCTCAGGTTTTAAGTGCTACATGACCAACCACCCACATTGGGTCCTATTGTTTGTAGCCACTAGTTAAGCCGGGCGGGTCCGGGTAGATTTATGCTACAAACTCAACCCAACCTCGAGTTGGCCACTTTCATGTTTGGTCTAGTGTCATGTCCATAATCATGTTTTTCAATCATAATCATATGCCAACTTTCGTGCTATGTTTTCAAATTATGTCTCATGTCATTTAAACTTTGCCTAACTACCCATAGCGTTTTCCACATCGCACGTATATTTGCATCAACACGAATAGATCGAGAGGAAACATATAAACATGACAAAGTGGGCATAAAATGGCAAAGTAGTCACAAGTTAAACATGGTGAGGCTAAGGGTATCCTACACAACTTGCATATTTGGTGATTTGTTTCTAAACTTGTATGACACCAACTTAGCAACATAGGGGGATAGCATGGCAAAAGTGAACATACATGTAACTAGCATTAAGTTTTAGCATCATAGGCAAGTTAGCATAAGGTTCATGAAGTGTTATAGGTTGCATTGTGCAAAATCACCACATAAAGCTCATGGCTTTCTACCTAAAAGTCAACATGAACGTTACTAGGTTCATGATAGGTAAGCATTAGGACCTCAAGCATTACACAAATCCTATTTTAACTTGCTATATGTTCATGCTAATTCCAATCCATGATTCATATGTTTGAACGATCATAGCATTTTACACAAAAGGTTGTTATAACACCACTCACTTAGGTTGATGCCTTCTATGCAACGATTATATCTCGCTTTATGTTGATTTCATGCCAAGAATTGATCTTTCAACCTCCTTGTGCTATTTGAATCCGAACTCCTCTCTTTTCCCTTGCGTAGTCCCCTTGGCTCCAAGCTCTTCACCCAAAGTCGTCACCTTTCTTGGCCTAAACCTCCCTAGTTACAAGAAGAGGCTTTTGTGGAGACAAGAGTGAAGAAGTAGGCCTAAAATCCATTTGGAGGAGAGGGAGGTAAGTCTAGAAACCGGCATGGCTTCGCCGTGAGCTATGGTGATCATTTCAAGGGGTCTAGGTGTGTATTTATAGCCACAGAGTCGTGATCCTCGTCCAAGAAACCAGCCAATCAGCATTAGAACGCTCCAGAAGAAATTCTGGAAAACGTGGGTAGGGTCGACCCCTGGGTCGACACTAGTGTCGACCCTGCTTGGGGGGTCGACACCAATGTCGACCCTAGTGTCAAACCGGCCAGGGTGGGTCGACACCGGGGTCGACCCCCCTGTCGACTTGCTGGGTTGGCAGGAAATTTTCCCGCCTTTCCTATCTGGGCTTGAATCTCGAATCCGTTTTGATTTTAGACTGTTTTAAAATTTCTGAAACTTCGTACGGTCATAACTTCTTCATACGGAGTCCGATTTACAAAAATTCGGACTCGTTTTCGGGCAGAATTCCGAGACGAACGTAATGTGAAATCCGTTTAACCAGTGTCTGAATATTTACTTGAGTATCTTTTATTTTCCATTGTTCTTAGTTAACTTGTTTCGCGTATCGCCGTTATATTATACCGTCTCGGAATATATATATTTGAATTTCTTATTTATTTAAATCATAAAAATGCGGGGTGTTACACGTCTCATCCCAATTCAGAATATCCTTCTAATAAAATATTCGCATTATTTTATCAAAGATAAATTCTTTAAATTATCCTTAAATCTTTCTTTTAAAGATTTATTAAGAACCCAATTCGGTTTTAAATATCAAAAATCATTATTCAATGATTATTTAAATTTAAGAAATAAATCTTATCTTTAACAGGGTTAAAGAACTAGTGTCATTTTAAAACACCGTTCACGATAAACCCAAAATTGACTTCCATTAAATATGTAATCTTCACAAAAGTCAAATCAATATATAATCGTTATAGGTTTCTGTATCCGACCAATAATATAAATGGAATAACGGCAAAGCCTCTTAAATTCCATATGTAGTATCGATCCACTTTTACAGAAGCTTATCTCGGTTATTATTAATTCGAATTCCACTCAATTCCAATTTAATATGTTAAATTGGAAAACTTGGCTTTTGGAAAATTCCCATTTAAATCTTAATAAAAGATTTATAAATTCCAAATCATATTTTCACTGTCAGTTGGGTTAAAGAACACATGTCACTTAAAAACACGATTCACAATAAACCCAACTCACATTTCATCTTATTTCAATTACTGAATATACTTGAAAGCTTTAATAATCTGAATTAAAAGATTATTCTTTTCAGACGGGGTTTAAGAACAGCGTTATTTAAGACACTATTTTTTTTTTTTAAATAAAAATAGATTTCTCACCATGATTTTAATTATGCAAAATTGTAGATCGCCCTGTTTTCAAATCTGATCAGCGTCATGGCGTAGATCATTACTTCACAATTTCAACGCTTCGAAAATCATCTGATTTTGTTTTAGTTTGAATGAGATACACCAATTTAAACTTTGAATACAAAAATTATATAATTAATTATTTATTCATACTCTAATTACCTTTTACATAAGAATGTAAGTTCTAATCAAAACATTAAAATTGACTTTTTATTAAAATCATGTTTTAATTCTAAATTAAAGATTAAAAGGACATTTTGTTTAGAGATGATTATAGAAATAAAAATCACATTTTTGTGAAACATGATTGTAGAAATAAAAATCACATTTTTATGTTAAAACATGTTAGCAAAGCAGAATATACATTTTTGTTACAAATTGTAAATTAAAATAAAAAGGACATTTTTGTTAGAAAATGTTTATTGCAATGAAAAGTCACATTTTTATTTGCATTCCTTGTTGCAAATAAAACATGCATAAAATGTCGTATGAAAATAAAATAACATTTTGATACAAAAATGTTAGTAATAGAATTTACATTTTATTGTAAGAAGAATTAAAAACCATGTTATTCATATTTGTGAAATATATGTCTGCGATGTTGAAGTGTTAAATGTATTACAGATAATGTTAGAATAATCAAATTGAATATTACACTTCCATTTACAAGTCATCTGACTTGTTTATGTGATTGGGTCGGTAATTTTTACACATCGCCCAAGTGCACAAATCATTTGTTATTTGTTTGCTGAATGAAACCCCACACGGGTGTTGGGATGATATCTGATCTAAACTAGTCCCAATATTTAGTGTAGAATCTACTTTGGTTGATTAATTGGATGTTTGATAATTATTTATCATGCTTGTTGATTTCATGCAATATATAGGTGTTGATTGAGTCACATTCCAATAAAGAATATTATAGAAAAAAAGAATATCTTAGAAAATATATTTTAGAAGAAAAAAGAATATATTTTAGAAAAATATATTTTTATTGAAACGAACTAGTTACTAACTAGGATAAGTCATTAAATTTAGATTTAATGAAGTTTTCCAATTTATCAATATTTAATTGAAATTAAATAAATTGGATTTTGGGTTGTCGTGAATAGTGTCTTAAATAACACTGTTCTTAAACCCTGTATGAAAAGAATAATCTTTTAATTTGGATTAATAAAATTTTCAATTATATTTAGTAATTGAAATAAGATGAAATGTGAGTTGGATTTATTGTGAACTGTGTTTTAAATGACATTTGTTCTTTAACCCAACTGACAGCAAAAAATATGATTTGGAATTTATAAATCTTTTATTAAGATTTAAATGGGGATTTTCCAAAATTAAAGTTTTCCAATTTAATATATTAAATTGGAGTTGAATGGAATTCGAATTAACTATAACCGAGATAAGCTTCTGTAAAAGAAGACCGATACTACACATGGAATTTAAGAGGCTTTCCCGTTATTCCATTTATATTATTGGTCAGATACAGAAATTTATAACGATTATATATTGATTTGATTTCTGCGAAGTTCCATATTTTTGGAAGATGGTTTTGGGTTTACCTTGAACTATGTTTTAAATGACATTAGTTCTTTAACCCAGTTAAAGATAAGATTAATTTCTTAAATTCAAATAATCATTGAGTAATGATTCTTTGATATTTAAAACCAAATTGGGTTTTTTTATAAATCTTTAAAAGAAAGGTTTAAGAATAAACTTAAAGGATTTATCTTTGGTAGGATAATACGAATATTTTATTTAAAAAGAATATTCTGAATTGGAATGAGGCGTTGGATGTGTTTTTATAGTACTTGATTTTTAACTATAAAAATACGAGAGTTATACGAAAAGACTGAGTTTATCCCATTCCGAATAATTACTATGACGATGAAGAGTCGAAGATGAAGACGGTGGTTGAAGACCGACGATTTTCACATCGGATAGACGTGTTGCTACTGAGACCCATGATGGGAGTATCAACCTTGAAGGGGCTTCGGTGGTGGCCGTCCGGACTATTGTTGATTGTTCGGATTTGGTTTTCGCTCAAACCCAGAGCATAAGCTAGTAAATGGATGCGTGTCTGACATTGGATTTCGTTCCATGTGAATTAAATCGATTTCTGTTAATGTATGTCTGTTTGGTGGTGGAGGATTTATTCTCTACTTAACACCTTGGTATATATTAATAGTGATTGATCGCATGGCGTGAATTGTCAATGTGGCACGCCAAGATGCAACTGATCAAGGCTTTTGTTGAAAAGCAGGGCCTTGTGGGATGATCAAAGTGTAGCCTATTACGGCATAGCTTTGTGTATATCGTGACTTCGCAAGCCTCACACCCCGGTATGAGTCAAAAACGGGATATGGACCGTATGGAGTGCACACGTTTCTTTCTAGCTATTGGTAGTGTCAATGCTTAAACTGGCTGGCGTTTTACTTATGTGGATAATGGATTTTGAGGCGCCTCGGATTTTTATAGGTCGTTAGTGGTCATACTATAGGTTCAAAGGAACCGAGAAATGTGTGTTCAGGCATAACCAATCCACTGCCGATAGGCAGGGACCGGCCCTACCGCTCCAAGGGTTGCCCATAGGTGTGATCCTGAGGCATTTGCTAGAGTTTCTCGAATCGGAGAGGAGCTTGCCCCTGGCCTCGACTCATGATGGAAATCAAATTTCCAATAAGACCTTGGGGTTTTGATTGTAGAACTAGTATAGCGACATAGTAGGATGGGGTACTATGTCGTCTATGATTAATACATTATGATTGAAATTGTTTTTGATATATATATATACCCATAGATATACACACTAATACTATCCGTATTATCGTATCAAGCATCTTTTGACCATTACAAGGTAAAACCCTATCCTCCGGTTTGCGTTGCATTGTGTGACGGGACTTGGGTCTTATAATGGTTTCATTTTTCTAAAAAGCATTGCGTAGTTTAACGATTTACTTTATTTTATGTACTGGCAATCCAATGGAGAAAACCCGTTCCGCGTTAGCGGCATGGTCCTGTGATTAGCCATATTAATTAGATAAGTTAAGTTAAGATTTCTCATACCAGTCCCATGACTGACCTGTAGTTTGTTTCACTGGCAAACTCGGGTGTCCTTATTTTCCACATGGGCAGTCGAGTAGCTTTTTGCAGATATATTTACAGGATCCTGGTTTACAGCTGAAGCGGTATTCGGAAAGCTCTGTATCCGTGTATTCCTTTCAATTGTATATTTGTAATATTTTATTCCGCTGCTATTTAAATGTAATTCAAATCTATGATATTTTTGGATTTCTATTGTATTATAAGTATTCATACTCTGTTATATTATTGTACTCTGATGTAATTGTTGTAATCAGCAATAAATGTTCTTCAGTTTATGTTATAATGTGTATTGTTCTCAAAGCAATCCAGTCTTTCCTTTACGGGGAAGTTTGGGTCGTTTCATGCGCTTTAGATCTCACTTGATTTCGAGAAGGAATGGACTAGATCTTGTGATTAGATAATTTTCCTTGGTTCCGTCATGAAAAAAGGTATTAGATCCGAGCTTTAAAGAGGAACAATGGAGGTTGGTGATCGCTTTAGTTGACTTGGAGTGAGAATTAATTGTGTTTGGAGAAGATGAGATCCACTTAATGTTGGAGGAAGAAGGAGTGTGCTTAGGAAGCCATTATTGGAGCTTGAGAAGCTCTAGAATGGTGGAGAAATGATTTGGACAGCCCTTCGGGGTAGAGGAATTGGTCCCTTGAATTGTGGTGAAATGGGGGTATTTATAGGAGGAGTTTGGACCAGGTGGCAAAGTCATAATTTTGGTGCTCAGAGTTTTGGTCGAGCGTCCACTAATTTATGAAACTGCCACTAGGCCACTGGAGCCAGCTGGCATGTCTGACCAGAAAACATGTAGCGACCGACCCAAACTATATGCGTTCGACCCAGAAAATATGCAGTAACCGACCCAAACTATATGCCGCATCGCTCGACCCACGTGAATATTGATGAACCATATGTTTGCATGGCCTCTTAAGCCTTGGCCACATGTTCTGTTATCATACTGTGCGGGTTTGTTTTGTTTTTCTATAATGGGATCAAGAATTACCAGACATGCCATCACATTATTTGTACTGTTCAAATTGGGGTTCAGAAATTACACAATTGTCATTCTCTTTTATGTGAAGCAGCTTCATTATAGCGGATGTTAGACCTTGCAGACTGCTCAACCCAGATACGTTGCTCGACCCTGGTGTCGTGAACAATGCTCGACCATGGTGCCGTGAACAGTGTTCGACCCTGGTGCCGTGAATAGTGTTCGAACTTTGTGCCGAGAACAGTGCTCGACCCTGTTGGCGATGAAGCTGCTAACGTGTCCATTAGCTCTCATGCACATGAAATTTTATATTGTTCCATGCATGTGTTGCTGACCCTTCTTTGATCATGCGGAGACCCTCCTTTAAAAAGTACTAACCCATTTTTCACGTTATGAACATAAGGTGTTGGTGTTTATATGAAGTGCACTATATTGCTTTATGTTTGTACGTGATGGTCTTATATTGTTTCGCCATGCTGAAGTGGCATTTTGGGTTGATCTCAGTCCATATATACGTGCTTCAAAGTCAATGAGATTTCCATAAGGACAATTCATTTCTTTGATACATATTTGAACTGCATGTTCGTTTCATGTTTCCAAACCATTGTTCCATCTATTTTTCTCCAAACCGCATATATTTATATTAATATATATAGGCTAACCAATTCGCATATGTAGTGTTTAACTTCATGTATGGTGCTAGTCCACTCTATTATGTTAACTCCATCGTATTACTTTAAGATCGAAAGTGATAACAATTCATGAAGGAGGAGCTCGACCGATCCACTAGTTGTAATGCGGTCGACTGTCCTAGTGTTTTGTTACCGACCAACCCAGTGCTTTGGTACAACACCAATCCTTGTCTCTGATCTGCTCCATACACATTTAACTGATTATTTCCGACCCGTTTTTTTAACAGTGTTAGCAATAAAATTATTTTTTTAATTGAATTTTTAAATATATGTTTATTGAAATCAAAACACTCTAATATTCCATTAAATTTAATAAAGTGAAATAGTAGTTTACGTTTATTTATGGATATTTGCACATGCTTTTATTTAAAATTCAGAATGTACTCATTATAATTAAACTGAATGTTATTTTTTTCATTTAATTCTCGTTTATACATACATAAAAGCGTTAAGAATGAGCAATATGCATTATTTTAGAGTCATCAGCTATATCCTGTTTTCCTTCGCTCTATCCCCACTGTGACTTTTTGGACCTCCAACGCATTTAATCCGCTGAGTGCTTTAAATGCACAAACTAAAATAATGGACATTATTTTTTAAAAATATTATCGTGTGCATGCACTACTTACACATTAGTTTAAAAATGATTTATCAACACCCCAACGATGCTCATATGATAACCTAGTAAATGCATGATCTCATTATAAAAGCTAATGCATTTACTTTTTAATTTCAAAACTGCAAAGCCTATTATATTTCTTAAATTTTATCCTATTTTCCCTATGTTGTTCTTTGTTTGAAAGGAAAAAAATAATTTAAAAATAATATGCTTTCGTAGTTTTTAAAGGGAAAATTAAAATGAGGTAGAGTTTGGAAAAACGATCAATATTGACATATGATACATTTATATTAATGAAAATCACAAACAAAGCAATATTTACAAATTAATTCCACTTCCGGCACTCGAAAAAAAGGTTTCCCGAAGTACAACTAGTATTTGGATTTTCTATCAAGAAACGCAAAATATTTGCATAAGAAACTATGCAAATTTTCGTAAACATAACCTGATTGTGCTTTGTGAAATATGTCAAGTATAATTTGAATCTTATAAAAGATGCTTGACAAAACTTACCTTTGTTATGTTCAAGGAAGCCCGACGAACTTGGTATATTGTTGAGAAAAAAATAATTTGTGCCTATCGACTTCTACTCATAACACATGTAACTCGGTTTATTAACTTTCACGAGAAATGTGTGCAAAGCATGGTTTGAATCTAAATTTGTTATCAAACCTATATACCACTTTACATTACATCATAACTAAGGTTTAAAAACCCATTAAGCATGCACTAAACAGTAAGTATGAACTATGGATCAATCATTTAGGCAATGACTGTTAAACGAGAGCATTGATCGGAGCTAGGATTATTTATAGCTCATGTATTTTTAATAGAACTTAGTTTTTTATATAGTATCAATTAATATACATTGTAATTTTGGAAGTTTGAATGCGTTTAGAGTAAATAAGGCGACTAACTGTCTAAAAATAGATTTTGAAACTTATATGTGGCACCGAACCTTAATAAATACATAACTAATGCCTAAATACATGTATCATTTTTTAATAAAGTGGTAAAACTAATTTTCTAGGTAGGGCTTAAGAAAGCTTAGCATCAAATCGTTAGGGGATATGCTTAGTGCTGGGTTTTGTGTGCAGCGAAAGTTTTAAAATAACACCCGAAAAACAAAGCGAACATTTTTCACCCAATCACTTAGAGATGAATGTGATTAAAAAAACACAAACAATATCGAAAATATGAACACACGATATTCCACCTAACCACCCTCTTTATTGATTCACCAAAATATTTTTTACAACCGATCTCAACTATCGTTACAAACAAGCACAACACGAGCCAACAAACTTATTGAGAAATAGGTAGAGAGTATTTAATGGCTACACAATTTAAGGAGAAAGACAATGAAGAACAGTGGCATAAACCCTAATGATTCTATTTGATAACAGTAAAATTTTCCACATCTAATGAAGATATTAACTGGGCCTTTTATAGAATGAATTGCTTCATACCCAAGTTTCTTCACGCCCAAGTTATCTTCATATATGTCAAAAAATCTATTGGATAAGCATCAAATAATCCTTACCTTCAATTTCAAATATCCCACAAATAAAGCAACAAATATCTCCACTAAAAATGGATCTAATTAAATAATTCGTTGCCCACAATTGTGATTTGCGTATCACAAATCTCAACACTTAGCATCTCGACCAGACCTATAGAAAATCTATTTTTTTTTAAATAATCATGCCTTGACATATAAACTTCCCTTTTAACTGGTGCGATATTGATGAATTGAATTGGCTAATTATGGTAACTATTCGGCGATTTGTCTGCTGGACGCATCATAAGAAATAGTAAGCAAATTCATTTTCTATGAATACCACTTTCATTCACCACATTTAACATCTAGAGTATACAATTCCATGGTTGTAAAAATGATATATTTCATAATATTTTGTGAAAGTACCATTTCAAGTAGTTTATATGAAGTTAAGAACTTAAACAAATGAATATTATTACTGGATTCAAAATAACATGGTAGTTAATTCGCCTAATGTCTCCTTTGAACACATAGCCATCAATACTGAAGCCATTCTTGAAACTCAAGGCCATTATTTTCTCTCGACAATGCCTAACATGTTTATTACATTTTCCAAAGCTCATCCTGGCTATGTAAATCTTTCAACTTCAGTGTCCACTGGCTATCCTACTTATGCGTGCATGTTCTCTTCTCTAGTGGACATCGTTTTAAGTCATATTCCTGAATTTTTGGGTGACAAGGATGCACTTGTGGGAGTGAATATCTATCTCTCTTAACTATACATTAGAGGGTAAGGATAATGTCCAGCTTAATTACACATTGCTAAGCTTCTAACTATGGTATCCAAAGGTCAATTGGAATCACTACCAGAAAAGGTGCAAAAGAGTGACGCCAATTTCTGATAACTTTGATGCCATTGCAACGCCAAAAAAGGAGGGGCGTCGGAATGGCTTCACAAATTGTTGTAAATATGCGTAGCTATTCTACACCTTTTCTAGTAGTGAATAGTATAATCTTTTTGAGGTCATTGTTGATGTACTCTGCTTTGGAAAGGATGGAAGCATCAGTTGTTCCTGATCTCATATCCAATAGTGGATGGCCGACACATTACTGGTTGTGATCCGCTGCAACTGACAAGGGCAGTGCTTAGACGTACAATCAAAATTTTATAAAGCGTATTGGTGATGGATGAAAAAATACCGAATAGTAGTTAAAACTTACCTCTTTTCCATGTCTGATGAGTATAAAAAATCTGGCGATGAAACTGAAAAGCATTTTCGGATATTCCAATCCAAATTATGTTTCCCTAATATCATCGTAACATCAAATTTTACAAAAATAAAGACGTTCGATTCTAATTAAAAATCAAATCAGATCAATACAACCCATGCGCGTAGATTACGCGAATACACATCCAACTGTGAAGACGATGCCTTATTCAGTCCTCGTATGAAATAAGTATGCATGTTATTACATTTAAACGAATTAAAATCAATAAATAAATTGACTACATAATTATTTTAGGCTAATTAACTGTCATTAACATGCTATTCACATGATTAATGCACTAAAAAATTGCGACTTCTTTCCTTAGACAGGTTTCAAAAAACCGAAGCAACTTCCCTTATTCTCTGTTGCCGCCCTGAAGCAACCAGACCCGGCTTTGACCTGTCCTCGACCAGTGCCTCATTAGCCACTACCACGCCTAAACACATCCCTTTAGCTTCATCTTTGTTAACCACGAAATCAAGGTTGAAAATTTTCCATTCAACTTGGAAATTTTGACGCCTTCTTACATGAAATGCCACAGCACCTGCACCTCCCCCTACTTCACATGCAACTTTTCGTTTTAGTGCCCATGACATGAAAATTCACCGTTAGTGAACTATGGACGAAAAATACTTAAGTGGCTCGGTTTTGGTTTTCGTGCATTTCAGACTACTACGGTCACCTGATTGATGAACGACCAATGCCGATGTATTCGTATCATCGATACAGATAATTTTCATATTGTAACTGTTCAAGATATTTTTCTTCAACACCAGAGATAGGTCAAAGGAAGTGGACCTAAGGATAGAATGGGATTATTTAGTTCCCACAATCTTGAGTTAGTTCACCGTTTCCTAGATATCAAGGTCTCAATCCCGAAGATTAGTTACTCTTCCCTTAAGAGGTGAGTATCACGCTTACATGACTTAAGGATCAACGGTAACCTTGGGATAAGGGTTTCGTATTATAAGTTAGGAAGCTAAACGACTTGCGGAAGGGCTTCTTAACAATTTAGGGTAAAGGATAAGGTTTGTGCGGAAAGGCTTTTGTTGAGGGGAAAACGTAAGGTGGATAAGCACCCGCTGAGAGGGCTAGTTTGTAAAGCACTGAACAATACATACAAAAGCATAGTAGAACATAATATAATAATGAGAAATAATAAAGTACACACAGTTTATAGTGGTTTGGTTTGGATTGAACCTACATCCACTTTAATGAATTTGATGATTTTATTCATAGAGGAGGTTACATAGGAAATCCCTAAATCGATTCACAAATTAGGGTTTTCTCTCTCTGATATGAGAGCAACATTGTGGAATAAGGAAATGTCCTGCAAAATGAGACCCCTGGAGTCATATTTATAGGCAAATTGGGGCCCCTTCTATTGTGAGCCCAGTAGAAGCCTCTTTCAGATGCTTTAACAAGGTTTGGGATGTTCTTTTGATTTTTGGTTCCGGCAGAAATGTCTCGGTCGCCTTTCTTCTTATCCAATGTCTTCATTGATGTCTTCTGTCCCTTAGAATATCAATCTCGAGCTTCCGAGAGTGGTTCCACTTACATGCCTTTAGGTAGCTTGGTCTTGGATACCGATAATATTGACTTTGGTGGCTCTCGGGTCTGGGACCACTGGTCTCGGTCCCACCCATACCTTTTCGATTTTGGTGTCTTTAGCTTTATTATACGCCTAGATGTTGGATTTTCCATCTTCTTTCTTTCATATTTGTCTTCCGATATCTCATGGTGCCAATTTTGATCTGGTGATAACTTCGTCCGTGACCATTTTCGGATGACTTATGAACTCTCTTATAAAAATAGTGTCGGCAGCCCTTTACCTTCTCTTGCCCGATGCAGCGCTTCCCTTGAGTGGATGTATGCTTTCGGTTTATATGCTTCCGGTTGCTCACCTCTTTTTGCGTACGGTTTTTTATGGTATGCTTTCGGAGTTGTACCTTTGATTACCCTTTGGTAAATGTACTTCCCTCCCAGTATTTTCCTCTGTACTAGCACCGACCTTGCGGTATCTTTTCTTCTGCTGCTAGGTCTCGGACTATATGCCTTTCGGCAACCTCTTATGATCGGCTCTCGGTATTATGTGGAATGATTCCAGGATTGTTTCTCTGTATCTCATTAAGTGTCAGTGTTTCCCTTTCGGAGTCTTCCTTATTACGTTCAATCTTCCGCTATCGGTGTTGGACCGATATTCTTTTGCCCAAGTGTTGATGTTCGTTTAACTTGAATCCTCTTTGTTGCCGTTATTAGCTTCCGACCTACCGCTTTCAGAATACCCTGGCTTTGCTCAATCCTTCATGATCCTGGTTTCACTGTCCAATCCCTTTGCCCTTTCAGATTTGGAATCTCTGCTTCTTTATATTTGGCCAGTGCAAATTTTGGTGTTAACAGTTAGCCTCCCCAGTATAAAGAAGTTTTTTCTTTATGACAAATCTTGCGGTTCCTATACTGTTTTTTTGTAACTTAAGACATATCATAAAGATCTTAGCATTAGTTTCGTGTAATTTCAAAGAATCGATGCAAGGGAAGAAAACGAACTTTATTGATGGATAGAACTTAAACATAACCTTCAAGTTATGAATCTTTGTGAATCTAATTATGAATAATGTGTAGGCTCAAACATACTTGCATGCGGAACTCTATGGTTTTACAGCTTAACACCCTTCTATTGACATTAAACGAGATGTCCAATATTCTTGCTTGGGCATATAGTCATCAAGAATTTATCCTGGGAAATGTTAGGTAACAAATCCAAGCTTATATTTGGATATCTCTAAAATAAAAAATTAGAAATTCTCTATTGACAAACATAATGTGTCATTAGATGTGATATGACTTACATAGTGACTAATATTTTATTTATGATGTGTGTAACATAATTTTGACCACAATTCATGGTAGCAAATATTAGGGGTAAATATGTCATGAGTTTAGAAAACCTCCTGTATGAAGTGTTGTGAGATCATAATCCTTGTTGGAAGGCTTAGGATGGGAGGTCCATAGTACGTGTTTGTGCTCTAACGTAGGAACCTTAAACTTGGAATAATGACTGTGTATTCAAACTCCATATATGGATATGTCAAAAGGAAAATAACATTCCCTTTGGAAACTTACATAGAAAGTTTATAATTAAACTTGATTGATAGCAGAAAACGGATCTAGAGGTCTATTTTCTTAAAAATTGAAAGTTTGAAAATACACATTTGGAATGACGAAGAAAAGATCCCAGATTAAAGTCTGGACTTATGTAACAAAAACTTGAAAGCCAAAGGATTTCTAAGATTTACACCTGGAGTGGGTAGAAAACCAAAATATTTATCTGAAAGTAATAGCATCCAAGATTTATACTTGGAAAAATAAGGATCCTAAATTTCACAGAAAATTATGAGACTTACACTTGGGCAATTAGAAATTAGAAATCATGTACAAACCCCGAGACTCACAATCGGGTAAATGGAAAGTAGAAATCATATGAAAACCCTGAGACTCACACTCGGTAAGTAAAAGGTTAGATATCATGTCTGAAAATAATAGAAACCCCAAGACTCACACTTAGGTAATTTGAAATCTTATAAAAACCCCGAGACTCACACTTGGGTAATTTGAAATCTTATAGAAACCTCGAGACTCACACTCGGGTAAATAGAAATCAGAAATTTTAGCAACCCTGAGCCTCATGCTTGGGTAAATAGAAAGTGAGATATCATATCTGAAAATAATAGAAACCTCAAGACTCATACTTGGGTAATTTGAAATCTTATAGAAACCCCGAGACTCACACTCGGGTAAACAGAAATTAGAAATCTTAGCAACCCCGAGACTCACGCTCAGTAAATAAAAAGTCAGATGTCATATCTGAAAATAATAGAAACCCCAAGACTAACACTTGGGTAATTTGTAATTTGAAATCATGTAGAAACCATGCACCAATTGGTAGTTACTGGAAAAGGCCATAAATGGGATGTCTTAATAAGAGTATAAAGCAAGCATTGAAAGTTCACTCAAGGACCATCTAATGAAAGCATCACAAATCATCCAATAATTACATATGTGCACGGTGTCAACCTATCCAATCATTACTGAAACTGATCAATCAAGCATAAGTTATCTTGGGTTCCTTGGAAGTTTACTTAGAGGAACCACACGAGTGAAAGAGTCATAAATATACCGAGGGATAACTTCTCGGATGCATATGTAGAGGACTGCTTTCGAAATAAATTAACCTATCTTGAGCTGGCTAATCGTTCAGCAGATGTTCCTCTTAGCTTACTAGACATTGGGTATTTAACGTCTAGTCTTATTCCTAACCTATAAGATATACAGACGAATGAATGCTCTCTACGAAAGTGACACTGGTCCCTTTATATGGGAAGGTGTAGGCGTTACTAGCCCCAGTTGGGTATGTTATAATTTATAGGGGTTGTAAGCCTCACTTAGGTGGCAATCCATCGTAGGAGAATGTAACTTTGTTTTGTTAGCCGCACTTAGCAGGAAATCTCCATCGTAGAAGAATGTAACTTTGTGGATTCTCTTCTTGGAAGCTTTATTTTGCTGGTCCTCTTCTGAAGGCTTTGTTTGACGCTCCTCTTCTAGGACATTGTGTTCATTGTTGACGCTCCACTTCTTGGAAGCTTTGTTTGATGCTCCTCTTCGGAGGCTTTGTATGTTTTGGTTTCACTCTCTGGAAGATTTATTTGGTTTGGCTTCACTTTCTAGAAGCATTATTTGTTGTGGCTTCACTATCTGAAAGCTTTGGTTATGTAGCTTTTCCCCTGGAAGTTTTGCTTGTTGTTCCTTTTCTTCTGAAGGCTCTATTGGTTTGCCCTTTCCTTCTAAAGACTTTATTGATGTCATTTATCAAGGGTAGGTTCAACACTTTTCATAGAAGCATTTGTACATGTCAGCCTAACATTTTAGATAAAGATAGTTTATGAAAATTTAAGATAAAGGAGATAAGATTAGTGCAATCTCGTTTAAGCCGGGAAATGATTGGCATTTAATTGTTTCTTTGTTGCGTATTCCTTTGGGTGGCTTCCATCAAAGCTTTACATCGATTGATAACTTTGTTGTGCATTTAGTCGTCATTGCGTTCTTTAAGTGCTCCCGTTTTGTACTTTCATTTCCTTCTGTGGAATGAGACATAAACAGGAATTGGACATGCCTTAAGTGCTCCCTTGGAGCTTTCGTTCCCTTCCACGAGACGAGACATAAGTAGAAAGGTGCTCCCTTTGAGCTTCTGTTGTATGCATAGGCCTGAACAGGGTATGATTTTTACCTGTAATAGCACTCGAACTTACATTAATATTGGTTTGATTATAAGCAAGATATAAAGTGAAATAACTAATAAAAGAAAATATTTGAGATGGAAGATTGATTGTTAAGTTTTCATTCCCATGTTGCGCTGTCTTTGACCAGCTTTCCCACTGGTCTTACTTCGAATTTCTCAAATGAGCTTTCTTTTCTTTTTGGCTTGATTTATTTTTATCAAACTCCAACAATGTCTGGTTTGGTGTCCTTCTGTCTTGTGATAAGAGCAATAACCTTCTCCTTTGGTTTATTTTGAAGAGCCTTCTGCAAGAGGATTGGAATAGGGCCTTTTCGCCTTCTGACTTTGTTTCAAAATTTTCCCTGAATCAAGCATTTCTTCCATGCGAATGAATTTGTCGGCTCTAGAATAAAAATCACCCACGTTTTCACATTTTCTCATGGTAATCTCTTTCAGAAATGGGGATGGTGCTAATAATCCCGACTGCACAGCTATTAGTTTTTCTCTATTTGTTGCCCTTTGTACTTTGAGGGACTCAGTAGGGAAATCTCTTTAAATAATGGTTAAGTGATTCCTCTCGTTTCTGTCTAATTCAAGATAGATCATAGATGCTGATTGTTGGGTCTTTCCATACATGGAATTACATGCTAAATGCGGTAGATAATTGTTTCCAAGTAGTGATGATCGGTTCATGATAATGTCTCCACCATTTGCTAACTTCTTTATGAAGGGTTGTCAAGAAGATCTTGCATCGAAGGGCTTCATAATCGTTAAATGCATCCATGTAACTTTCAAAGATAGTGAGGTGCTCATCTGGGTCTGTAGTCCCATCATATATGAGCTGCGGTACTTCCATACCAGGTGGAATTTCAACCATCATTATCTCTTTGGATAAGAGTATTTTCGTTAACTTCCTATCTTCTAGCCACCTTAGGCTTTTGTTTTCTTCTAAACCGACCACTTCTCTTAATGCTTGGTTGTTTCTCCACGAAACTTGATTTCTCTATAGATTCGATGATAGCTCACTTTGGTTATAAATCTCTCGAGGGATATTATTCTTGATTTTTCCTCACAAGGTTCCAATTTAAGGGACCATCGGACTAAGTCTTCTTAAATGAATTCTCTAGTTGCGTCAATCTGCATAGCTAAGTGCAGTATTTCCAATTCATTACTTTCTCTTTTCATTAAGGTTGAAGGTACTCCACTTTCCAGTTTGGCTATGATGATGTTGTTTTCTAGAATGGATGATGTGTTGGATCCTTCTTTTCCATCCCTTCGCAGTTGAATCATCCTTTTAATTGGTTTTCAGAGTATCTTGTTACGATGGAATGAGAAATAAGGTTGGAAGGTTTAAGATAAGTACAAAGGTTGGAGAAGTAAAGGTTAACCACAAGGGAGGAAGTGTAGGAAATAAGGTTGGGGATTCAAGGTTACACTATCCTCCAAATAGCTTAGATCAATAATGTTGAAGTAATAACTCCGTATTCAGAATCTCCTTGTTGAGACACTTTATATATAATCTTGCTTCTTCAAAGCTTAGTCCAACCTTGGATGAAATAGCACAGCTAGGAACGTGGCAAGGTTAACCACAGGGTTAAAGGTAGGAAAAGGGGACGGAGGTTCAAGCCCTCCTTCTAGCACTAAAGTGTTAACGATATTTTTCGTCAACACCGGAGATAGGTCTAAGGAAGTGGACCTAAGGATAGAATGGGATTATTTAGTTCCCACAAGCTTGAGTTAGTTCACCGTTTCCTAGATATCAAGGCCTCAATACTGAAAGTTACTTACTCTTCTCTCAAGGGGTGAGTAACACGCTAACGAGGCTTAAGGACAAGCAGTTACTTTGGGATAAGGTTTTCGTAAGCTCGTTATAAGTTAGGAAGCTAAACGGCTTGCAGAAGGGTTTCTAACTATTTAAGTTTAAGGAGAAGGTTTTTGCAGAAAGGCTTTTGTTGAGGGGAAAACATAAGGTAGATAAGCACCGGCTGGGAGGGCTAATTCGTAAAGCATTGCACAATACGTACAAAATCATAGTAGAACATAATATAATAATGCAAAATAGTAAAGAACACACAATTTATAGTGGTTCGATCGGATTGAACCTACGTCCACTTTAAGGGATTTGATGATTTTATTCATAGAGGAGGTTACATAGGAAATCCCCAAATCGATTTACAAATTAGGGTTTGCTCTCTCTAACATAAGAGCAAGATTGTGGAATGAGGAAAAGTCCCCCAAAATGAGACCCCTGGGGTCATATTTATAGGAAAATTGGGCCCATTTCTGTTGTGAGCCCAGTAGAAGCCTCTTTCGGATGCTTTAACAAGGTTTCGACCGCTCTTGTGATTTTTCGTTTTGGCAGAAATGTCTCAGCTGCCTTTCTTCTTATCCAACGTATTCATTGATGTCTTCTTTCCCTCAGAATATCAATCTCTGGCTACTGAGAGTGGTTCCGCTGACATTCCTTTAGGTAGCTCGGTCTTGGATTCTGATAATATTAACTTTGGTGGCTCTCGGTTCTGGGACCACTGGTCTCGGTCCAACCCATACCTTTCGGTTTTGGTGTCTTTAGCTTTGTTATATGCCTAGATGTTGAATTTTCCGTCTTCTTTCGGTAATGACCCGCATTGGCAGAGGTATTATAATTAATTTATTTAACTATTAAAATGGTGGTTTAGAGAATTTAATGGTCGTGGAATTTAATAATGGTGAATATTTAATTAAAATATTAAATTAAATAATATATTTTATTTTGAAATAATCAGAATTGGCTGAAATGGCGATATGGTGTGAACGGGATCATCTGTGATATTTAATTCAACCTAGAATTCAATTTGAATAACGTATATATTATATAAACGACAGTTTGAACGTAGAGTTATAATATAATTAAAAACGAGCTCGAAATGGCGTTGCAGTTCATAATTTGGCGATTTGATCTTCAACTGAATGTACATGATTCGTTTTAAGTCGGATTTCTGTGAAACAAGAAACTGTAGAGCTGGTGGAGAATATCTTTCTAGTGGAAGAGAAAATTTGGGATTTCGTTGTGTAGATTTTGATGTACGTCCAAATCAAACTTTAGAAAAGTCGCTGTGGAATTCCTTTATAGTTTATAAAGGAATTATTTATATTTTAAAAAGGAATTTCAATATAAATCAAATATCAGGTTGACCTAGATTTGAAATATCGAGTTATAATCCAAGGGGAGCTGTATGATATTCCACTGTGAATTTAAACGATAGTTTTTTTTTAAATATTAAATTTAAATATATTTATATATTTAAATAGGCTATTTAGAGCTTTAAAAATAGCAACTTTTGCAAACGAAGTCGGAATTCGACGAAACTAATTTTGTTAGATCCGCAATGTCATACTATTGCTAGATGTCAGTTTCCGTGATTTTTAGAGTCACTGTGTGGCCGTACGGATTTTTAGAGTGAGAAACAGTCAGTATTTTGATGGTTAAAAACACGCTGTGTGAGCAAACGGAGTCGGAATTCGACGAAACCAGTTTCGTTAGGACCGTAATGTCGAACTCTAGCTACGTGTCCAGTTTCGTGATTTTTGGGTAACGTATGTGGTCACAGGAATTTTAGAGGACGATTGCAGATAGCGTTTGGTTAAAACGAATATAATAATAAATATAAAGATATTTAAATCCTCTATAAATACCCATCAATTTTTCTAAAACCTAATTTTCACTTCCTCTAGTCAACAGAAATTTCTGCTGACACATTTCTTCTTACGGTGAAATACTTTCACCTTCACAAACGCAAATCAAATTGGATAAAATCTTATAAATCCCAAACCCTATATATTTCGGTTCCTTAAGAGATTTCCTTCACCTCTGTACCAATTTCAGTGGGTTCGGTGGTGTTCTATGATGATCGAGCTGTAACCACAACGACTAGGGCTTGCGGTTTTGTGAGACGTGGGTATTTGTTTGGAGTTTTGATATGAGATGGTAGTTAGCCAGGTGATTTAGCATTAGTGTGATGAGTTGGAGGGGATTCCGACAATAAAAATGTCGATCGTCGTCCCTGAGCATCTCGACGTCGCAAGTTCTGTGAGGGGTGCGAGTTCTTCAAATTGGGGATGAGGTGAAAGAGAACGTGAAGGAGAGCGTAATGGTGATTTGTGTTTGGTGAACGGTGAAGAAATGGGACAGGACGAGGTGATTAAACAAAGGGAAATGGCTTCGGTTTGTTACAGGAGGTCACGGCAGAAATATTTGGGGGAAGAAGGGTTCAGTTTGGGCTAGTACGAAGGTGGATGGGCCAAAGGTTAAAACGTAAGAGGAAGGCCCATTTTTAAATAAAGGTTTAGTTTAATTTAAAACTTGAATAGTGTATTTACTTAAATGATCATATCTTGCTCGTTCCTTATCAGAATTTGACGAAATAAGATCCGTCGGGATCGTATGGACGGGAGCAACACAATGAGACTGACTGGAAGTCCATCGGAGCTAATTACAATTTATCGTAAAATAAATTGTCCGTCTGAATCAAACAATGGTTATCGTTGTTAACGATGATCGTCCAAAGTGAGTAAATCTCACTAACTCTGAACAGTTTATAATTTCATGTTGTATTTTTAGAACTGTTAAATATTGGCTGATTGACTGTGTGTTGACTGTTTGATTGAACTGCTAGTTAGTTAGTTAAATTTCTATATTGATTCTTTTTAACAGAATATATCATATGGAACTGAAAGTGATGTTGATTTTATATTGTATAACATCTGTCGATGCAGGGAAACAGATTGGAGGAATCCGACTGGATTTCTCAACAGTTATTTTATTGTTTTTCATATATTGTGATATATGATGTGATATATAATCTGTTGTCAATTATATGTGTTTGAACGATATTGGTCATCGTGATTTGATATGTTGAATACCATAACATACTGAAATGTTGATAAGGGAATATTTTCAAAGTGATATTTGAAAATAAAATATTTATAAAGGGAATATTTATAAATAAGAAATATTTATAAATTGGAATATTTATAAATAGGAGATATTTAGAAAAAGGGAAAAACATTATAAAAAGGAAACTGTTATAAGAAGGAAATCATTTTAAAGTGGAGAACCGTTACTAAAAGTAAATCTTTAAAATGAATAAATGTTGTTAAAAAGGAAATATTTATAAAGCGAATATTGGAGTTAAACCGAATATGGTATTCGAAAGGAGTTAAATCGAATATGGTATTCGAAAGTACTAAATCGAATAAGTTATCCGAAAGGAGTTAAATCGAATATGGTATTCGAAAGTAGTAAATCGAATTAGTTATTCGAAAGGGGTTAGTCGAGTCGAGTCAGTTGAATAGAGTTAATCGAATATTTGTTATTCGAATAAGAGTTAACCAGATGGAGTTAATCAATTAGAGTTAACCAGTTAGAGTTAACTAGTTAGAGTTAAACCAGTTAGAGTTAACCAGTTAGAGTTAAACCAGTTAGAGTTAACCAGTTAGAGTTAAACCAGTTGGAGTTAATCGATTAGAGTTAAAGAAAAGGAGTTAATCGAATATAGTTTATTCGAATAGAAAGTAAAACGAGTTAATCGAATATATAGTTTATTCGAATAGAAAGTAAAAGGAGTTAATCGAATATAGTTTATTCGAATAGAGAAAAGGAGTTAATCGAATATAGTTTATTCGAATAGAAAGTAAAACGAGTTAATCGAATATAGTTTATTCGATTAGAAAGTAAAAGGAGTTAATCGAATATAGTTTATTCAAATAGAGTAAAAGGAGTTAATCGAATATATAGTTTATTCAAATAGAATTAAAAGAGTTATCGAATATAGTTTATTCGATAGGAGTTAAGTGAATAGAGTTGAAGTTAAATCAAAAGAGTTAAGTGAATAGAATTGGAGTTAAATCAAAAGAGTTAAGTGAATAGAATAAATTGAGTAGAGTTATCGAATGTACCTTATCGAAGGAAAGAATTATCGAATAGAAAAGATTTGAAAGAGAGTTACGTAAGGAAGTTTGTTAAAGAATTAGAAAGGTGAACTTTGTCTATTTCAAGGTTAGAAACGTTGTTCAGTTAAGGTCTGAGAGGTAGTATTACCCAACTTGATTAACTTCATTTTTAACTAAGGAATGGTTAAGGTTCGATAGTAAAGGATGGTTAAGTGAATTTAGTAATTAAAGGAAATGGTTTGAGTTGGCATCGCGATGGTTTGTTTAAACATCTGTCTAAGTCCAATGAAGAAGCTTTGGAAATTTTTTCCAAATAAGAAACCAGAAACGTTCTCTAATAAAGAAAACAAGAAATGGAAATGTTTTCCATTGTTAATGACGTATATTTTCCAAATTTAGAAAATAAGAAATATTGAATATAGGGAAACAAGAGATAAGTAAATTTATGAGATAAAGAGATAAATGTTGAATGATGTTTGATCGATATAAATTTCCATTTGGAAATAATATCGTTGTTTGCACATCTGTTTTTCTTTTATAGTTAAATCACAGACTATCGAAGTTTTGACCATTTTAACGTTGTTAATATGGAGAGACTGGTTGGATTAGTATCCAAAGAACCACTCTGTATTGGCATAAGCGTTGCGAATCATATATGCCAAAGGAAATTGAAGACGGAGTTATGCAAGGGCTATCCTGTTTACAGAATAGTGCCTTCGGTTCATCCTGTTCCTGGATGGCTTGTATGGATGGATGTCTGACAGAGTATTTCCAGACGATTATGTATATTGATTTCTCCAACCGTACCAAGAGTGGAAGCGGAGAAGGAAATTTCTTTTAGCTAACACATAATGTATGGTTGAGGACATCAATCAGTGATTTGATGGATTTGACGATGTGGCATTCAAAGTGAATCTGGTGTGATGATAAAGCGTAGCTTCAAGCCTCACATCCGGTAAATGACAGAAATTGGGCAAGCAGCATGGCTAAGTCGGTCGCACCGAAGTAGGGTGTATAATCACCTGATCTAGAGTTTCATTTATTTCTAAAAATCTATTGTTGATGCTGTCCCATTCGGGAAACGGTTGCTGATCCCAACCGTTGGTGATATACATTCGATACACTCAAGCGAAATGAGTGGTCGGTCATGTGTGGCCGGGTTGCAAGATGTTCTTGTTGAACCCTGTGTATTCCTTTCTAGAGATACACTAGCGAAAGGTGGTTCCATACCTTGTCATAGTTGGAAATTCATTACCCAATACGTGCTTGCGGTTTTGATTTGTATACCATATATGTAGAACGTGAGATGAAAGCGTTTCTGCTAGATGATTATTATATTGTGTTGATAGACATTATTATAATATCAAAAAGTTTTTTATATAAAGATATTTGGATTCTCATAAGGGAAAAACCCGTTCCGTTATACGACATGGTCTTATGAGATATCGATTTCCTCCTTGAACTGTTTTAAACTGTTTTACTCACACCAATCCCATGACTGACCCGGAGTTTATTTGTTTGTTTCCCTAAACTCTTGGGTGCCTAAATTCGTATGGGCAGTCAAGTAGTCGGGATTTACAGATATACTGGAAGAGCTTGGAGCAGGAGGCTTCAGGATCATATAGCTATAGTTTATTTCCGCTGTGTTGTAAGTATTGTACTTTGATAATGATGTATATTCAAATACAGATGTATATTTCAAGTTATGTTATATATATTATATGTTATTCGTTCCTCTGTGAGATTCGTGTTACTCTGATGCTGTGTTCTTCTTCTTCTATTCTAAGTTTCTATCTTATCTTTCCTCACCCTCTAACTTCTTTCACTAATGACCGGTATTTTTCGATGTTTGGTTAGTCATCATTGAGTTTATGGCGATAACCAAAGTCGTCAAAAACCCGGGTCATTACAGTTGGTATCAGAGCTTAAGTTAAGTGAATTACCTTGGTTCTGTGGCGTGACTCAGTAGAGATAGGGTTAGTAATACCGTAGATTGAGTTGAGTGTATATATACGAGTGAGCGTATTTTTTATTGATATAAAAATTGTTTTATATTATGGAGATTCATTGGTTGAGTTTTTTACGGGTTCTGGTTGATTAGTTTGATCCACTGTATCGGTAGGAGTTTATAAATACTCAAATACGATGGGTCGGCACGGTATGTTTTGAAAAGAGGGTAAATCAAAATAAGTTTACCCAAGGTATATCTTGATATAAGAAGATATATATATATATATATATATATAAATTTTAATATCGTGGACATATTGGGTGATATAATAATCGAGTAAGATTATAAATTAAATGGTTATGTAAATAATCAATCAGAATTCATATAAGTGAAATACGTGAAGCCAGATGAGTTGAAATCCTGATTTACACTAGAAATTGAATTAAAACTCTGGAGAATTGGATAATTGTTTGTAAATGGATTTGGATTAAAAATAAGGAAAATTTAAGATCCTGGGAGATTTTAAATTGTTTTACAAGCAGTGTGAATTATATTTTGAAATGAATTTCAAAGTGGAAATGTTTAAAAATGGTTTTATAGTATTGAACTCACTTCGATCGCTGGAAAATAGATTCTGATGATGACAGCTGCATCATCAGTATTCATTTTCGAGTTGTAAGTGACGAATTACTACCAGAGATACTGTTTTGAATTTGTTTTGGGAAAGACAAGTTCTGTTGAATTTCAAAATGGGATTTGTAATATAGAATTGAATATAGAATTTGAATAAAGAGAATTCAAATAGAATTGAATATAGAAATTCAAAGGGAGTTTGAATATATGAAACTCAATGGAATTGAAATAGAGTTTGAATATAGAAACTCAAATGGAATTTGAATATAGGAATTCAAACGGAATTTGTATATAGGAATTCAAATGGAATTTGAATATATAATTCAAATGGAATTTGAATATAGGAATTCAAATGGAATTTGAATATAGAATTCAAATGGAATTCAAATATAGGATTTGAATATATAGAATTTGAATATAGAATTCAAATGGAATTTAAACTATAGAATTTGAATATATAGAATTTGAATATATAAAATTTGAATAGAAATTGAATAGAATTAACTAAGTCGAAGAGGAATTAGTTAATCAAGTTTTGAATTTGAAGTTGAACTTTGAAAGGTGAATTGGATTTGTAAATGGATATTCGAGATCGAATATAGAACTTAAGTTTGAAATTTTAATTCAAATTAGTTAATAAGCAAGTTAAAATATATTTGAACATGTCATGTTCAAATATAAAAGTGAAATAGACTAAAGAGTTAATTAACAAATTGAGTTAAAACGATCAGGTATAGTTAAAATAGATTGGGCAGGTATAAATATACATGAGATATGTATGGATAAGGTATGAAGGTATATAAATAGAATGCTCGACGAAAAGGTATGTATTTAATTCATATATGAGATTTTATGCGCCGTATCGGCTAGCCGCTTGGCTTTTTCTTTTTCTTTTGGATTAGTGAGGGCCATGGGAGGCTATTTGAAATATCCCGATGCTCCTAGTACAAAGGAGGTTATGGCGAATTTTTCCGGTAATTGAAAGAGTTAGAATATTTTTAAGATAATTTGATAGTTCAAAATCAACGTATCGATATATATATATATAAGTCGATAAGGAAACGAACTTAGAAATAGAATAGTAAAATGAAAAAGGAAGACTAAGAAAAAAATCTAGTCAGAATAGAAAGAGGAAGCGTATACGTGTTTAAAAGTGAATAAGTAGTTGTATGGTATTGAATATTCGAGTAACTAGTCATATCTGTTTTGACATTATAAAGGTTATTCAGTCAAGGTCTGAGAGGTAGTTATACCCCAACTTGATTGATTTCATTATTAACAATTAAATAGTGAGATTTCAGGCTCGAAGATCAATGTTGAATAAGAGTTAGTTGAATATAGTATTTGGGTGGTCGTAACGATGTTTTACACAACATTCGTTTTAACCCAATTAAGTGTAAGCTTGGAAATATAATAAAGAATATTTCCTAAGTATAGAAATAAACGAGATCGGAAAAGAGATATGTAATTGGAATATTTTCCAATTATAAATATCATATATTTTCTAAAAGTTTAGAAAATAAAGGAAGGCGATATTCAGAAATGTTTTCCAAATAACATAAAAGGCCAATATGGTTATTGAAAATATTTGGTTAACAAATATTGATAAAGAAATAGAGAAGTGATTTAACTAATGGAATATTAATTAAGGGCTCAGTGACATGTTCAAAAGGAAAATTTGATTTTTTTTGAAAAGAGTAAACTATTTAAAAACTCCCAGGGAAAGACTGTTTGAATTAAAAATAAATTTAACAGAAATTTGTGAAAGAAAATTTGAATTAAAGTAAAGCCAGTAAAGTGGTAACTAAAATTGAATTAGAATGATATCAAGACAAATTGGATTGTGAGATTCAAATTTGAAGTGTAATGTGATAATCAAGTTAAGAGTTGGGAATCGAGAAGAAACTCGAGTTGAAATGATGTGTGGCTCGGATATAAGCGAATGGTCATGTTGTGGATAAAAGCAGATTGAAATTTGATTGGGATAACCCTTGTATCTGCTGAATTGATAACAGGTGGAAAGGATATAATGATATGCCTACAAAAGGTACAAGTTTATATTTCTATTGGATATAAGATTTATGAGCCGAATTGGCAAGCCACTTGGCTGTTTGATTTTTTTTGGGATGGAGATGGCCCAGAGAGGCGAGTTGGAGTTTGACCTATTGACCAGTACAAAGGAGGTGCTGGCGAAATTTTTCGAAGAGTTAAGGTGTTAGAAAATTTTCAGGGTTTTTGAAAATTTTCGTTGATAAGGATTAATTAATAATTTATTTGAAATTAAAATTGGTTTAGTTAAAACTGAAGTTAAGAAGTGAACAAATATGTTCTAACCAGTCGATAGAGTCGTCCTCTACCTTTTAGCAATTTCGAGGACGAAATTATTTTAAGTGGGGAAGATTGTAATGACCCGCATTGGCAGAGGTATTATAATTAATTAATTTAATTATTGAAATGGTGGTTTAGAGAATTTAATGGTCGCGGAATTTAATAATGGTTAATATTTAATTAAAATAATAAATTAAATAATATATTTTATTCTGAAATAATCAGAATTGGCTGAAATGGCGATATGGTGTGAACGGGATCATCTGTGATATTTAATTCAGCTTGGAATTGAATTTGAATAATGTATATATTATATAAACGACAGTTTGAACGTAGAGTTATAATATAATTATAAACGAGCTCGAAATGGCGCTCTAGTTCGTAATTTGGCGAATTGAACTTCAACTGAATGTACATGATTCGTTTTAAGCCGGATTTCTGTGAAACAAGAAACGTGTGGAGCTGGTGGAGAATATCTTTCTAGTAGAAGAGAAAAATCGGGATTTCCTCGTGTATATTTTGATGTACGTCCAAATCAAATTTTAGAAAAGTCGCTGTGGAATTCCTTTATAATTTATAAAGGAATTATTTATATTTTAAAAAGGAATTTCAATATAAATCGAATATCGGGTTGACCCAGATTTGAAATATCGTGTTGTAATCCAAGGGGAGCTGTACGATATTCCACTGTGAATTTAGACGACAATATTTATTTTTAAATATTAAATTTAATTATATTTAAATATATTTATATTTTTAAATAGGCTATTTAGAGCTTTAAAAATAGCCACTTTTGCAAACGAAGTCGGAATTCGACGAAACTAATTTTGTTAGATCTGCAATGTCAAATTATTGCTAGATGACAGTTTTCGTTATTTTTAGAGTCACTGTGTGGACATACGGATTTTTAGAGTGAGATACAGTCAGCATTTTGACGGTTAAAAATACGCTGTGTGAGCTAACAGAGTCAGAATTCGACGAAACCAGTTTCGTTGGGACCGTAACGTCGAACTCTAGCTACGTGTCCAGTTTCGTGATTTTTGGGTATCGTATGTGGTCACAGGAATTTTAGAGGACGATTGCAGATAGCGTTTGGTTAAAAACGAATATAATAATAATATAAAGATATTTAAATCCTCTATAAATACCCATCAATTTTCTAAAACCTAATTTTCACTTCCTCTAGTCAACAGAAATTTCCGCCGACACATTTCTTCTTACAGTGAAATACTTTCACCTTCCAAAATGCAAATCAAATTGGATAAAATCTTATAAATCCCAAACCCTGTATATTTTGGTTCCTTAAGAGATTTCCTTCACCTCTGTACCAATTTCAGTGGGTTTCGGTGGTGTTCTATGATGATCGAGCTGTAACCACAACGACTAGAGCTTGCGGTTTTGTGAGATGTGGGTATTTGTTTGGAGTTTTGATATGAGATGGGAGTTAACGAGGTGATTTAGCATCAGTGCGATGAGTTGGAGGAGATTCCGACAATAAAACTGTCGATCGTCATCCCTGAGCATCTCGACGTTGCAAGTTCTGTGAGGGGTGCGAGTTCTTCAAATTGGGGATGAGGTGAAAGAGAACGTGAAGGAGAGTGTAATGGTGATTTGTGTTTGGTGAACGGTGAAGAAATGGGAGAGGATGAGGTAATTAAACGAAGGGAAATGGCTTCGGTTTGTTACATGAGGTCACGGCAGAAATATTTGGGGGAAGAAGGGTTGGGTTTGGGCTAGTACGAAGGTAGATGGGCCAAAGGTTAAAATGTAAGAGGAAGGCCCATTTCCAAATAAAGGTTTAGTTTAATTTAAAACTTGACTAGTGTATTTACTTAAATGGTCATATCTTGCTCGTTCCTTATCAGAATTTGACGAAATAAGATCCGTCGGGATCGTATGGACGGGAGCAACACAATGAGACTGACTGGAAGTCCATCGGAGCTCATTACAATTTATCATAAAATAAATTGTCTGTCTGAATCAAGCGATGGTTATCGTTGTTAACGATGATCGTCCAAAGTGAGTAAATCTCACTAACTCTGAACAGTTTATAATTTCATGTTGTATTTTTAGAACTGTTAAATATTGGCTGATTGACTGTGTATTGACTGTTTGATTGAACTGCTAGTCAGTTAGTTAAATTTCTATATTGATTCTGTTTAACAGAATATATCATATGGAACTGAAAGTGATGTTGATTTTATATTGTATAACATCTGTGGATGCAGGGAAACAGGTTGGAGGAATCCGACTGGATTCCTTAACAGTTATTTTATTGTTTTTCATATATTGTGATATATGATGTGATATATAATCTGTTGTCAATTATATGTGTTTGAACGATATTGGTCATCGTGATTTGATATGTTGAATACCATAACATATTGAAATGTTGATAAGGGAATATTTTCAAAGTGATATTTGAAAATAAAATATTTATAAAGGGAATATTTGTAAATAAGAAATATTTATAAATTGGAATATTTATAAATAGGAGATATTTAGAAAAAGGGAAAATCGTTATAAAAAGGAAACTGTTATAAGAAGGAAATCATTTTAAAGTGGAGAACTGTTACTAAAAGTAAATCTTTAAAATGAACAAATGTTGTTAAAAAGGAAATATTTATAAAGCGAATAAAGGAGTTAAATCGAATATGGTATTCGAAAGGAGTTAAATCGAATATGGTATTCGAAAGTAGTAAATCGAATTAGTTATTCAAAAGGGGTTAGTCGAGTCGAGTCAGTTGAATAGAGTTAATCGAATATTTGTTATTCGAATAAGAGTTAACCAGATGGAGTTAATCAATTAGAGTTAACCAGTTAGAGTTAACCAGTTAGAGTTAAACCAGTTAGAGTTAAACAGTTAGAGTTAAACCAGTTAGAGTTAACCAGTTAGAGTTAAACCAGTTTGAGTTAATCGATTAAAGTTAAAGCAAAGGATTTAATCGAATATAGTTTATTCGAATAGAAAGTAAAACGAGTTAATCGAATATATAGTTTATTCGAATAGAAAGTAAAAGGAGTTAACCGAATATAGTTTATTCGAATAGAGTAAAGGAGTTAATCGAATATAGTTTATTCGAATAGAAATTAAAATGAGTTAATCGAATATAGTTTATTAAATTAGAAAGTAAAAGGAGTTAATCGAATATAGTTTATTCGAATAGAGTAAAAGGAGTTAATCAAATATATAGTTTATACAAATAGAATTAAAAGAGTTATCGAATATAGTTTATTCGATAGGAGTTAAGTGAATAGAGTTGAAGTTAAATCAAAAGAGTTAAGTGAATAGAATTGGAGTTAAATCAAAAGAGTTAAGTGAATAGAATAAATTGAATAGAGTTATCGAATATACCTTAACGAAGGAAAGAATTATCGAATAGAAAAGATTTGAAAGAGAGTTACGTAAGGAAGTTTGTTAAAGAATTAGGAAGGTGAACTTTGTCTATTTCAAGGTTATAAACGTTGTTCAGTTAAGGTCTGAGAGGTAGTATTACCCAACTTGATTGACTTCATTTTTAACTAAGGAATGGTTAAGGTTCGATAGTAAAGGATGGTTAAGTGAATTTAGTAATTAAACGAAATGGTTTGAGTTGGCATCGCGATGGTTTGTTTAAACATCTATCTGAGTCCAATGAAGAAGCTTTGGAAATGTTTACCAAATAAGAAACCAGAAATGTTTTCTAATAAAGAAAACAAGAAATGGAAATGTTTTCCATTGTTAATAACGTATATTTTCCAAATTTAGAAAATAAGAAATATTGAATATAGGGAAACAGGAGATAAGTAAATTAATGAAATAAAGAGATAAATGTTGAATGATGTTTGATCGATATAAATTTCCATTTGGAAATAATATCGTTGTTTGCACATCTGTTTTTCTTTGATAGTTAAATCACAGACTATCGAAGTTTTGACTATTTTAACATTGTTAATATGGAGAGACCGGTTGGGCTATTATCCAAAGAACCACTCTGTATTGGCATAAGCATTGCGAATCATATATGCCAAAGGAAATTGAAGACGGAGTTATGCAAGGGCTATCCAGTTTACAGAATAGTGCCTTCGGTTCATCCTGTTCCTGGATGGCTTGTATGGACGGATGTCTGACAGGGTATTTCCAGACGATCACGTATATTGATTTCTCCAACCGTACCAAGAGTGGAAGAGGAAAAGGAAACTTCTTTAGCTAACACATAATGTATGGTTGAGGACGTTAATCGGCGATTTGATGGATTTGACGATGTGGCATTCAAAGTGAATCTGGTGTGATGATAAAGCATAGCTTCAAGCCTCACATCCGGTAAATGACAGAAATCGGGCAGGCGGCATGGCTAAGTCGGTCGCACCGAAGTAGGGTGTATAATCACCTGATCTAGAGTTTCATTTATTTCTAAAAATCTATTGTTGATGCTGTCCCGTTCGAGAAACGGTTGCTGATCCCAACCATTGGTGATATACATTCGATACACTCAAGTGAAATGAGTGGTCGGTCATGTGTGGCCGGGTTGCAAGATGTTCTTGTTGAACCCAGTGTATTCCTTTCTAGAGATACACTAGCGAAAGGTGGTTCCATACCTTGTCATAGTTCGAAATCCATTACCCAATACGTGCCTGCGGTTTTGATTTGTATAACATATATGTAGAACGTGAGATGAAAGCGTTTCTGTTAGATGATTATTATATTGTGTTGATAGACATTATTATAATATCAAAAGGTTTTTGATATAAAGATATTTGGATTCTCATAAGGGAAAAACCCGTTCCGTTATACGGCGTGGTCTTATGAGATATCGATGTCCTGCTTGAACTGTTTTACTCACACCAATCCCATGATTGACCCGGAGTTTATTTGTTTGTTTCCCTAAACTCTTGGGTGCCTAAATTTGTACGGGCAGTCAAGTAGTCTGGATTTACAGATATACTGGAAGAGCTTGGAGCAGGAGGCTTCAGGATCATATAGCTATAGTTTATTTCCGCTGTGTTGTAAGTATTGTACTTTGATAATGATGTATATTCAAATACAGATGTATATTTCAAGTTATGTTATATATATTATATGTTATTCGTTCCGCTGTGAGATTCGTGTTACTCTGATGTTGTGTTCTTCTTCTTCTATTCTAAGTTTCTATCTTATCTTTCCTCACCCTCTAACTTCTTTCATTAATGACCGGTATTTTTCGATGTTTGGTTAGTCATCATTGAGTTTATGGCGATAACCAAAGTCGTCAAAAACCCGGGTCATTACACTTTCTTTCATGCTCGTCTTCCGGTATCTCACGGTGCCGGTCTTGATCTGGTGATAACTTCGTCCGTGACCCCTTTCAAATGACTTATGAACTCTCTTCTAAAAACATTATCGGCAGACCTCTACCTTCTCTTGCCCGATGCAGTGCTTCCATTTAGTAGTTGTATTCGTTCGGTTTATGCTTCCGGTTGCTCACCCCCTTTTGCTTACGGTTTTATGTGGTATGCTTTTGGAGTTGTACCTTTGATTACCCTTTGGTAAATGTACTTCTCTACCTATATTTTCCTCTCGTACTGGCAACGACCTTGCGGTATATTTTCTTCTACTGCTGGGTCTCGGACCACGTTCCTTTCGGCAACCTATTATCATCGGCTCTTGGTATTATGTGGAATGCTTTCGGGATTGTTTCTTTGTATCTCATTAAGTGTCGATGTTGCCTTTCCGGAATCTTCCTTATTACCTTCAATCTTCCACTATCAGTGTTGGACTAATATTCTTGTTCCTAAGTGTGATGTTCGTTTAACTTGAATCCTCTTTGTTGCTGGTATTGGCTTCTGGCCTACTGCTTTTGACAATACCCTGGCTTTGCTCAGTCCTTCATGATCATGGTTTCACTGTCCAATCCCTTTGCCCTTTCGGCTTTGGAATCTCTGCTTCTTTATATTTGGCCAGTGCAAATTTTGGTGTTAACAGTAAATTTTAGCTAGTTATAGACAGATTAAAATAAGCATTTTTTGTCATTGGTTGAAGAAGACATGTAGCATCCCCAAACTTTAGTAAACGTTATTCAAAAAGTTAATTAAACAAATTAAATGAGAATAGTGTAATGGGATGTTAGGATGAGATTTTTGTTTAGCTTGATATTGCTATAAATGGGAACTATTTAGCCTATATAAATATGTATATCTTTCCACACTTTTATCATTCATTTTCATTACTCAAACCTTAAAACATAACCATGGAGGCCAACCATTAAAAGAGAAGAGGAAGAAGAAAAAACAAGGAAAAATCTTGGAAATTTAAATCCAAGGATTTTGCAACATCAAATCTTGATTTTGCACCCAACAATTAATGTAAATAATGATTTCTACCCATGTTTAATTTTGATTAACTCGGATATGGATTATAACCATATGGATTTTATGAACTCATGATTGTTTTCATGTTTCTTTTGATGTTATTAAGTTGTTTCGATAAAACAATGGTTGGTTATTTTTATTTATGCTTGATTTGTGTGAATGTGAATAGGTTTTAGATCAAAACCTATAGTTAGAAATCTCAAATTGATTCGAAATTTTGAAATGACATTGAAAACATAGTTTTGGAGACGGTTTTTGAATTTCATATTTTTTGAGCACTTAGGAATATTTTATGAATTTCCTAAGTTAAATTATGTGTTAGATACATGATAATTAATTAAATAATTTCTACTCGGAATTTTTAAATTTGTTAGGGAAGGTTATTCTCTATCTTTTGTGAAATTATCGGATTTTTTGATTATTTTCGCTAATAGATAAAATTTTATAAATTGGATAGACATAGAGTAATTTAGACATTAATTAGAAAATTAATGCCAATAAATGCATTTGTAACGATTTAAATAAGTTAGAAGTTTGAAAGGTTTGAGTTGCTCTCAGACCTAACCTTTCATTTTCCATAAACACTATATTAAGTAAAATGGAGATGGAAAAACAAATTACTAACCTATAAACAAAGCAGTTTTCAAGCTCAAACACTGCAAGTGCCTTTGCCCAAGCCGGAAGCACATTCAGTATGCTCCGAAGCTTCGTTTCAATATGCCCTTGATGTTTGAAATATCATGTATGGTATAAGAGACATCCAGGCTTTCTCATTTCCCTTTCGTCTTGGATTTGGCCTTGACACTTATATACTTAAATATTTGCAAAAGTTCGCCATTCCGCATACTTTCAGTACCCTTCGATGTGATCGAAATGGGCCTTTTCCTTAAGCTATTTTTTTGAAAATAAAATAGGCCTCTATCTCACTCCTTTCAACGGAGTCGAAGGGATCCCCTTCGTAGGGTTTTGTTTTCCTAAAGCTATGTTTTAATTTTTCAACGCTACCACCTCTAAGTCTATCGATAAAATCGAATGTTTATTTTTGAAACCCTTTTTTTAACTTTGAGGCTTCTGCCTCCATACTCCACACTATCGAAGGGGTTTCTTTCTTTAAAACCAGCTTAATAAAGATAACCTAATTCAACTAATGAAACCTATAACCTGTTTCACTCCTTAGAAATGGTTGACGGGGTACCTTGTTGACACGGATGTTGTTGGAAAGGACTGCTTGTGTAATGACCCATAAATTATTATAATAATATATAATGGAAATCAAATATTTAAAACGATTTATTTTAAGGATTAACGACTTAAAACTTATTTAAAATGAAGTTTGGACATATAAATTTATATTAATTATAAAATAAACTCGTAACATCAGGGTAGTTTGTAATATTACATTTTAAACTTTGAATGAATGTAAAAAATTCAAAATAAGTCAGAATTTGTTGAAACAAGAAAAGTTAGGATCTATTGTATTATATTTTTCTAATGAAAGTGAAAATCGAGACTTCGTGCTATAACTTGTAAGTTATGCCCAAAAAAAAATTTCAAAAAGTTGCTATGGAATCGTTTATAAATTATAACAATTTATTTAATAAAATAAATGTATTTATTATAAAATTGGATATCGATTTAACTTGGATTTTGAAAACATTGAGTAATAAACCCAAGTATGTTTGTTTTGGAGCTATATGATATTCTATTTGGATATATACGATAATATTATTTCATTATTATTAAATTGAACTTTTTTGAATTTATTTATATTTTATTGGTTTATTTAAGCCTTAAAAATAGGCATTTTTCAAATGACCTCCGTTTTCAAAGAAACCTACTTTATCGGATCTGGAATGTTAAATTATCGTTAGATTTCAAATTTCATATCAATTGGAGTTCGTATGTAAATAGATGTAATGTAAATGTGTGTTGAAAATTCAGTTCGAATTCAGTTTAAGCAAGAAATAAGGCCGTTTTTCAAATGGTCTCTGAATTCAACAAGGCTCGTTGGAACCGTAGTTGTGAAACGTTGCAGGATTTCAAATTTTATATGTTTTGGAGTTAGTATGCGAGAATTCTTTTACCGATTAAGGGCTAGTTCACTTTGGATAATAGTTATGAATCGTCTGAGTTATATATTGATGTTTGGTTGACACTATGGGTTGATGATATGTTTTAATGATGTTTGGTATGGGTTAATGACATGTAGTATAAAAATATTTGTTTTTCAAATGAAGTTTATGTAGTCACTTAAGTACGTAAGAAGTTATAAACTCAACAAGGGCTAGTTAATTATTAACTATAGTTTGTGAATTTGTTATAACTTGCGATTGATGATATAAGCATATGATGATGTTTAAGTATGCTTAAGGTGATAAAAATATAATTTTTATGTGATATACTTGTAGTTATTTGTGTTTATGACAATTAAAATCATTGATGTGGACATTGGGAATTGACTGAACCTTAAATGATCATTAGAAAGTAATTAACTAAGTGTTAGTTAATTAATATTGATGTGGACCTTCCTTGGGTAGTTCAATGACGGTTGGTTGAACATTAATGGTTGACATTGATTGATATTGCGATTAATCTATTGATTGACAAACTCATATAAGCGTTGATGGTTTAATGCTTATATGGTATATATCCATGATAAGTGGACTGGACATTATATTGGATGTTAAAAGTTATTAATAACTATTATTGGATGCTAAATATGTGTGAAATCCATATATATATATATATATATATTACATTATATGGTAATTGGTTAAAACTCATTCCAATTTGGAAATAATCTGAATATTTTATTAATAAAATATTCAATGAAAAGTAAAAGTTTGAATTTTAAATTCAAAATAGTTTACAATGGTTGTTTAAGTGATTACGAATGATTTTCGTAAAAGTAATAATTTGATTTGTTTTATTTTCAATTAATAAAGGCATGTTTTCAGATTTATTTTAAAATGAGCAGTAATGGGTAAAATTGAAGTTCGGTTAGTATATCTAGGGAAAGTTTAATAAGATTTTCTTTTCAAAACTGCCTTATTTATTTTTATAATGGAATTCAGGAAAGTTTGGATTTGAGATAATTATTTTCGAAAAATAATTTTATTTTAATGACTAAAATAATATTAAAATGATTAAATAATGGAATATTGGATTTCAGAGAAAAATAATTCAAATATAGTTTCTAAAATTAATTATATATGTTTTAAAAAAATTGGAAGGGTTTTGATTTAATTTTAATTATGAATCGAATTTTGTCTGAATAGGACTTGTTGCGTAGCGGTAGTTCGCGAAATTCGACAATTAACTTTGAATTGTCATACCCGAAGATCCGACCGTCGGATTCTTCGGAGACGAAAAACATTGGTTTCAAAATGAAAAGAGTTTTCAAATGGAATGGAAAGTTTAAAAATCCAACGGTTAGAGTTTAAGATAACTTCAAATCTATTTTTGAAAAGGTCGTTATAAATGAAGTTCGGTGACCGGAATTGGAAATCGACTAAAAGGACCATATATAAATTATTAAAATATGGAAAAATCATTATAAATCATAATTTATGATTTTAAAATGATTTAAGTAAGAATTCTGAAATTTTGAACTATGATTTGAATTTTTTGACTTTTGACCTAATTTACTTAATATAGTAAATCAATATTTGAAATTTAGTTAAAAGATAGACTAAAAGTTTTCAAACTTAAGCTCATTAGGGTTTGAATGGAAATAATCTTAGAATATTTAGACACTGCATTCCGTAGTTATACGGATATTGTTTGAGGAATTTGGAAGATATAGATATATTTATTCCCTATACGATATCTGTAGATTTCAAGATTTGATGTTGAATATAAGTAGATATGATTTATATTTGAATCCTTATATTGATATCAAATTAGATTTGGCTTTGTCGTGAATGATGTCTTGAATAACATCTATTCTTTAACCCAGCTAAAGACATGATTTGTTTCCAAAGTTAAGTAATCAGTGAATACTTATTTTTAGAGATTAATACTATTTAATCATTGAAAAATTATTTTTAGAGATTAATACTATGTTACAGTTTTAATAAATCTTTTAATAAAGATTTGATTGAATGAAATGGAGATTAAAAATGTGTTAGAGTTTTAATAAATATTTCAATTAGATTTGAAATGAAAGAAGGTAAGTAAACTTACCAAAGTACAAGGGGTATTAGATATGGAGTATCACCAGTTTTGCTCCATGGAATGAATAGGATGGGAATGGGACTTTGATTTGCGTAATAACCTTTATGTCACGGGTTAAATTGAAATCAAAGAATAATCCAAATTGGAATGAGACTTATGATATGTTTAAATATCACTTGATTTTAAAGTTGCGATAGTTATTTCGGAAAGACCGATTTTCAACCCATTCTGAATAACTATACAACGAGTATTGAAGATACTTGAAGATGGTGGTTGAAGACTGGAGATCTTCACATCGTTTGGATTATGGTTGATATCACGATTGGGGTGTACAACCCAAGATGAGGTTATAAGTGGCGATCATCCTGACATACTTAGATATTGACCAGATATGCAAGGGCCTCTCTCCTTTATTGGATAAGGAATAAGGTGCCTTCGGTTTCGTGCAGACCCAACATGACCGGTTGATGTCTATTGATGTTATATCAGTTGGTGGCGGAGAATTTATTCTCTTAGCTTAATACCCTCCTGTGAGACTTATGAAATCAGAGGGTTATATATTAATAGACGTTGATTATATGTTGTGAATTGATAACGTGGCATGCTAAATGCTACGGGCCAATAAATCAAAGCTTTTGTTGAAAAGCAGGGCTTTGTGGATGATGATCAAATCATGGCTGATACAACGTAGCTTAGTGTCAAGATGTGACTTCGACAAGCCTCACACCACGGTATGATGGTAAACTGATGGTTAGATCAATATAACTTTCACGTTGAGAATGAACAACCTGCGGGTTGAGATTAAACAACTTTTACAGTTGTAATGGATTCAGTCGTCCGAGATAATTTAGGTAGTGATAGCTCCACGCCTAAAGGATAGAGTATAACAGTGTTCCAAGACTAAACTAAAGTCGTGGGGAGTGATACTGGATTCCAAGATGTAGTGTAGATGTGTATTACGGTTCTATCCATAACCTGGACTTAACCATGGAGATACACACATCCATGATAGATCTTTCAAATCAGGAACCATCATAGTTGGAATCCAATTTTCAGTACGAGCTTGCTTTTTAGTTGTAAACCTATATGGAGACATAATGGGATGGAGCATTATTCCGTCTAAGATAGATACATTTATTTGTGAAAGTGATTTCCACACTATGCACTAGTGACAATAAAAGAGAATTTTTGCGTATCAAGCATGTTTGGCTATTATAAGGTAATATTCTTTCCTCCAGTTTGCGTTGAATTGTGTAGCGGGACTTGAGTCTTATAATAGCTTCATTTTCAAAAAGCATTACCAGTTTTTATGATTGGTATTGATGTGGAGAAAACCGTTCGGTTTATACGGCATGGTCCCGTGATTTACCTAACTTTAAAATAAAGTAAATAACTATTTTTGGTTCCCATGACCGATCTAGAGTTTATTGTTTCCCACCTAAACTCTGGGTGCCCATATTTTCCACACTAGAAGCTAGTAATTTTGGTTTTGCAAATAATTTATATAGTAGGATTTTGGATTGAAGTTAGAGCTATGTCCATAGCTTTTGATAGTCTTCTGCTGAATATAATTATGATTTTGCTGTGCATTGTTTTATATTTGTTATTTTATGATATTTGCGATGTACTCTGATATATCTTTTACTTTGATGTAAAATTATTGTAATAACAATGAAATATAATTTTGTTTCTGTGATGTTTAGTTGCATGCCCAAAGTTAATGTTTTAAGGGTTTTTGCATTTTTGGATCAGACTTGTGTGGTTTATAGTCGATTCGAAGGGTAGAAATTTTCGGGCCATAAAAGCTTGTTTCATAATGAGAAGGCTAGCGTTGTCACACCTTTTACTCTTGGATGCTCATTTGAGTAGGTGTATGTGGATACAGCCCGTCGGTTTCTATAGGGAAAGACAGTTAAGTTTTCTGATTTTCTTGATACACCATAATGCAGCTTTTTCTAGATGCCGAATTACATCAAATTCTAAATCGTTAGTCTTACGAGCCACTACACCAGAAAAGACTTTTGGAAGCATTTGAATAATGCTAATAAATTGTTTTGGTAGCATTTTAACGAACGCTACTATAGGTCCCGTAACTAAAAGACTTGGTTTTTTTGGTTGCAATTTAATAAATGCTGCCAAATCATCTGTATAGCTGAGTTCCTCAAACGTTACTAAAAGGTTTTCTAAGCATGTATAAAACCCTACCAAAACTAGCATTTTTAGTTGTATTTTCATAACTTTGATTTTCTGTAGCATTTATTTTGTGTAACTAAAAACTTTTTGTTGCATTTATTTTATGTCACTGTAATTCAGTTGGTATTTTACATCTGTTAATGTAGCATTTCTAAAATGATACCGAAAGGATTTTATTTTATTTTATATATTTTAGATGCTACTATATACTGTTAATCGCTTATATTATTTCTAGTAACCAGTTATATATTAGTCATATTATATTCAACAATTTTATAATACCATATTCAAACCAACAATCAATCATCATATTCAAAAAACTGAAAACACAATAGTCACATGTGTATTATCCATACCTATTTGGATAATAGTTGTTTGATAAAATGAGAAAATTCGCATACTACAAGCACACATAAACAAGTTTATGCAACAAGTACTAACAAATATCATAATGTAAATAACAATTTGATTTCACGTCCATTGTTGCTGATGGTCTTTATTTCGGAACAAATAATTACCTGTAAATAAGATCAATAATAAGAATTTTTCCATGAATTATGAGTAACATATTTGTATCCTTTGTTGCTTTATTTTGTATATTTATCCAAACGGTGGGTATTTGAATTACTTGGTTCCAGTTTACAATGCCTCTCATCACTATAACAAAGAAAGGTTGTGATAGCATTGCAGAATAGCGTTTCAACAGAAACATTTACTACTGATTATTATATCATAAAACTAGTAAACTTTAAATGCTTTGAGATGTGCACCGGCATGTTAGAACGCTATGTCATTGAAATTAGAAGCGATGAAAAAATATTTCCCTCGTGTTGTATGTGGACTTTTCTCCATCCCTCTCATCTGGATTTTATCAAAAACCTTGTTTCCTCTTAACACTCTCACTGGGATCCTCAAATTATCCATAATTTCTTCTTGTTTTACTTTTATCACAATGGAATCCAATTCAAACTAATCTCATTGCCAACTTATTCGCATCGTCAACTTTTTTTATCAATTGCATGGCAGCTTAATCTGTTATCAGCTTATTGATAACCGAGCTTCATCAGCGTCATCCCTATTCGCAGGAAAAGGAAATATTATATTTAGCATATCTAATGCTAGGTTACCTAGCTATTGATTTTTGTCGGTGTCTTCGTCATCGCAGCTTGTGGTTTTGTACATGAGCCCTAACCCAATTTTTTTCTGGTCTTGTTTTGTAATTATTATCGTACTTTCATTACTGATTTGGGATATTTTGGAACATGTTGGATTTGAGATAGAACAATTAGGTTAAAAAATAATATACTTTCCGAGAAACTACTGAACAAACTCAATCAGATAATCAATTTAGGAAAAATAGAAATATGGTACGGTAAGAAAGAACAAACATAATTTGCTTACCATAGTGATTTTTTCGGAAGCCCGAGTCATTGTCAAATAAGTTTAGGAAATTTTGGATGCTAGATAAGAGTTGTAGAGTTTGTTGCAAGCATCTTTCACACTTTGCAATTGTGAATCGCAACATCGCCATCTAATTTATGGACGTGTATATAATATATGGACAGTGAGTTTCGGCAGAGAAAGAATCGGCAACCTCTGCTAGCCTACTGCTTGGCAGATGCCAATTGCAGCTATTTAAAAACTGTAACCTGGAATATAAGTCAAAAGGTCTCAACTATTTGAATTTTGGAACTAGCCCTTGCATTACATGTTCTAAATATGAGCCATTTCTAATCCTTCGGTCCTATCAAAAAACACAACCAACAAATAACTATTGTTGTACTATGATTTGATGGTTCATGAAGACTCAGAGTGGTAAATCAATGTTTATTTTATGACAAATGAATAATTCCTAACCCCTTTTGATTTATATTTTTAACATATGTTTTTGGATCTCCTGATTTTTTTTAAATCAACTTTTACATGATCAAATGTGACTGCTCAAAATTATGAAAACTACTCTTTTGTTCCTTGCTTTAATAGGTATGAAAACTATTCTTTCATTAGCAGTTATCACTGAAAAACAAATGCTACTAAATGTAATATTTCCGTATACTCGAAGGTATGAGAATTAGTTCCATATGAATACATAATCATGGATGATATTGTTTTCATTACGAAATTTGAACATTTTCTAGTGGGTAGACTGTAGACAATTAGCATATACTCATTATTAATGTTTGGAATTTCTGATTTCACTCTGTAATGAAAACAATAAACCTTCAATGTCAACTGAATGAACCACCCGCAAGGAAAGTCTTCAACTTCAACCATCAATGAAATAATAGACGTAACCTTGTTAATCTTCCTTACTTCTACTATCAATGGAAAACTCAATATTATTGTTTGTACCTAACTTATTGGTTGGATATTAAAATTGGTGATTGACGAAGGATCGGCAGCCCGTTTGGTACAATTTGAATTCTATTGTTTCCTAATTATTCTGCAAACATTATTAATCTCACATATAGAGATGTATGAATGCAGTTTGCATTCACAATTTAATTTTTTAATGCATACATATTCATGTGATTTACAAAATTACATGAAGTTATCTATCTACCTTTTGATTCGAACATAATGGTTTATTTCAGACAGTAATTCATGGATATATGTTGGTGGTTAGTGGTGAAGGGTGGATCTGCTGCAATTTGTATAGCATAAGTATTATTATGCATAAATTTGAATTTTAAATACAATTATGACCACTGAATTAGACGTAGTGATGCTACACAACACCATGTCTGTACTTTCTTCAAGGGCTTATAATTATCCAATGTACACAGTTTTCCTTGGATAAAAGAAGCATACTTCCAGTTGGTGGCATCACTGAATTGGCTCCTGATCATGAAGGGACATTCATTACTATACTTGATGAACCCGAACATTTGACATGGTACCATCATGACCGAAGATAGAAAAACAAATTTCTAACAGTTGTAGGAGTAGTTCACACTAATTACTTGGAATATGAAAAACGAGAGAAGCATGGATCAATAATTGCTTCTTTCCTGCAGTATGCCAATAGCTGGGTTACCCGCATTTATTGCCACAAGGTTGGCCTTCCTCTCTGAGGTACGCAGCGTATACAAAATTTATATTTTCTTTAAAGTTCAAGAATTATCTTTAATATTTAGCACAATATCTTCATGAACTGGAGATGTTAAATTACTTTGTTGAGAGTTAGATCAACTTGAGGAACTAATAGGATCTAGAAGGGAAGGGGGATCCTGTTGGTTATTAACTAGGGTTTGAAAATTCTTTTGAATAAAATATTTAAGGAACTAGAAATGGAATTAGTTTTACAAGTATTGTTAATTAGGTTTGCATACTTAATTACATATCATTATGCTAAATTAGAGTTTTTACTAGAATAAATTATCCGGATATCCAAGGTGAGGCATGCAAATAGTATTTCTATGCAGTAATTAAGCACACTGTCTCATTGCTGTGCTAATCTTATTGTTCAATACAAACAAGCGATACCTCATCTGCAAGTATTAGGTCCCATACCTTTTGGATTGGAATCATCAAGATGAACTATCTTCTCTTAAATTTTATCTTTATAGAAATTAAAGTAATAAGCTTACTCTTTTGGGTTGGTTCGGTTGCATTTACTTCCCCATATTCTCTCTGTTTTACAATTGGGCTTAGCCCATTAAACTGTTGCGGCTATTATAAATACATTTGTCGTTTGTACATTATTTTCAACCGTATCAAAACATTTTCTTTGGCAAGAATAGAAGCATTTTTTCTGCAACTCATTTCATTCCAAAATCCAACTTGGTATCAGAGCTTCAATATTGTGCTTAACAGCATCAATTGCTTGATCCAAATCAAATATAATCTCTGATTTGCAGAGATTATTGTCCATCAGAAAGGTGCCATCATTTGGACCCTCTCATCAAAGGTTTTAACCTTTTCCTTTGAGAGTTGTTGGCCACAACAAAAGAACTGTGCCTCGCCTAAGGTTGTTACTGGCTGCAGCAGTTCTTCTATTGAAGCTTTGATGGTAAAAGTATATGATTCCTTCGAGAAACCAGTTAATAAAGTAAAGAAACTTATCCAATTCATTAAAAAAGTCGTATAGTAAGACTTGTCAGTATTATTAAAACTGATATTCACCAAGATTCTCATTATTCAAGTCTTAAAGGTATCTTCAGTAATCAAATAGAGAGTTTCTTTAAATTCTCAATTCAAAAGTTTCCTGGGTTCAGAGTTATTTTACCTTTTTTGATCGATCTGCGCTTATTTCTCTGTCATGGCTGGACCTGGTGAAGAAACCAGTGTCAATGTGTCCAGTGCTAGAGCCTTAATTGCATAGAATCAACCTCATAATCCCATCCAAGATTTGATAAAATCAACCGTCAAACTGCAAAGTCAGCTTATTTTGATCCAACTTGATGAATCAAACTACCTGTTATGGAAATTACAGGTAGAAACAATAGTTAGAGGTTATGGTCTTGATGATTACATATATGGAACAAAGATTATTCCACTAAGATTTGTTCATGATAATGAAGATAAATTTGTTCAAAATCCTCAATTTATGTCATACCAGAGACAAGATAGTCTTATCTATGCATGGATGGTGTCATCCATTAGAGCAAATATTTTGCCTCGGTTAATTGGTGTTAAAACTGCTAATGAAGTTTGGTCTACAATTGAAAGGAATTTTTCTGCATAGTCCTCTGCACGAACCATGCATCATAGAAGACTACTCCACATTATTAAAAAAGGTGATTCAACAATGAATGAATATTTGCTAAAGGTTAAGAACATTTGTGATCAATTAAATTCAATAGGGAAAAAAATTCCTGAGTCTGAGCATGTGTTATCAATTATAAGTGGTTTGGATGATGATTATGAAGTAGTTTCTGCAATTATTTTGTCTATGGATCTTACACCAAGTTTACAATATGTATATTCAACTTTATTGCCTCATGAAGGCAGAACTGATCATAAAAGGAATACAATTCAGACATATCAATCAATTTTACTACCTATGGAAGGGGTAAAAATCAAGGCAATGTTTCAAGAAATCAGAATTAGCCTAACGTTCAGAGAGGTGGTCAATTAAATCGTGGCAGAGACAGAGGAAGAAATAACAACACTAGAATTAGATGCCAAATTTATGAAAAAATTGGTCACAGTGCAAACAAGTGTTATTTTAGATATACTTCAAATTCTTGTGTTAATCCAGGATAGTCAAGTAATAATTCCAGTGTCAACTTGGTGAATGTGCAGAAAGACAGCAACAAGAATCAAACAGAAAATGCTAATGCAGATTCAAATTCTACTGATGATTGCTGGTATCCAGATTCAGGAGCTACTAATCATGTTACCAACAATTTAAATAATCTCAATTTGGGAAACAAGGAATACAAAGGTACACAAAATCTTTTAGTTGGTAATGGCAAGATAACACATATTATACATACTGGAAATGCAAGTTTAAAAGGACCGAAAGAACTTATTTTAAAAAATTTACTAAGGGTTTCATCTATTAAAAAGAATTTATTGAGTGTTTCCCAATTTGCAAAAGACAACAATGTATATTTTGAGTTTTATCCAAATTCTTGCATTGCCAAAGATATTCTGACAGAAGAAATTATTTTGCATGGTAAGGAGATTAAGGGGTTATACAGATTTGATGTTACAAATTCTAGAAACCCTAATTGTTTTGTTAAAGAATGTTTAGCTACCTTTGTAAATGATTCCGAGTGTTGTAAACAATTTGATTTGTGGCATTGCAAGTTAGGACATCCAAGTGTTAAAACTATTAAGCAAATTATGAAATGTAATAACTTGGATGTCGGCAACATTTCTGATTCATATATTTGTTCTTCTTGTCAATTGGGAAAGTCTCACAAACTTGCATTTCCAAATTCACACACAAATTATACTAGGCCACTTGAGTTAGTTGCAACTGATTTATAGGGGCCAGCATCTACCAGTCCTATATGTGGTTACAACTATTATATTTCGTTCATTGATGCATTTTCTATATTTACTTGGATATATATGCTAAAATCTAAAACTGAAGTGAGTAATGTAGTGATACAGTATATTAATAAGGTTGAGAATATGATTCGTCATCATGTAAATACCTTTCAAACTGATGGTGGAAGAGAATTTTTACCATTAAAATTATTTTAAAAAAAAAGGGTATTAATCATAGAATCATATGTCCATATACTTCAGAACAAAATGGTTTAAGAGAGAGAAAAAACAGACATATTGTTGAAACAAGTTTAACTTTGCTTACTCAAGCTTCAATGCCTTTAAAGTATTGGCCTGAAGCTTTTGATACTGTTGTGCATTTAATAAATTTATTACCTACAAAGTTATTGAAGTTTAATTGCCTATAGGAAATCTTGTTCATAGTTAAACCAGATTATCATCATTTAAATTTTTTTGGATGTCAGTGTTTTTATCTTGTTTAAGGCCACATAATGCTCACAAACTAGATTTCAGGTCAAGATCATGTACTTTTCTAGGGTATTGCAACAGACAAAATGGATTTAAATATCTAGATCATACTGGCAGAATATACATTTCTAGACATGTAAGGTTTAATGAGCAGATATTTCCATTCAGTAATGATAAATGTAAAACAACTAAAAAATTGTTGAGCCAAGGATGGTTATACCTGATTTACCCGAGGAAATTCAAGTGATGGTGCTACCTCAATTAGCTACTGGAGACACCACCACAAGCTCTCAACTCACAATGCCTTTAAGAAGGCCAGGTCATGAGCATATAACTGATGACAACATTGACAATCAAGGTCAGTCATGTCAAGAAAATACTGAAAGTAGCAGCCAATCATCTATCAGAGAACAATCTGAAAGAATCAATCATGATATGGCTAATAGAGATAATTTCAATCAGCATCCAATGTTAACTAGAGCAAAATGTGGTATTTTTTAACCCAAAACTATTAATATTGCTGTGTTACAAGATGAACCAATTTCCTTTCATGAAGCTATTCAATATGATAATTGGAAACAAGCTACGACAGAAGAATATGATGCTTTAATTAGGAAAGGAACTTGGTCACTGGTTGAGAGACCAGATAATAAGAATATAATTGGATGTAGATGGGTTTATAAGTTAAAGAAAATTTTTTATGGTTCAATTTCTAAATACAAGGCAAGATTAGTTGCTAAATGTTATTCACAACAGTGTGGTTTTGACTTTACTGAAACATTTTCACCTATTGTGAAACCCTCATCTATCAGAATAACATTAACAATAGCGTTGTTTAGAAATTGGAACATCAGACAATTAGATGTTAATAATGTTTTCCTTAATGGTGATTTATAGGAAGAAGTGTTTATGCAACAGCCTGAGGGGTTCAGTCAAGGCAACAATTCAAAACTAGTGTGCAAACTCAACAAATCAATTTATGGACTGAAGCAGGCTCCTAGGGTTTGGTTTGACAAGTTGAAGACAACACTTGTTAACTATGCATATAACTCTACTAAATCTGATAATTCTATTTTTACAAAGTTCTCTGGGACTGATACGACATATATACTAATATATGTTGATGAATTCATTATTACAGGAAGCGGCAAATCTGAGATACACAATATCACAAAAAGATTGAATGCGGAGTTTTCAATTAAGGATTTGGGTGACTTAAGCTACTTCCTAGGTGTTGAAGTTAAAACTGCTAATTCTGAAATTCATCTTAGTCAGAGAAAATACATTTCAGAAATTCTTCAATGAGCAAAAATGGATAAAGCAAATCCTCTTCCAACTCCAATGATCACTAACAGTCAACTTTCTAAACACAAAGGAGAAGCATTTCAAATGAAAAATTCTATAGAAGTACTATTGGAGCTCTACAGAATGCTACCATTACAAGGCCAGATATTTCTTATAGTGTTAATAAGGCAAGTCAATATTTGCAAAATCCTTTAGATACTCATTGGGTTGCAGTCAAGAGAATTCTTAGATATCTAAAGGGAACACTTGATCATGGTCTTATTTTTAAAGCTAGCAATACTCTAAATATAAATGCATATGCAGATGATGATTGGGGAACAGATGTTGATGACAAAAAATTAACATCTGGGTATTGCATCTTTTTAGGCAAAAACCCAGTTTTATGGAGTGCTAGAAAACAGAGTACAGTTTCTAGATCTAGTACTGAGGTAGAGTTTAGATGTGTTGCAAGTGCAACAACAGAAGTTTTATGGGTTGAGTCTCCATTAAGTGAACTTAAAGCCAAATCATAGAAGAAAGCTATAATCTGGTGTGATAATGTTAGTGCTATATTTGTAACATCTAATCCTATTTTTCATTCAAAGATGAAGCATATAGAGCTTGATTTATATTTTATTAGAGAACAAGTAATACAACATAAGTTAAGGGTTGGATATATACCATCGCAGCATCAAAAAGCTGATGTACTTACTAAACCTCTTTCCAGAACTAATTTCATTAGACTGAAGGAAGAACTCAATGTGGATACAGCAGACTCGAGCAAGAGATCTACCAGAATGATTTATATCCCAGATTGAAGTCTAATCAGTGCATTCAAAGTCTTTATCACTCTTTCCAGCTAGGGTTTTGACAGATTCATAGCTAAGACCTATTCAAATCACAAATTTTTTATGTTCAAGACTAGGAAGCTCAAATTATTCGATGCTGAAGTCATACCTGATGAGAAAGATGGACAGGAAGTTTCGTGTTTAGAGCCGCCGCCATTTTCCAGCTATAATTCTTTGGATCGGGTTGAAGTCGTCACCATTTTTTCTGTTTAGAGCCGCCGCCATTTTTTTATTACGAAGCCTAATTGGGGTAAATACCTGATTAGGGTTTCAGGGGGAGTAAAAGTAATAAACTTACTCTATTGGGTCGGTTCGGTTACATTTACTTCCCTGTATTCTCTCTGTTTTACGATTGGGATTAGCCCATTAAACTGTTGCGGCTATTATAAATACGTTGTCGTTTGTACATTATTTTCAACCGTATCAAAACATTTTCTTTGGCAATAATAAAAGCATTTTTTCTGCAACTCATTTCACTCCAAAATCCAACTATGTATGTAAGGGTCAATCCTAGTTGTGCTCACATTGACTTGATTTTTAATAAGTGAGTTAATTTAACAAGATAATTATACAATAATTGAGATCAATTTTCAATAAATATTATAAATTGAATGTTCTACCAGATATTTATATTTCTTCTATTAACTTAGATGACGATCAACTCATCAAGAAGCTCTAACAAACACACATTAATAACCTGTGTTGTAGCCAGCTTGTGTTACTCTTAAATTTTTAACATTGACCAATTCAGAGTTCTATATATACTCATTAGAAATTGCATCTAAATATTTTTAATCAATTATTATTTACTATTTGAACCTTAGTATATCATAGTCAATTATTATTATGATTTAAGTCATAGTACCTTTTAATGTATGCATTTTTAATAAAGCAGCTTAAAGGATGATCGCCATTCTGCATTTTACTATATGAACTTGCTTGTGAATTTGTTAAAATGTCCGTTTTAGGGAATATTCGACTCTCAGTTTGATAGCAATGAAAATTATGACTTTAAAAGAGAAAAAAGTCCACGAAGGCGAAAAAATTGAAATTTTCAATGCTTATCAGAAGCAAATGAAGATGATGAGTGGGATCTTCCAATGGATTATCGATAAGGTTTATTTTAATGACCCTTTGTTATGTAGGTTATTTTCTTTCTAGCTAGCAAATGTTATGCTCCTGCTTTTTGAAAGGGAAGGCTACGAATAATACATGGTTGCAAATTAACGTGGCTACAATCTACCTTTATCATCTCAATTTCCCAAATTATAATTGAGATTGGAGTTGTCATACATCATCTACTTATTTCGCTTAGTGCGATTACGATTAACTACATGAATAATATTGGTATTTCTCTTCTTTTCTTTGTTGATATGTTGTATTGTTATTTAGATTTTGCTTTGTAAAATTTTGCCAATCCAAAACATGTATTAGTATCATTCATGTGACGATCGCCCATAACACCTGCACTAAACAAGAGGAACAATGCGCTGAAAGGTATGCCAGGCAGCTATGGACGATCATCAAGGTAAGATAATAATCGTAGAACCTGTCGTAGAACTCACAGTGCAAGGATAAAATATAATAGAACATATACAACATGTAATAATAGCGAAGCATCATATAACAAGCTTTTGAAACTTTCACCACATCCTGAAAGATTTTCCATACATCATAGAAGATATCAAAGTCCGTACATAAAACCTCACTACAACACTCATGGAGCAACTCAAACAACGAAAACATAAATACTAGATAGTAATAAAACTGGTACGTAAGCCTTCGGCCATCTCCCCTCGAACTGCAACATCGTCCTCACTAATCTACCACTTGTAACCTGCCACCTAGTCTGCTCATCCACAACCGGATGAACAGCCCAAGGTAATAAGAGGGAAAAATAAAATCTTGAGTTGGACAACAGTCTTAGTGAGCGATAAAACATGTAACATCCCGTATTTTCGGTAGTCAGATATTTAATATATTTTATTATTTTAAATATCGATTTGGTATTATAGATGGATTTATGATATATGATTCGTCTATTAAAACGACGGTTAGAACGTATTAATTATAATATAATTATAAATCGAGCTTATAATGTGACGGTAGTTCGTAATTTAAAGATTAACTTCAAACGACTATACAGGATCCGTTATAAGTCGGATTTCTATGAAACAAGAAACGCTGGAATTCGTTAAACTATATCTTTCTAACAGAAGTGAAAAATCAAGATTTCGTCTTATAGATTGCAAGATATGCCCAAATCAAATATTAAGAAAGTCGTTATAGAAGCGTTTATCGACCGTAACAGTTTATTTGATATAACTAGATATCGGTTTCGAATTTTGATCAGGTCCTTTTGAGACGTAGTGATAATTTAATTTTTTAGAATTTTACTGAAAATTTTAATCAATTAAATACGCAACTTTTTATTTGGAATATTTGGCACCCTATATCAATATTTTGGGGTTTCACAATGTGAGTTAAACTACCGATATTATTATATTTTTGGGACCGTGGCACCTCGCTCAACACAACAGTCCGTAAATAAATAGGCATTCTGTATAACGGAGAAAACAATAAACGGTAAACAACGATAAGCGACGGAAATAAATATCCTAATAAAATAACTTACCTATCCGAGGCACGCAGATACGTCACATGTTATCCAACTGTTTTTGAAACAAAATCTCACTGAAAAGTAAATTTCACATGCACCGCCTATAAGATGAAATGGAATTTCATACTGCAAACATACCCAACATGCCAAGTTTCCATCTGCACATCACACCCTAGTATCTAAAACACTTACAAGCCTAATGACAGGCACATGCCTAAAACTTAACATCATAGCTATTATTGAAATTAACAACTCATTTTATGAACCAACGCATGAGGATTTGATACCACCATACCCATTTTCATGAGACTTATATGCTTCCTCTACTGTTAAGTTCCGTCAGGCCATTTACAACGTGCACAACTATTGTTTCAGCTAGCATAGGAATAGGAATAGAATACACAACCTAAAATACAGGGCTTTCTGCAATCCTACAAAGCTGAAGCCTATCTGTATTTTCATTTCAACATACCATCACTGCACCCCCAAGATCATCTACCCACATGGCTAATGAAAGGGAAGGACTACCTTGTTTTATCACATCAGGCATCGCTTTTCACACGCAGCTATACTATATTGTCTACTAAGCCTACAGCTTGGGTGCCAAGGAAGTTTCTCATATAAATACGATCTGCCATCTCTCTTTCTTTCACACAACAACTGAAACTCCAGTTTCCTCTCAACTAAAATAATTCAAAATAAAATAAAACCGAAGTCCAACTACTAAAACATATATACATGCAAACAAAGAATGGTGAGACTCCCGTGTAGTAGTAGAAGGCAGAGGAGTTCAGCATGGTTTCAGGAAGTTTAAACTAATGATGGCGGATGGACTAACATGGTGATGTGGAGAGATGGAATGGCGTGAGGGGAACCTGTAGACCCGTTAAGGAACTGAATGAAGAGGGAGGATATCAACGTGGGAAGGTGGTGCGTTTCTTTTTACTGTAGGAAAGAGGGTGTGGGATGGGGTGAAGTCTGGACGTAGCCGGGTTGCTGAGTGGTTTGGCGAAGCTGTGGTGCGGGGTTTTCAAAGCATGTAGGGGTGTTGTGAGGCATGTTTGTATGTGGAGATGGATGATGAAGTTTCGATGAACAGTGCATGAGTGCTGGGTATATGCGAGAACAACAGGTATAGTAAATTGTTTTCAAGTGGTACAGCAAGGTTATATACCCAAATGATGTTTAATTGGCCTAATCAATATTAACATTTACCTAATTATAGTTATTTTCCTAACACATTAATAACGATAGGTTAGGATTTTAGTTATAATATTGTTTTTAAAGAAGATGTACAGTTGTTCGAAATGGCCTGGATAAGAAGAGAACTGTGCCTAACCATTCCTAAAGTATGCCTAATTACCCTTCATTATTTATGTCAGTTACTTAATTGAAACTGATCAAAATGGACGTGGCCTGTTATACAAATGTGCCTGCTCCTGTTTGAAACGTGACCAATCCGGTATGGTCGAGCCTAATTGAGTTTAATTGATAAGTAAGATATATTCATATATTGAGTTAACATGTTTACATGAATTGTTATAACCAAACATACCTTTGTTTATGCCAAATGTATAAACGCTACAGTTGGATTCACTAATGTATAAACTTTATAGGTAATGACCCACTTATATATCATGTATGCTACGTATTTTTATCCTTAAATAGAAGCAGGGAGGAATGATTTTGCATGGGACATTAATGACGCTGTTCAACATGCCTAATCTTCTATTAACGTAAACCCGACCTCCACATATTATACCTTAATTTGCCTAATACGTACACTGTTACATATGAAAGGCCAACCCAGATTTATGTAACGTGAGGTAAACAATACATATTAAGTTGATATTAAAGAAGCCTGCCCGCAAGTGTTTTAATTGTGCCTACATAAATTTAACAATACATAACAAGTTGGAAAGTTATATTTAACGTAAATAGATTTTAAGGTATATATTATAGAATGCGTAATCAGTTTTGTAATTGTGCCAAAACCGTACGTCTCTGAGTATGCCTAGATAATTATATATATTGTGCCTTTTCCTTTGAAAATGCCAAATGAATGTGTGCCTTATTTGATAATTAACGTGGCCTACTGATTTTTTAAAATGAGCCTAATCTTGCTTAATCAAATATTTTACATTTGACGTGTCTGGGGAAATTGGAATTGGGCCTAATCACACTTTAAATTTAGCCTAGTTATGTTGCTAAATTAACGAAAGAAATTTTTAGTTAAATCCTTAGTTACTTTACACTAGTTACTTTATACGTGGCCTATCCAACATGTGATCCCTTTTGCCTGGTTCAAGCTTGAGTTATACAGTAGATATGCCTACCCGATTCTTGAAAATGCCCGACTCAATTTGATCTGCCTTTGATTACGTAAGGTAGGACTTTGAAAATAATATATATATTATATAGGTAAATGGTTTTTAAAAACCGTGCATGTTGAATATAAGTTGTTCCCATTTATAATGAACTAACGTTTTATTTAGCTAACGTTTTGGTCACGCTATGATTAAAAATACGACTGGTTTGTTAGAAGAAAATGAACTAACGTTTAGTCTATTGCATACACCATTGTTCGGTTACGACATTAAATATAGTTTAGTTAATATACTAGTATGTAAGTACTTGTAATATTAATTTAATTAAGTAACTAGCGTGTGCAATTATAACGTTATCATACAGTGGAAAAATCGGATAAAACAAGCGACGATGGAACCGGACCGACTAGCGTACCATTTTGAAACTGGTGAGGACATAATTGAATGCAGTTGTGAGTTATTAAAACGAGTTATTTCAACATCGAAGCGAATCAAGGTGAGTTCAACTCACTCAGTTTTATCCCACTTATATTTTATATAAGTTGGGTTTTAAATATTTGTGTGCTATGATTTTAAAATTAGTTGATGGATGGTTGAATTATTGTTTGATGGTTGAAGCTCATATCTATTTATTGAGATAAAATGATATTTTGAACTAACGTATTTGGGTGCAGGGAAACAGGTTGGAGGGATCCAACAGGATTCCTCACATTTGCTGCTTGTTTTCATATTGCGGTTATATGAACTGTTTAACTGATATGATTGGTTGATTGACTTGATTACTGATCGTTGAATCTAAATTCAACGTTTATTTTGTTTTAACCAATAAATAGTATTGGTTGAGTAGCTGGCAACAGTGGGCCCAAAAATAAATGGTGTTACAAATATTGATTTACCATCGGTTGAATCGACGGTAATAAGTTATGAAATTTATAGATTTTTAATCTATATATTTAAATAGAAGTTCAATAAGGAAAATTAAGCATTATTTTATAAGTTCAAGTATTATTAAATAGTTTACAAATCAAAGTTTTGCGTTAAAAAGATTTATGAAAGTATATCGATATTTTCAAAATAAGGAGACAAGTTTTAGAATGAGTTATTTCTATAAGGATAAGTGGCGATTATGGTGTTCAAATAACGGAAACAAGAAAGAAATTTCGTAACGATTATTTTACGATGTTAAGTTAAATCGATTTTTCAATTTTAGATAATAAGTAATGTTATGACAAATGCTGAAATAATAATTGAATATAGTTATAAGATGTTTTCCCAAATATCAAAATGAAACGGTTTTGAAAATATTACTAAAAGGTAAATACTATATTTGAAAATATATATAAAAGATTTAGAAGTTTATTTAATAATTCGTTAACTATATTATAATTGCAAAAGGGCCAAATGTTGCTAAATACTGAACCAATGAATCTATTTTATGGATGTATGGATGTTTATTTTGATAGTTAAATCACCGACTATCAAAATCTGGCCAATACGATTGTTGGTATGGAAAGATCGGAATCGAATTTATATTCGAAAACCATTCCGACCAATGAATATGTAAACGTTGAAGATGCCAGATGCTAAGCAAGATGAAGCAATTGAGACCGTGGATCTTCATAAGCGGAAGGATTACTTGTCGAATATTCTCTAGCCGTACAACTAGAGATATTCTGACGTGATTCAGTCGTGGTTGAGTTTTTGCGGATTTGCAAGGACTACTCACTACTGATCCTTTGAATGTGGTAGGAGAGTACCTTCGGTTTGTCCAGTCCCAGGACAACTTGTATGGACGAATGTCTGACAGAGTATTTCCAAAAGGAATTGCGTACGTTGATTTCCTCAAACGTATTTCTGTGGCGGCGGAGAAGACACCTTCTCTTAACTTATCAACCCGATTATTTTTGTGGAAATCAATTAGTGATTTCTGGAGGATTCGACGATGTGGCATTCAAAATGAATGGTGGCCAGGGGTTTCAAAAGATACATTATGACCTCAAGCCTCACAACCGGGAAATGACAAAAATCGGGCAGGCAGCATGGCTATGTGGGTCGCTCCCATTAGGGTGTATAATCACCTATCTAGAGAAATTCCTTTTACTTCTTTAATCTATCGATGCTGTCCCTTTTTGGGAAACGGTGGTTTGAGCCCAACCGTGGGTGATATACATTCGATACACTCAAACGAAATGAGTGGTCGGTCATGTATGGGCTGGATTGCAAGACGTTCTTGTTGTACCCAGTGTATTCGTCTCTAGAGATACACTATCGGCAGGTGGTTCCATACCTTGTCATAGTCGGAATCCAATCTTCAATAAGCGCCCGCGGTTTTTTTGTATACTATATATATGGAGCGTGAGATGCAAGCGTTCCGCTAGATTCTATTTATTTGTATATAGACACTATTATAATATCAGACAAGTATATGATTTTCAAAATGATTTGGGTTATCGTAAGATAAAAACCGTCCGTGTTTATGTGTGGATTTGGTCTTACGATTATTCTTTTATTTCGAAAGGTTTTTGAACTTTAAAATCATGTTGGATGATCCCCTTAAACTTTGCGAGTTGTTCTCACTCTGGTTCACCAGACTGACCCGGTATTTGTAATGCTCGGGTTAGCCCGGGATGTACAGGTTCAGGTTATCAGATACTGTGAAGAGACGAGCTGGAAAGGTTCAGATATATGATGTTATATTATTCCGCTGTGTGTTTTTATATGGAGACATATTATTATAACTGTCCAGATGTGTTGGCTATAAGCTGTACTCGGATGTTTGTAAGTATTTTTCAAGCTCTCAATAAAGATTTATTTCTATATTATACTTTGTTCCGCTGCGATGTGAGACTCTGTGTTGTGGTGTTTTCTTCTTCTTCTTCTTCTTCTATTCTATTATTTCTTTCTTTCTTATCTCACCCTCTAACTTCTTTCTAATAACTATCTGGTGTTCTCGATACTTGGGTTTTGACAAGTAATACGGATTCTATGTATTATTGTCGAAGTCCAGGTGTCGAACTCGCTGGGTCGTTACAGTGGTATCAGAGCTATTGGTTTAGTAATAACCTTGGCTCTATGGTGTAACTCGATAGAGATGGGGTTAGTAACACCCTAGATCGAGTTTGAGTGTATATGTATATATGAGAGCGTATTTGTAAATTTTATATAAAAATGTTTTGTATTGTGTTATTTGATCGGTTCTAGTGTTGAGAAGTATTTGAACTATCAACTTATACAATATTGTTTTGTAAAGAGGGTAAATGAAATAAATTTTGCCCAAGATATATTTTTATATAGAAAGAAATAATTTTGACCAATTATTGAAATATTGGTGTGTTTGAATAATTGCTTGATTTGAATGAAATTCACATTGGATTGAAATTTGAAATGGTTAATATAACCAAAGGAAATCCATGGTGAAATTAGTAAATGAGATTGAATGAATCAGAAATTGGATTCTGAAGTAATGGTGGATTAATTAGAAGATCAATAAATCGACTGAATTGAAACTTATCTTGGCTAAGTGAAGTTAAGAATGGATATTTAAAATAAAATAGATTTCGGATTTGGAAATCGAATTGATAATAAGGGAATAGAAATCAGTTGGATGGTAATCAATTGATAATTATGGGATGTAAAACCCAAGTGAATATTAATATTAAATATAAATCCAATTGATTGGGTTATGATTGATGGGTACTGTTTGTTGATTTTTGTTAGTTGGTTGATTAAAATCCTCAATGGTTTAGTAAGAGTTGAATAAATTGGTTTTCGATTTATTATAAATCGGATTTCGGCATTTTTCCTACCTTAGTAATTTCGGGGACGAAATTCTTTTAAGGAGGAAGGAATGTAACGTCCCGTATTTTCGGTAGTCAGATATTTAATATATTTTATTATTTAAATATCGATTTGGTATTATAGATGGATTTATGATATACGATTCGTCTATTAAAACGATGGTTAGATCGTATTAATTATAATATAATTATAAATCGAGCTTATAATGTGACGGCAGTTCATAATTTAAAGTTTAACTTCAAAAGACTACACAGGATCCGTTATAAGTCGGATTTCTGTGAAACAAGAAACGCTGGAATTCGTTAAACTATATCTTTCTAACAGAAGTGAAAAATCAAGATTTCGTCTTATAGATTGCAAGATATGCCCAAATCAAATATTCAGAAAGTCGCTATAGAATCGTTTATCGACCGTAACAGTTTATTTGATATAACTAGATATCGGTTTCGAATTTAGATCAGGTTCTTTTGAGACGTAGTGATAATTTAATTTTTAGAATTTTACTGAAAATTTTAATTAATTAAATACGCAACTTTTTATTTGGAGTATTTGGCACCCTATATCAATATTTTGGGGTTTCACAATGTGAGTTAAACTACCGATATTATTATATTTTTGGGACCGTGACACCTCGCTCAACACAACAGTCCGTAAATAAATAGGCATTCTGTATAACGGAGAAAACAATAAACGGTAAACAACGGTAAGCAACGGAAATAAATATCCTAATAAAGTAAAAATAAAATAACTCACCTATCCGAGGCACGCAGATACGTCACATGTTATCCAACTGTTTTTGAAACAAAATCTCACTGAAAAGTAAATTTCACATGCACCGCCTATAAGTTGAAATGGAATTTCATACTGTAAACTTACCCAACATGCCAAGTTTCCATCTGCACATCACACCCTAGTATCTAAAACACTTACAAGCCTAATGACAGGCACATGCCTAAAACTTAACATCAAAGCTATTATTGAAATTAACAACTCATTTTATGAACCAACGCATGAGGATTTGATACCACCATACCCATTTTCATCAGCCTTATATGCTTCCTCTACTGTTAAGTTCCGTCAGGCCATTTACAACGTGCACAGCTATTGTTTCAGCTAGCATAGGAATAGGAATAGAATACACAACCTAAAATACAGGGCTTTCTGCAATCCTACAAAGCTGAAGCCTATCTGTATTTTCATTTCAACATACCATCACTGCACCCCCAAGATCATCTACCCACATGGCTAATGAAAGGGAAGGACTACCTTGTTTTATCACATCAGGCATCGCTTTTCACACGCAGCTATACTATATTGTCTACTAAGCCTACAGCTTGGGTTCTTCTTCTATTCTATTATTTCTTTCTTTCTTATCTCACCCTCTAACTTCTTTCTAATAACTATCTGGTGTTTTCGATACTTGGGTTTTGACAAGTAATACGGATTGTATGTATTATTGTCGAAGTCCAGGTGTCGAACTGTAACGACCCGGGAAAAAAGCGACCTTGGTTATCCGATATATAACACCTATCGAACAATCAAAAGTCGAAATTACCGGATAGTCCAAGAAAGAAATTAGAGGGTGAGGATAGATAAGATAGAAAATTAGAACAGAAGAAGAAGAAGAACACAACAACATCAGAGTAACACGAATCTCACAGCGGAACGAATAAAATATAATAGGCAACATATCTTGAAATCAAAGTAGTATATGTATATCATACCATTATCAGAGTACAACACTTTCATCACAGTGGAATAATCAATAGCTAGAAAAATCTTGAAGCCTCCTGCTCCAAGCTCTTCAAGCATACCTGTAAATCCTGACTACTTGACTGCCCGTACAAATTTGGGCACCCAAGAGTTTAGGGAAAACAAAACAAAATAAAACTCTGGGTCAGTCATGGGACAGGTGTGAGTAAACTCCAATCATTTGGTTTAACTTTTCAAAATCCTTTTCAAAAGAAAAGATAATCGTAAGACCAATCCACTCATAAATACGGATGGCTTTTACCTTACGATAACCCAAAACACTTTGGAAATCATATATTATCTGATATTATAATAATGTCTAATCACAAGTAATTAAAATCTAGTAGAACGCTTGCATCTCACGCTCTACATATATAATATACAATCAAACTCGCAGGCACTTATTGGAGATTGGATTCCAACTTGACAAGGTATGGGACCACCTTCCGAACGTGTATCTCTAGAGGCAAATACATTGGGTTCAACAAGAACATCTTGCAACCCGGCCCACACATGACCGACCACTCATTTCGCTTGAGTGTATCGAATGTATATCACCAACGGTTGGGATCAGCAACCGTCTCCCGATAAGGGACAACATCGATAGATTTAAGAACAAAAGGAATTTCTCTAGATAGGTGATCATACATCCTAATGGGTGCGACCCACATAGCCATGCTGCCTGCCCGATTTTTGTCATTTCCCGGCGGATAAGGCTTGAGGTCATAACGTATCTTTTGACAGATCCCACCTCCATTACTTTGAATGCCACATCGTCATACCCGCCAAGTCACAAATTGATTTCACCAAATTTACCACGGGTATACAGCTAAGAGAAACGAATTCCTCCGCCACCAAACGTAAGTACGTTTAAAGAGATCAACTTACGCGATCCTTTGAATATACTCTGTCAGACATTCGTCCATTCACATTTGTCCTGGGACTGGACAAACCGAAGGCACTATTCTGTAAATAGGATAGCCCTTGCATAACTCCGTCTTCAATATATTCAGCATACTTGATTCGCAACGCTTATGCCAATACGGAGTGGTTCTCCGATAATAATCCGACCGGTCTCTCCATATTAACAACGTTAAAATGGTCAAAACTTTGATAGTCTGTGATTTAACTATCAATTAAAAACATGTCGGTGTGCAAACAACGATATTATTTCCAGATGGAAATTCTATCGATCAATCATCATTCATCATCAAATTATCATAAGTTTACCCTTTTCCTTATTCTTGTTTTCCTATATTTCTTATTTACTATATTTAGAAAATATACGTTATTAACAATGGAAAACAATTCCATTTCTCATTTTCTATATTCAGAAAACATTTCTGATTTTCATTTGGAAGACATTTCCAAATCTCCTTCATTGGGTTTAAACTGATGTTTGAATAAACATCGCTATGCCAACACCAACCATTTCGCTCATTAACTAAATTCACTTAACCCCTTTCACTCTCGAACCTTATCCACTTCATAGTTAAAAACGAAGTCAATCAAGTTGGTGTATAATTACCTCTCAGACCTTAACTGAACAACATTTCTAACTTCGAAATAGACAAAGTTCAAACATTACTCTTTAAGAAACTTCCTTGCGAACTCTCGGATTCTATCTATGAATCCACTTCCTTTACTGAATCATTTGATTATAACTGTAAATGTTATAATTCCATGCTTTCAAAATATGTTAACTTAAATATATTTCCATATCTTAATTTGGATAAATAAACAACCAACTACTTTATTAACAGATAATTAAAACTTGATTTGAAATGGAAAGTAAACATTACTTCCCTTGATTCGATATAATCGAATTTCCATGTATGATTCACTCTCGAATAATCACTATCCGATAATTCTCTTTCGAATAAACTATATTCGATTCCCCTGTTCGAATAACTAATATTCGATAATCCTTTTCTTCGAATAACTAATATTCGAAAAATCTCACTTCGAATAAACCATATTCGATAATTCTCTCCTTCGAATAACTATATTCGATTTAACACACTTCGAACGAACTATATTCGATTACTCTTCTCGAATAAACTATATTCGATAACTCTACTTCGAATAGGTGATATTCGATTAATTCCCTTTTTGACTAACCCTACTTAATTTACTAATACTCGACTAACTCGACTTAATTAACTTCTATTGATTAATTACTATTTGATTTAACACCATTTGCTTGACTCTAGATCGCAGCGATCACAATGGTTACGCCTGATTCCCTCAGGAAACATCCGACCGCCGTAGGCTATCTGCAGCCCTGCGAATTACGCTAGCAGTCGTGCTAAATGGAAATTCATCCTTAAATAACTTTGTCTATTTTTAACTCTATCTCGAATAATTAGATTCGATCAATTCTAATTGAATAACAAATATTCAATTAACCCTTATTCGATTACTATATTTGAATAACTCTAGTTCGATTTGACTCAAAACGATTAACTCTAACTGATTAACTCTAATTGGTTAATTCTAACTGAATAACTCTAACTGGATAACTCTAACTGAATAACTCTAACTGGTTAACTCTAACTAACTAACTCTAACTGTTTAACTTTACGGTTTAACTCTGACAGTTTAACTTCAACGGTTTAACTCTAACAGTTTAACTCCAACTGTTTAACTCTAACAGTTTAACTCCAATTGTTTAACTCTAACAGTTTAACTCCAACTGTTTAACTCTAACAGTTTAACTCCAACGGTTTAACTCTAGTTGATTAACTCTTTTGAATTAATCCCTTTGACTTTTCTCTTTTGAATAATTCCTTTGAATTACTTCCCTTGAATGGATTCTTTTTCTATTCGTTTACTCAACAAATAACTATTCTCTTTTCGCTTCTATTTATTTAACAAATAAATATTCCCTTTAACTTTTCTATTTATTCAACAAATAAATATTTCTTTTAACTTTTCTATTTATTTAACAAATAAGTACTTCTGTCAACTTTTCTTTATTCCCTACATGAATATTCCCTTTTCAATTCCATTTGTAAATACTTTTACGAATGTTTCCCTTTTTATTTCTATTTGTAATCGTTTCACAAATATTTCCCTTCTATTTGATTTCATCAATATTTTCCCTTCTATTTGATTTCACCAATATTTTCCCTTCTATTTGATTTCACCAATATTTGTTTTTTTACAAATGCTTTGATTCTATAATCATTTTCTCTCATGAAATTCTCTTCCTTTTATATATAAAATCTATTGATTTTATATAAATAATTTATTTTCAAAATAAACTTTGAAAATCCCTTTTCACTTTCTAGTATCACTTATGGTATAAAAATACCAAATCAAAAGGTTCAATCATCATCCAAACACACAGGTTCAACAACAGATGATATAACACATCATATATCAGAATATATGAAAAACGGTAAATAAATGTTGAGGAATCCAGTTGGATTCCTCCGACCTGTTTCCCTGCATCCACAGATGTTACACAATATAATTCACATCAATTTCATTTCAATATGAGGTATTCTGATAAACAAAATCAACATCGGTTAACGATATATATAACTATATCGGTATTTTCAATCAATTGACTAGCAGTTCAACCAAACAATCAACACTCAGCAATTCAACCAATAATTATCAGTTCTAAAAATACTTTATAAAAATATAAAGTGCTCAGAGTTAGTGAGATTTACTCACCTTGGACGGTTTATCGTTGAATAACGATAATCGGTCATTGATTTGGTTCAGACGTTAAATTTCACCATAAATCCAAACGAGCTCCAATCCACTTGCGGTCAGTTCCATTGCGTAGTGCTCGTCCATACGATCCCAACGGATCCTGTTTCGTTAAATTTCGTTAATGTATGCAAAAGTTATGCTATTTACAATATTTACCTAATTTAAATGAATATATATTTAATTAAATTAATTAAATTATTTTTATCTTAATTAATTTCTAATTGCGTTATTAGCCAAATTACCTTCCCTGCCCTTCTAAAAAATCATACTTTCCCATCTCTAGCCATATCCAATTTTTTTTAAAATTGAAAAACCATTTTAATATTAATTAAATTTAATTTTCGAATAAAATAATTAAAAATATTCATTTAATTATAACTTAAAATTTTTAACCCGGATCAAAAATCTGCTTCCACTCATTTTAAAGTATTTTCCGATAAGAATCCAACGGTCCTTGTTTCGTGGAAATCCGACTTGTTTTGAAAAAGTTATAAGCTTTTAAAGTTTATGGTTAAAAATTACGAAAATGCCCCTGGTCTGTTTTAAATTCAAATTAAATTCAAATTAAATTTTAAATTTAAATTTAAATTAATCATCCCATTCGTCGGATCAGTTAGAGATAGCCAGGGAGAGCAGGAAACTATATTTTCCAAACTCAAGCCTTAGACACTATCCTCTCTGTCACCCTTAGAATGTTCAGATATTTATTTTTACAAATTCTATTTTAATTATATAATATATATATATATATATTACACAAATAAATAAATAAATAAATATTATTTAAAAACTTACCCCGCGAAGCCAAGCCTCTGCCTAAGAGTCTCTAGCTCCCCGTCTTGCCCTCCTTTCTCCCTTCCTTCCCTTTTCCCTATTTCCTAATATTTTATTATTATTTCTGCCATTGCCAAAGCTTGAAAGAGGAGGAGGAGGAGTGAGTTTAAAATGAAGGGGGGGGGGGCTATTTATAGCCGAAGGAGTCACATGGATTGCTGAGGTGGCGCGAATCCAACGGTCGAAAATGGATGGATAAGGTTAATCCTTAAATTTATTAAATTATAAATAAATTTAATAATTTATGAATAGTAAAATATGTTTTCTCAACCCTATTCGGACGTTAATTTGACTTACTTATTGATACCTTATCCAAAATCTTTTTCAACCATGTTGTTCAATTTTTCTTGCTCTTCAATAATATATAAAAATATTTAAATTTTGAATTCATTTGAACTTTCAAATAATTTAAATTCAAATTCAAAATAGTGTTTTGTGTTAGTTTCAACACCTTCCGGTCTCATGTTGGAGTATCAAACGATAACGGTTTTCAGAAATTCTTCCACCATCTGGTCCGGTTTTTAACGTACTTCAATCCTATGTATTCAAATCAAAAATCGGAGTTTGTTTAGATTTTTAAATAATTTATTTAAATTTTGTTTCCTTAATAACTTTCTATATCCGTTATAGGATTTTCCCAGATTTCATATAAAGCTAATATCCTGTGTTTAGAATTTTCCTGGATAGGTCTCAGGTTCCAGTTTTGCCGTTAGCATTAGCAAATTTCAATTACCGTCAAAATTTAGTTCAAATTTTGGCCTTTTATTTTTTCTTTTCCACATACGGATGCCATTTTTGACGTAACTTGGTTGGTTACCTAATTTCATCATTTCAGATTTAATGAAACTGATTTCATCGAAATCCGAGTTCGTTAGCTACTACATCCTTTGTAAACGTACTATTTTTAATTAAAAATTATCCTTTTATACTGCCAGTTCACATTATATTGCAGATCCACTAAATTTCTACCATTTCGGAATAAAATAAAATATTCAAAATTATTGAAATTAAACCATTTAAACTTCCAAAACAATAAAAAAAACATTTTTAAATAATAACTAAATGGTCAAAAAAAAAATCTGGGCCGTTACATTCTTTCCCCCTTAAAATAATTTCGTCCTCGAAATTGCTAAGGTAGAAAAATGAACTTTATAACTAGGTTAAAATTATTTATTTACTCCGGTTTCACTAAACCAATTGATTCTAATTAATTTATTAATTTATTTCTATAAACGAAAATTTCAAAAATTCTGAAAATTTTCTAACATTTGAAATTTCTGAAAAATTTCGCCAGCATCTCCTTTGTACTGGTCAATAGCTCAAACTCCAACTCGCCTCTCTAGGCCTTCTTCAACCCGAAAGAAAATCAAACAGCCAAGTGGCTAGCCAAACAGGCTCATAAATCTCATCCAACTCATATGAATATGTACGTGTACTTTTTTATCGGCATTCAATTCTGCTATCAATTTAGCATATACCACTATCATCCCAATCAAACTCCCAATCACTTTTATCTTCAGCACGACCATCCGCTTATAACCAAGCTAAATTTCAATCAAACTGCAATTCCAATCTCAATTCAAATTTCTTGCTCGACCATCCATTTCTATCCCAGATAATCTCTAATTCAGTCCAATTCTACTTGATACCATTTTATTTCAATTCAACTCAATTTCCACTGAACTGACTTCAACTCAATTTCAAATTTGCTTTCACAAATTTCTATTTAATTTGTGTTTATTTCAAACAATCTTACCTGGGAGTTTCAAATAGCTTTGCCTTTTCCAAAAACCAAATATCCCTTTGGAATATCAAAACAACTTGGTTTCTCAAAACAATTCAAAAACAAAATCTTTGGTAGTAATCTGTCACTTACAAACTCGAAAATGAACACCGATGATGTCCGGATCAACATCGGAATTTATTTTCCAGCTATCGAAGTGAGTTCAATACTATGTCACTTTCAAAACCATTTCTAAACACTTTCATTTTGAAATTCATTTCAAAATATCCCTTTTTAATGCTTGTAACAAATTTAAAATCTCACAGGATTTTAAAATTCACATATATTTAATTTAATTCCATTTACAACGCTTATTCAAATTTTAGCAATTTTAATTCCAATTCTGAACTTAAATTCAGATTTAATTCATCTGATTTCATATATTTCACTTATATGAATTTTGATTTTTTATCTACATAACCATTCCACATTTTATAATCTTATTCGATTATAATCACAACCAACACATTCAATATACTATAATAATTTCAAATATCTGTACTTTGCTTATATCAAAATATAATTTGGGTAAAATTATTTCATTCACCCTTTTTCAAAACATACTGTGTCGGTTCATCGTATTCAAGCGTTTAGAAACCCCTATCGATACAGTGGATCAAACTGATCGACCAGAATTCATAAACAACTCAACCAATAAATCTCCACAATATAAAATCATTTTATATCAAATAACAAATACGTTAACTCGTATATATACACTCAAACTCAGTCTAGGGTATTACTAAACCCATCTCTACTGAATCACGCCATAGAGCCAAGGTAATACTTAACCTTCAGCTCTGATACCAACTGTAACGACCCGGGAAAAAAGCGACCTTGGTTATCCGATATATAACACCTATCGAACAATCAAAAGTCGAAATTACCGGATAGTCCAAGAAAGAAATTAGAGGGTGAGGATAGATAAGATAGAAAATTAGAACAGAAGAAGAAGAAGAACACAACAACATCAGAGTAACACGAATCTCACAGCGGAACGAATAAAATATAATAGACAACATATCTTGAAATCAAAGTAGTATATGTATATCATACTATTATCAGAGTACAACACTTTCATCACAGTGGAATAATCAATAGCTAGAAAAATCTTGAAGCCTCCTGCTCCAAGCTCTTCAAGCATACCTGTAAATCCTGACTACTTGACTGCCCGTACAAATTTGGGCACCCAAGAGTTTAGGGAAAACAAAACAAAATAAAACTCTGGGTCAGTCATGGGACTGGTGTGAGTAAACTCCAATCATTTGGTTTAACTTTTCAAAATCCTTTTCAAAAGAAAAGATAATCGTAAGACCAATCCACTCATAAATACGGATGGCTTTTACCTTACGATAACCCAAAACACTTTGGAAATCATATATTATCTGATATTATAATAATGTCTAATCACAAGTAATTAAAATCTAGTAGAACGCTTGCATCTCACGCTCTACATATATAATATACAATCAAACTCGCAGGCACTTATTGGAGATTGGATTCCAACTTGACAAGGTATGGGACCACCTTCCGAACGTGTATCTCTAGAGGCAAATACATTGGGTTCAACAAGAACATCTTGCAACCCGGCCCACACATGACCGACCACTCATTTCGCTTGAGTGTATCGAATGTATATCACCAACGGTTGGGATCAGCAACCGTCTCCCGATAAGGGACAGCAACGATAGATTTAAGAACAAAAGGAATTTCTCTAGATAGGTGATCATACATCCTAATGGGTGCGACCCACATAGCCATGCTGCCTGCCCGATTTTTGTCATTTCCCGGTGGATGAGGCTTGAGGTCATAACGTATCTTTTGACAGATCCCACCTCCATTACTTTGAATGCCACATCGTCATACCCGCCAAATCACAAATTGATTTCACCAAAAATACCACGGGTATACAGCTAAGAGAAACGAATTCCTCCGCCACCAAACGTAAGTACGTTTGAAGAGATCAACTTACGCGATCCTTTGAATATACTCTGTCAGACATTCGTCCATTCACGTTTGTCCTGGGACTGGACAAACCGAAGGCACTATTCTGTAAATAGGATAGCCCTTGCATAACTCCGTCTTCAATATATTCAGCATACTTGATTCGCAACGCTTATGCCAATACGGAGTGGTTCTCTGATAATAATCCGACCGGTCTCTCCATATTAACAACGTTAAAATGGTCAAAACTTTGATAGTCTGTGATTTAACTATCAATTAAAAACATGTCGGTGTGCAAACAACGATATTATTTCCAGATGGAAATTCTATCGATCAATCATCATTCATCATCAAATTATCATAAGTTTACCCTTTTCCTTATTCTTGTTTTCCTATATTTCTTATTTACTATATTTAGAAAATATACGTTATTAACAATGGAAAACAATTCCATTTCTCATTTTCTATATTCAGAAAACATTTCTGATTTTCATTTGGAAGACATTTCCAAATCTCCTTCATTGGGTTTAAACTGATGTTTGAATAAACATCGCTATGCCAACACCAACCATTTCGCTCATTAACTAAATTCACTTAACCCCTTTCACTCTCGAACCTTATCCACTTCTTAGTTAAAAACGAAGTCAATCAAGTTGGGGTATAATTCCCTCTCAGACCTTAACTGAACAACATTTCTAACTTCGAAATAGACAAAGTTCAAACATTACTCTTTAAGAAACTTCCTTGCGAACTCTCGGATTTTATCTATGAATCCACTTCCTTTACTGAATCATTTGATTATAACTGTAAATGTTATAATTCCATGCTTTCAAAATATGTTAACTTAAATATATTTCCATATCTTAATTTGGATAAATAAACAACCAACTACTTTATTAACAGATAATTAAAACTGGATTTGAGAAAGTAAACATTACTTCCCTTGATTCGATATAATCGAATTTCCATGTATGATTCACTCTCGAATAATCACTATCCGATAATTCTCTTTCGAATAAACTATATTCGATTCCCCTGTTCGAATAACTAATATTCGATAATCCTTTTCTTCGAATAACTAATATTCGAAAAATATCACTTCGAATAAACCATATTCGATAATTCTCTCCTTCGAATAACTATATTCGATTTAACACACTTCGAACGAACTATATTCGATTACTCTTCTCGAATAAACTATATTCGATAACTCTACTTCGAATAGGTGATATTCGCTTAATTCCCTTTTTGACTAACCCTACTTAATTTACTAATACTCGACTAACTCGACTAAATTAACTTCTATTGATTAATTACTATTTGATTTAACACCATTTGCTTGACTCTAGATCGCAGCGATCACAATGGTTACGCCTGATTCCCTCAGGAAACATCCGACCGCCGTAGGCTATCTGCAGCCCTGCGAATTACGCTAGCAGTCGTGCTAAATGGAAATTCATCCTTAAATAACTTTGTCTATTTTTAACTCTATCTCGAATAATTAGATTCGATCAATTCTAATTGAATAACAAATATTCAATTAACCCTTATTCGATTACTATATTTGAATAACTCTAGTTCGATTTGACTCAAAACGATTAACTCTAACTGATTAACTCTAACTGGTTAATTCTAACTGAATAACTCTAACTGGATAACTCTAACTGAATAACTCTAACTGGTTAACTCTAACTAACTAACTCTAACTGTTTAACTTTACGGTTTAACTCTGACAGTTTAACTTCAACGGTTTAACTCTAACAGTTTAACTCCAACTGTTTAACTCTAACAGTTTAACTCCAATTGTTTAACTCTAACAGTTTAACTCCAACTGTTTAACTCTAACAGTTTAACTCCAACGGTTTAACTCTAGTTGATTAACTCTTTTGAATTAATCCCTTTGACTTTTCTCTTTTGAATAATTCCTTTGAATTACTTCCCTTGAATGGATTCTTTTTCTATTCGTTTACTCAACAAATAACTATTCTCTTTTCGCTTCTATTTATTTAACAAATAAATATTCCCTTTAACTTTTCTATTTATTCAACAAATAAATATTTCTTTTAACTTTTCTATTTATTTAACAAATAAGTACTTATGTCAACTTCTCTTTATTCCCTACATGAATATTCCCTTTTCAATTCCATTTGTAAATACTTTTACGAATGTTTCCCTTTTATTTCTATTTGTAATCGTTTCACAAATATTTCCCTTCTATTTGATTTCATCAATATTTTCCCTTCTATTTGATTTCACCAATATTTTCCCTTCTATTTGATTTCACCAATATTTGTTCTTTTACAAATGCTTTGATTCTATAATCATTTTCTCTCATGAAATTCTCTTCCTTTTATATATAAAATCTATTGATTTTATATAAATAATTTATTTTCAAAATAAACTTTGAAAATCCCTTTTCACTTTCTAGTATCACTTATGGTATAAAAATACCAAATCAAAAGGTTCAATCATCATCCAAACACACAGGTTCAACAACAGATGATATAACACATCATATATCAGAATATATGAAAAACGGTAAATAAATGTTGAGGAATCCAGTTGAATTCCTCCGACCTGTTTCCCTGCATCCACAGATGTTACACAATATAATTCACATCAATTTCATTTCAATATGAGGTATTCTGATAAACAAAATCAACATCGGTTAACGATATATATAACTATATCGGTATTTTCAATCAATTGACTAGCAGTTCAACCAAACAATCAACACTCAGCAATTCAACCAATAATTATCAGTTCTAAAAATACTTTATAAAAATATAAAGTGCTCAGAGTTAGTGAGATTTACTCACCTTGGACGGTTTATCGTTGAATAACGATAATCGGTCATTGATTTGGTTCAGACGTTAAATTTCACCATAAATCCAAACGAGCTCCAATCCACTTGCGGTCAGTTCCATTGCGTAGTGCTCGTCCATACGATCCCAACGGATCCTGTTTCGTTAAATTTCGTTAATGTATGCAAAAGTTATGCTATTTACAATATTTACCTAATTTAAATGAATATATATTTAATTAAATTAATTAAATTATTTTTATCTTAATTAATTTCTAATTGCGTTATTAGCCAAATTACCTTCTCTGCCCTTCTAAAAAATCATACTTTCCCATCTCTAGCCATATCCAATTTTTTTTAAAATTGAAAAACCATTTTAATATTAATTAAATTTAATTTTCGAATAAAATAATTAAAAATATTCATTTAAATATAACTTAAAATTTTTAACCCGGATCAAAAATCTGCTTCCACTCATTTTAAAGTGTTTTCCGATAAGAATCCAACGGTCCTTGTTTCGTGGAAATCCGACTTGTTTTGAAAAAGTTATAAGCTTTTAAAGTTTATGGTTAAAAATTACGAAAATGCCCCTGGTCTGTTTTAAATTAAAATTAAATTTTAAATTTAAATTTAAATTAATCATCCCATTCGTCGGATCAGTTAGAGATAGCCAGGGAGAGCAGGAAACTATATTTTCTAAACTCAAGCCTTAGACACTATCCTCTCTGTCACCCTTAGAATGTTATGATATTTATTTTTACAAATTCTATTTTAATTATATAATATATATATATATATATATTACACAAATAAATAAATAAATAAATATTATTTAAAAACTTACCCCGCGAAGCCCAAGCCTCTGCCTAAGAGTCTCTAGCTCCCCGTCTTGCCCTCCTTTCTCCCTTCCTTCCCTTTTCCCTATTTCCTAATATTTTATTATTATTTCTGCCATTGCCAAAGCTTGAAAGAGGAGGAGGAGGAGTGAGTTTAAAATGAAGGGGGGGGGGGCTATTTATAGCCGAAGGAGTCACATGGATTGCTGAGGTGGCGCGAATCCAACGGTCGAAAATGGATGGATAAGGTTAATCCTTAAATTTATTAAATTATAAATAAATTTAATAATTTATGAATAGTAAAATATGTTTTCTCAACCCTATTCGGACGTTAATTTGACTTACTTATTGATACCTTATCCAAAATCTTTTTCAACCATGTTGTTCAATTTTTCTTGCTCTTCAATAATATATAAAAATATTTAAATTTTGAATTCATTTGAACTTTCAAATAATTTAAATTCAAATTCAAAATAGTGTTTTGTGTTAGTTTCAACACCTTCCGGTCTCATGTTGGAGTATCAAACGATAACGGTTTTCAGAAATTCTTCCACCATCTGGTCCGGTTTTTAACGTACTTCAATCCTATGTATTCAAATCAAAAATCGGAGTTTGTTTAGATTTTTAAATAATTTATTTAAATTTTGTTTCCTTAATAACTTTCTATATCCGTTATAGGATTTTCCCAGATTTCATATATAGCTAATATCCTGTGTTTAGAATTTTCCTGGATAGGTCTCAGGTTCCAGTTTTGCCGTTAGCATTAGCAAATTTCAATTACCGTCAAAATTTAGTTCAAATTTTGGCCTTTTATTTTTTCTTTTCCACATACGGATGCCATTTTTGACGTAACTTGGTTGGTTACCTAATTTCATCATTTCAGATTTAATGAAACTGATTTCATCGAAATCCGAGTTCGTTAGCTACTACATCCTTTGTAAACGTACTATTTTTAATTAAAAATTATCCTTTTATACTGCCAGTTCACATTATATTGCAGATCCACTAAATTTCTACCATTTCGGAATAAAATAAAATATTCAAAATTATTGAAATTAAACCATTTAAACTTCCAAAACAATAAAAAAACATTTTTAAATAATAACTAAATGGTCAAAAAAAAATCTGGGTCGTTACACGAACTCGCTGGGTCGTTACAAAACAATTAACAAACAACAACAAAAAAATATATGAGAATTGATAGGTAAACGTACTAATCTACCCACAACACCAGAGAAGAACTCAACCCTATCTTCCGCACATCGGACAGTGATAGCCTTTACAAAAACATTTCTACCATACATCCATGGAAACCGAAATATCCATTCAATAATGGCAAAGCACTCATGACATCCAAATTATATATCTTATGTAAACCATCCTAATCGAACTCAACATCCCTTAAGCACAAGCTCCAGAGGCCTAAACCAATATCAAACAAGCACCCAAGGAACATCTCCTTCGACGTTGGACAATCAACATGAGACGGTTCAAACAAAGCAACTAATCAACCATAACGGACTCGGGCTATCACCGCCAATCCTGCTTCGAAACTATCGTTAATCGTATGACGAACAACCTTGTCATATGTCAAGGGCTAACGGTAACCCCAGTTCTAGCATAAAATCCATAGTATTTCAACGATACGTATGTCTGTCCAACCTTGACAATTAGGTCTTTCAACGATACCCATGGTACTCGACCAGCGACCTTCTAGTCTTTGGATGCCCCCATTGTACCTCTGTTTTAAGCCTGCTAGAACTTATGATAACGATAATCTCTCGGCCTTTGCATCTCTAGTCATCCAACCCGACGTCATAGCTCAAGCAACCTTCTCGAGCAACCATTATCCACCAACTCACGACCTTTGAGTTGTCATCTCATTCGTTGTTCCACACCGATCAACGAACACATTCAACACTTCAAATATTCCCACCTGAATTCCCCTCGAAGTCACAACATCTCTGAACCACAGCGTTCATGTCACAAATCTGGGTCGTTCCCGAAAAATATAATTTTTCAGAAATAACCTTATGCGACTGACCCATCCTCTTAGAGACGACCAACCCGTCAAACCGGCACACATACCGATCCATTCGTACAAAATCTAGACCAATCGAACCCTACTCCTCGACCGACCGACCCACTTTTTAGTTGACCGACCCAATCCTTTGCTGCGCCGCACTCCGTGACCGACCCGATCCTTTGCTCCCCCCACTTCGTGACCGACCCGATCAAAAGACCGACCGACCCACTTTACCCCTGAATTTAACCAAAACTTAACCAAATGACAAATTTGACGAAACCAACTCATCTGATTCATTCAATACAGTCGTAAACATGTTATGAAATCAATAACAACCTCAAATCATCAGCAATCACATGAAATTCACTAAAATCATGATAAATGGACATATGAACTTAAATGATAGATCTAACTTGCATCAACATATGAAATAGCATAGAAATTGCCGGTTTTAAGTTGCTAAATTAGATCCTATGGCGGTTCATATGAAAATAAGCTTACCATGATGTATATCTAAGGAAAACGACTTGAAATTGACGAAAAACAAGATCAAACACCCATGTACTTGATTGAATCCGTGTAAGAGATGCATATCACTCACCAATTCTCCAAAATAATCCAAAAACACTTAGATTTAGATCCAAACAGCGAAGAATTTGATCCGAACTCTTCAATTCGATGATCTCTCCCTTGGAATGATGCAAGTCTTGCTTCCAACGATGTAGATCTTTAATTCTCTAATGTAGATCTCGAATTTTAATGGTGGAAAACTGTAGGAGAATGGAGAAATGGAAGATCACAAGCTCCTCCAAACGAGAGAATGGAGAAAATAAACTATTCTCCATGCCTCTTACCCCCTATTTATAGCCTCCCACCAGCCCACTAATGGGCCTCCCAAATCAGGCTATTATGGCTTGCAAAACCTAAACAACCAACTATAAAACCTTAAAACCGCTATTCCTCCCAAACCGTTGAGCCAAATCTTTAATGTGACCATCTACAGAAAGAGAAACATCATTTCCTTTCCAATGGCATAGGTGTCAACTCCTGATTCGACCTTGGTCAAAAGTTATGCCATGCACTAGACTGATAGTGGAAAAATGGTCACAAACAAAACCGGTAAAAATTATGGACATGTCTCACATCCCCATAAACAACATATTAAAATATGAGAATGCTCAAGGAATAAAATAAAAATATTTTACGATCCTCCAATACATAAAATGTGGGCTGTTACAATTCATGTGTAATATTTGGTATATCGAGTTATGTTCGAGTCATTTGGTTTGGTCACTTGTCATTTAATATTTCTTGTCATCTGGCTTTTAATATTCAATGTTTTTGTGGTACTGTAACGTTTTTATGCATGAATTTATTAGTAGTCTTCTAAAATTAAACTTTGGCCATTAGTAGGAAACTTGTTTTTAAGGTAGGGTCTAAGAAAGTGGGGAGCCCGCTGAGTTTTTATTTGCATGTAAATTATAAAATATTTTTATATAAAAATATATTTCGTGATGCCAGACAATTGTATCTAAATATTAATTTTGAGTCAAAAAAGTGAATAATTTTTTCCTTGGCAAAGCCGACCGGTTTTTAAAGCGACCGCAAACACTTATTATTATAAAAAATAGTAATTACAGTAGTTGCTGAAGATTGGCCAATTACCAATCTAATATACAGTTTTTTAAGGTACACATCCCACCTTCGGTTTTTAAGGTGGACCGTCCACCATCATTCTAACAAGGTTATAGTACTGGAGCAAAACCCTAAATATATACTACAAGAATGACCAGTCACTCCATGTGGGGAGGAAATACATTACATACTTCAAATTGAAGTGTTTTCATATCGAATTAAAAAAGTACATTAATCAGACAATTACAGGAGTATAATACCATTCACTGTGTAGTACACAACATTCCTACAGTATAGTGCCGTGCAAGACATCCAAATTGTTAGGGAAAGTTTCCCAAAAAAACACCTTGGGAATAAATCTCAACCTTGCGGAAAAAACAAATAGGAACAGACTGATGGTGAGGCAAAACAATCAACAGATAGTCACCAACAAAATAATCACGGATCAAGCAATAAAAGAAAGAACACAAGAGATTTATAGTGGTTCCACTAACATCTTGTTAGTGTCGTCCACTTGGGGAGAGGAGATTTTATTACTTTTAAGTAAGAAAATATTACAAGACAAATAACAGAGAGGAAGAAAAAGAAGTAATTGATTTATGGTTATAAATCAATGCCTAATTAATTCTCCAATTTATTTGCTCTTGACAAGATTCCTTATTTAATAAACTAATCAGAGAATTAATTCCTTACTTCAATATTCCAAAAAAAAAAAAAAACTTCTTTATATTCTTCCACTTATGTAGGTAATTTATTGCCCTGTTTAATTTTACAAAAGAGGCAATAAATTTTCTAATATCTTCCAAATCTTCTGCAGTTGGAAATATTATATTACTCAAATTAACAATATTTCCCAAATCTTCTCTAAATGGGAATATTATATCACCATAATCAATAATGTCTTCCAAATCTTCTACAAATGGAAATATTGTGTCATGAAGTCTAACAATCTCCACCTTGATACTATATTTCCTTGAAAGCATACCAACTCCACCTACATCCTCTTACTCTAAGCATCTTCTCGGACAAGACACCATGGTTTCTTCCCCCGATGAGCTTTGGCATTGCCATCACCCATTGCACTTTGTCAACAAACTCCGGCAACGTCACTGCCTGCCAATGAAATGTTCAAAGTACTCCCTTCAAGTAAGACCTATCAATCTTCACCATGAAAACAAATGTCTCCATGAACCATCTCAACTCTCTCCCCACCCCATGCCACCGCGTGGGACCTATCATTTCGATAAGCGATTCCAGCTTGAGCAACGCCCGAACTTAGCAGTCTGCAAAGACTTATGTATATCCACTGCTTTCTCCTTTGATCTCTGACCAACTTCAGACGATCCTATCTTCCGCTTATCAAGCACATCCTTTTGGCAAAATCTCACCTTGTTGAAGCTTTCCCCTTTGATCATATTCTGCCTATGCAAAAACTCAAAGTCCTTTCTCGTATGCCTAACTTTGACATCTTTCCATGAGAACTGCAGACTCCAACCCTTGACTCTCCAAGTACAGTGCTTCCCTCAGGATATACAAATTATGAAACATATCTCCCTTCATCACTACAAATGCACCCTTATAAACTCTTAGACTATCCTTATCAATAGTCACCTCGCATCCTTTGGATGCCAACGGCCTAAGAGATATCATTGACTTCCGAAGACCTGGAACATAACAAACACCTGTCAAGCTGCGTATTACCCCGTCATACATGTGAATCTGCACAGTACCTTCGCCCATGACTCTACAACTACATCATTTCCCATAAGAATCAGTTTCCCTCTTTTTCTTTTAAAAAAACTGAAATAATTCTTATTAGGTGTCATATGAAAAGATGCTCCCATATCTAGCACCCAATGATCTGATACATATGATACTACCGCTGTCAACAAGTCATTAGACAAAAATTACTCCACCACAAACGATGAATTTCCAGCTTCAATTTTTTTCTTCAAGTCCGGACGATCTCTCTTCCAATGGCCTGGTTTCTTGCATATGTAGCACTTCCCATCTCTTGACTTTATTTTCTTCTTCTTCTCCCCTTCTTCCATACTAGCTAACAAGGCTTCTGCACTACTTCCTCCTCTACCTTCACTCAACCCCTTCATCTAATCCCTCAAGTCCTCGGATAGAATACCTGCCTTCACATCATCTACTGTTAGTGTATCTCTGGCATAGATAAGACTATTAGCGAAACTTGTGTATCGCTCCAGAAGAGAACACAAAAGAATCATTGCTATTCGCTCCTCATCCACTTTCAAGTCAACAGTCTTCACCTTCATCACGAGATCACTTAGATGTGCCTTCACTGAAGTACCCTCTCTCATCCGCATAGTGCAAAACATCTTCAGCAAAATTAGATGGTTGGTTAGTGACTTCTTTAGATAGAGTTTTTCCTGCTTTTTCCAAATGTCCTTTGCAGTAGTCTCACCGCTAATCTCTGAAATGACATTTTCTCCCATTGCTAATTGTAAGGTAGTAAATGCCCATCGTTCCATCTCCTTCCTGTTGACGGGCAAACATTGTCACACGCCAACACCCAACATGTATGTGTGAACGATTATCCAAATAAGCAGTAAATAATGTAAATGCGGGAAGACACAGCTTTTATAGTGGTTCGGCACTAACGCCTACGTCCACTTTATAATCTTCATTCATCATATCTTTTGTTGATTACAAAGTTGTATAAGTTCGAACAATAGCTAAGTTCAAAATGTTACAATAGAATAACAAAATATATGTTTGTTCTACACTTTGACTAAATTGCCCTTCTTCTTCTTCTTCTTTAAGAAGAGTTGACTTGGTCAACAATAGCCAAGTTTAGTGTTCATGTCCATGAAATTTAAAAGTAGCACGACAACCCTTTATAATGTTCAAGTGTTGAAAGAAAACATGCATGTCATGTTTTAATTATCCTTCTTCTTCCTTGAGATGAGTTGACTTGGTCAACTATGAGCAAAACAAGCTTTAATGTCCAATGGCCAACAAGCTATAGAACATGTATGCACCACCTTTCAACTATTCATGCCATGTCCAATGGCCTTGAAGAACGTGTTGGAAGCCATTAATGAGCGTTTGGATTTCTCAAGGTCCAAAAATTCCAAGGGAGAAGGATCTTTTTGAAGGCCAAGGCTTGGGGTATTTATAGGAGGAAGGTTTGGTGGGAGTAGGTGAGCAATGGGACCCACAAAAGCCATTTTCACACCCCCATGCAAGCCAACATCAGGAAGTTCGTACCCCCTGGAGGGGTGCGAAATTTCGCATCTCCCTTGGAGGGGTGCGGAATTTCGCACCTCCCTATTGGGGTGCGGAATTTCGCACCCCACCAAAGGCTGCGGAATTTCGCACCTCCCTGGGAGTGCAAATTCACACCCCACCAAGGGGGTGCGGAATTTGGCACCTCCCGGAGGGTTGCGAAATTCGCACCCCACCAAGTAATATGAATTTGATGGAGGAGGTCGAACTTCTTGGTGCGGAAACCATGCTATTTTAGGGTGTTAAAGTTTCTGAATGCGAAGAGAGGCAATCCACGGTTTTGCTGGTCCGAAATGAAGGAATCTAAGCTTTAGGCATGGAGAAAATTGGGTTCGAAGTGAAGGAATCCAAAGCGAAATTCGCACCACACCGGCGCTGCGCTAAACCCGCTTGACGGCTCACCTTCGGCTCGGAGCACGACGCGCTTTCAGCTCGGATGACGGTTTGCTTAAGAGTTCATTGGGCCTGTAAGAGACCATCTAATAGAGGTTTCGGGTAGCCTTGTGTTTGCGACGCGACTTCGACCTGCTGCTTTATGTTTTTTGACGCTTGAGCGTGTTGCTCACCAAATACTTGACGTGTGACAGCTTCGACAAAAAAGCATGTCAACACTTCTTTCACGGCTGAAATATCATCCGTCAACTCCTCGAGAGCAAACACCACAGGATGAACATTATTCCTCATCAGAACAGCTTTCATCCTTCAATTCCACTTCTCGAAGTCTTTATCCTCATTCCATCTTTATATTACTAACTGAAATCCTGCTTCCATATATGTCCCTTTGACATATGGTCTTGATTCATTTGCTGAATTCTCCTCATCTCCTGCCATAATGCCTAACACCCTTTCTCAATCAACCTCGTAGCTCTGATACCAATTATTGGGAAAAAGTTTCCCAAAAAACGTCTTGGGAATAAAAACCAACCTTGCGGAAAAAACAAATAGGAACAGATCGATCGTGAGGCAAAACAAATGACAGATAGTCACCGACAAAACAATCACGGATCAAACAATAAAAGAAAGAACACAAGAGATTTATAGTGGTTCCACTAACGTCTTGTTAGTGTCCGTCCACTTGGGGAGAGGAGATTTTATTACTTTTCTAAATAAGAAAATATTACAAAACTGATAACAGAGAGGAAGAAGAAGAAATACAACTTTTAGAGATAATCCATACATTTACCTAATCCCTATCCATATATAAGAATTAATACTTGGGGTTGAAATAATTGATTTATGGTTATAAATTAATGCCTAATTAATTCTCCAATTTATTTGCTCTTGATAAGATTCCTTGTTTAATAAACCAATCAGAGAATTGATTCCTTACTTCAGTATCCCATAAAAGAAAAATTCTTCATATTCTTCCACTTATTTAGGTAATTTATTACCTTGTCTAATTTTACAAAGGAGGCAATAAATTTTCTGGTATCTTCCAAATCTTTTGCAGTTGGAAATATTATATTACTCAAATTAACAATATTTCCACAATTCTTCTCTTAATGGTAATATTGTATCACCATAATCAATAGTCCGACATCGCAGAAAATTAGAAAAGATCGTGGTATATATACGGTGTTGGTGGCATGTAACGATGAGGGATGTTCAATCGGGACGTCGGCATAGGAAACTTCAACCGTTGATTCTGGATAGACACGATGAAGCGCGTTCAGTACACAGAGAATGCTGAAACTTAACACAAACAGTGTAGCTATATGGAACAGGAATTCGAAAATATCCCTAAAGCAAGGCAGCCGTAAACAAACAAAGTCTACAGAAGTAGCGGCAGGGAAATATCACATGCTAAGACCAAACAACAGTAGTACACTGTCTTGAGCTCCACAACAGATACAGCTAGCAGCAGGCATCATTATAGGTAGGGCTGGTATTTTCTTTCGATTTTCCATTTTCCGCGAAATTCCATCTGGTTATTTCCTATGATTCCTAATTTTGTTTTTTCTTAAACAATCGATGCTGGAAGGAATTCCTTCCGTTTAACCTCGGAAATTTTTAAAAATTTCCATAGGAAATGACTTCCTTCCATAAGTTTGAGTATGATCCATTAACTGGACAAGCCCATACAGCGTACGATGTAATTAGCTTCGTTTCTCTCTCAACTTTGAATTCAAACATCATTCTAATTACACGATCCCTAAGAATAATTTTCTTCGCCACCCTCGGTTTAAAATCTCTAGCCCTAATTTATTTCACCCCTATGTTCTGTGCTCGATTTGATCTGGCTTGCCTCTCGCATCCCTTTCATCTAGCATAATTTGAATCCCAATCCATGTCCGACAAAGGTTATATTCTGCATAGGTATCGTCTAATTTTAGATTGCATTAATTTTTTTCTTTTAACAATTTTTTGTATAATAAGTTTTAATTATGAATTTGTTTGACCTCTCTAATTACATACCAGTCGCATCATTTTGATTTGTACAATTTGGTGCTTCACGATGTAGTTCTGTATTCTTAGACCTCATCCCTTGCATTAGCTTTGAAAGGTACTGTAATTCCATTTTGCTTTGATCTAATCTCTCTACTACTAACCTGGTATTAATAGTGGTTATAGTCTATTACTAATATAGCTTAGCTTAGAGTTGATTACAAATTTGTATTAATTTATTTTTCCTTGTATTAATCTATTTGTTTTGGTGCTTAACGAGTAGACTGTGTTGTTCCACTACGTTCAGGTTTGAATGTAACGGGATATGTAAATGTTAAGACACTAACTGCTGTTTGGTTATGTTGCAGCATTGTGAATTAAGATGTTTGATGAAACATTGAAGCTTTAACTGTGTCATCTTTTGTTGCCTGTATATGGATGGATACAGATAGGTAGACGGTGTTCAATTTACTACTAGTTTTGTATTTTGCTGATTGTATATTATATGCTCAGCATCTAATATGTTAATTGCCTGAAAAATGGAATTCCTAGTTTCTTCCGGATTCCGCTTACTGGAATTCCGGGGTTAGCGGTACGGAATACGTACCACTTTGTGTCATTCCATTGACGGTCGTAAGAAATGGAAAACATCTCGGTTGGAGTGGAAACATTCCGAACCCACCCCAAATTATAAGTATGGACCGAATGTAACAACTCGTATTTCGATAACATGATTAAGACGAGAATCAAGGCAGAATTTAATTTTAAATTCTGAATCAAGTGAAACGGGCTATGCCGTTGCGTTCGTCTTGGAAAAATACGCGAAATAGAGTCCGAGTTTTCGAAAATCGGAGTCCGTATGACCAAGATATGGCCTCGCGAAATTTCACGAAAAATTCCCAAATTAAAGTATACTTAATTAAGTGAAATGGGTTGCGCAGAGAAATATATATATAAATATATAATTGAAAATTAAATAAATAAATATGCAAAAATGTTCAAAACAGCGAATTAGGAGAGGGGAATAACCGAACCGGCCGATTTTTGAGGTCGACCCGAGCCTGCTGGGTCGACTAGGGGTTAATCCAGGGTGTTTGGCTGTCAACCCGTGGGCCGATTCGCTCAAATGCAGATTTTGCATTTGGATGGTTCTCATGGTCCATCTTTAATCTTAAGGCCCTAGATGGTTCCTACACTTGACTTCTTCCCCAAGACATGCTTTGATGGCTTGGATTGAATCTAGGTTTAATCCTATGGCCTAAAACACTTGCCTAATCTATAAAAAGACCCTAAACCTACCCCTAAACCCTCATTATTCACTCATGTAACTAAACTATGGCCAAATTTCTACTCTTATGGCCTCCATCTCAAATCCCTAGAGCCTATGCATCCAAATCAAGTTCAAATCAAAAGATGCAAGCTTGCTACACCAAAGAGAGGCAAAATCAACGTTGCTATGCGAGTTCCATGACGATTCTTCAACAAAGGAGGCACCTTTCTTAGCCAAGATGATTCATGCTTCTTTCCCTAAGCCTAACTATGTAAGTTCTAGCTACTTTTAGATGGAAACGGTAGTTTTGATAATGACATGGGATAAAATGAGGCTAAACATGATTATGCGAACCTATATTAACCTTACCTTGCCTCTTGTGTTCATGTTTATGATTTTAGGCCATGTGAGTGACTTAATCATGCCTCTCATGCTATGCATAACCTAGTTTAACTTGCAAGTTTGGATCTTTATGCATGAAATGCTAGCATGAACCTTTAGGAACCACTTTACTTGTGAAACATTGGCTAAGACAAGATTTTGGGGCTTATGCATGTTTACGAACCCAAACCCCTTATGCTAACATGCAAGTTTGTGGCCAAACCCTTTTTGATAATATGCATGTTTGTGGCCAAATTACCTTATGACACTATGCATGTTTAGGGCCAATCTCTTTATGATGTTATGCATGTGGAAGCCAAGCCCTTTTGGCATCATGCATGTTTTGAGACCAATATGTGACATAGTATCCTTACTATGTTGACTCGCTTTGCTTGCGTTGGGAAAACACGATTTTGGGTAGCTAGATAAACATGAACATGTCGCAAAATCTTAACTTGAATATGACATGTGTTTATACTTGAAAATATGACTTGAAAGATAACATGGAAGATGACATGTAAGTATGCATAAAAGCATGAGCTTGGGAATTTACCTATTAAGTTAGGTCTACCCTTTGGGAATTTACCTATTAAGTTAGGTCTACCCAAATGCTTGAAAACTTGTAACATGTTTTGGAAACATGATGAACTTAGATAATATAAGTGTGGCCAACTCGAGGTTGGGTTGAGTTTGCAACGTAAAGCTACCCGGAACCGACCGGCCTAACTAGTAGTTGCAAACAATAGGACCCAATGTGAGAAGTTGGTCATGTCGCGCTTAAGACCCGAGGTTAGACTAGGTTGTGGTGTAAATCTACCCGGACCCACCCGGCTTAACTAGTAACCACAACAAGGTCTAATGTGAGAGGTTGAGGGTGCATTAATTAAATTAATGCCACATAATAGGGTTAAGTTAATTTGATTAATGAGGCTTAACCAAATATGATAGGGACAAATGGGTTAAGTAATTTGATTAGGCTAATGATACTTAACAAAACATGATAAGCTTGGGTAGGTTAAGTAACTTGGTTTGCCTAATGACACTTGACCATTTTTATACGACTAGTGGACGGGATTAAGTTAACCAACACTTAATCAATCCAACACGATAACGTGATAAGGTTAAGTAAATTTTCTTAACGATACTTAACCGTATAATACAGTTAATGGATGGGGTTAAGATTAGGCTTAACTAATCTAAACATGGTAATCGGATGGGGTTAAGTTAGCCTCGACTTAATTAATCCAACTTGGTAATTTAATGGGGTTAAGTTAAACACTTAACTAATTTAACACGATGTTTTGATGAGGTTAAGTGACCTATACTTAACCAATCTAACTCGTTAATTTGATGAGGTTAAGTTAACCTATACTTAACCAATCTAACGTGAAAACATGATAAGGCTAAGTCACGAATCACTTGAATATGCTTGACTGATTTGACTCGGTAATTTGACAAGGTCAAGTTAATTTATATAATTAACCAATCTAAAATGATAATTAGACGAGGTTAAGTTATGGATTGCTTAATATACTTAGCCAACTTGACACATGGTTTGTAGGGTTAAGTCTTGGACTTGGATACTTAGCCAATTTTGACATGGTTTGTAGACGGGCTAAGTTATGAACTTAAGTGACACTTAACCCATTAGATAAACCCTAATTCGGAGGATTAGGTAAATAACCATAGTTAACAAGGATTATGGAAATAAGGCTAAGTGGTAAACCTTAGTTAAGGGAAACTAAGTAATAATCCTTAGTCAAGGAAATTTGGACCATTTCTTAGATAGATTAGTAACCCGATACGTTTAATTATGCGTGTAGGAGCAGGCTATCTGATTTAGATAAAGGCTCCAACGAACTGGGTAACGAAGCAGCGGCTTCGGGGAACGTGAGGATATTCTTGGGATCCCTCTGTGAGCTGCCAGGTCATTATACTAGGCTCACGAGAGGTTGAGGTCTGCGGTAGAAGAACCAAGAATATGCCTTGGTTGCTATGCGAGCGACCTAAAGACTGGGGTGGATAGCAGTGAGTCGGCGAATACATAAGGTGCCCGAGATAGCAAGTTCGTCGATCATCTACCATCTTGAGTCAAGCGTGTACGTACGGAAAGGCAGGGAACACCCAACAGACCATGATTTGCTATCTAATTATGGGTGAGGTAGGCCGTAGGATGTGGGCTGGCCGGAGTGTAGTTCTCATGCAAGATCTTCTCTTGTGTTGCCTTTCGCTAGTTGAGGGAGGGGTCTCGTGGGACCATAGCCACGTGTAGAAAAGCAGACCTTAGCATCTGCATCGGCAGATAAATCTAAAGCTCCCGACCGAGTCCTGTATGTCTTGTTTTGCCCTGTGACAGGACTCGGATGGCACGATGTGATACATGTGCATACAGTTATAGAAAAACGATTCACGATGAATGCGTGGGAAAAAGGGCGTGGTTGAGGGTTAGCGTAATCCCTAGTGGCCTAGGTGGTTTAACCCAAACCGAGATACGAAAGCGTGCAATAGGTAAGCGTAATCCCTAGTGGTGCTAGGTGGCGTAAGTCCTAGTAGTTCAAACGATGATTCATATGGAAGAGCCTAGCTAGAACAAGGGTGACAGTCCAAACGATTTCAAGGATAATACGACATGAGGAAGCCCGTACGAGGTACGGCAAAGGACTGAACTTATATACATGGAAAGAAACATATGATTTGAGTAACCTATATATGCGATATTAGGTTGACATGGAGCATTGCACGACTTTGAGCACGGGACATTCATGGTTAACACATGACGCGGGTAGGGATACTAGTGCGAGAGGTGCAGAGCAAATATACATGTTAGAACTAGGAAGAATATACACAATAGATACCGTGGGATGTTAGACGGGGTAGATACCTTGGGATAATGCACTCGATAGAAATCTGACGATGTGATACCTTGACTTATCATAACATCGTAGTTTATCATGATACCTTAGTTTACCTTGCCGCAGTAGTTCAACCGGCTACCCTGGTTTATCTATCTTGTAGTTATCCTTATGTTTACTTTCAGTTTATGCATGTCATGTTACCTTTACCTGTTTTTATACTGGAAGTAGATAGGACTTACTCAGTCTTTTTGACTGACCCGTTTTGTTTCGCCTCTTTTCTTCCGTTCCCCCCCCCAGGTTTCAGGGAGGAAACAATGCTGGTTAGTTCGGACTTCTTCTGCTTGAAGGTCATCATGGATGGCTTGGACTTCTCTTGGCTATGGCTACTTTACTGTTTTACTTGGGGAATAATTTATTAAAAAGTCTTTATGCTTCTTTACTATTGCAAGACAGGTTTTGATGTACTCTGATGTAAAAGGCTTTAGACCTTATTTATTCATGTTATGAAAGTTTGATTGTACTTCCGCTATTTATATATGTTCTGTCTTGTGATGTTTCTGTGCATGTTTACCAATAATGCCCCTCTAAAGCTAGTGCATTCCTTTGCGAGTGACCCTAGCGGAGGCGGGGTGTTACATTTGGTATCAGAGCAGAAGGTTACTAGACTGGGCAAAAGTTTTTAAAGACCTTCTGAAAATTATTGGAAAAACCGTTTACAAAGAAGCATTTTTCAAGAAAATTTTCTTTTGAAAAGAAAAAGGCTATTCCCCAAAGGCCATTAGCATTATCCTTGATTCCTTGATCGAATCTCTTTTCCTTTCTTTCCTCCATCTGTAGTCACAGTGGTTTTGACTGCGACTAGTCTCTCTAGCTGCGTAAGTGTTTCCCCGTACGATGGAGGTGGTTCTCGAGAGACCGTTGCAGAGTTATGCATGAAAGGATAGTAAGAACAAGGATAAAGGATACGAGCTCAGGGATAAGCAACATGTAGGTATGGCTGAGTCCTAAAAGGAGGGAGAAAGATGAACAATGAAACCCATGACGAGAGAGTACCTTTGGCATGGTGAAACGGGACGGATAGTTAAGTATCATGGAACAGGGACAAGATCATTCGGAGGGCAATAGTATGCTCTCATTTCTAGGGTACCTCAGAAGGAGGGTAACGATCTTGTTAAAGGTTTAGCTTTTCTTCTCTATCATCCTGTCGGGACTTTGTTTTGATCACCGCATCTTTTAAGTCCGCTTCGATAGTTGAGTCTCTGCACCTTAGTACTAGCGTAGTAGAGGATCCCGTTTTTGTCTCAAGTCCTATTGGAAGATCGGTCCATTTACTCATGGCTTGGTTGGATTTGAGAATGTCTATATCAAGTGTTAAGCTTGGAAATAATGCTTATGTTTATAAGTTGTGGATGGATTCTAGGGATGAAGTGGTTATCTAGTAAGGGGTGCCACTCTCGGTTTTGATAGGAGGGTAGTTAGACTCTTGACTAGCCTTGGTAATACCCTCGAAGTCTCGTGGAACCTTTTGGGTTTGGTCATGATTAGTTACCTAGAATCCCTGGATACCTCTATTGGAAATTTGAAGCCTGATCGAGTGGTGTTCACCGATAAGACGGATGGTTTATTTCACTTATGCATGGGTTATAGAAATCACCCTAGTAAGTGCGCTTGATAACCTGGTTTGCATCTGTTTACTTCCAAGAGAAAGTTCTTCTACGTGGAATACCTTATGGTACGAGGTCCGAGATTCACTAGTGAATTTTGGAAAGCTTGCATGAGATCATGAGTACGCAGTCATGTTTGCGTCAAGTATTCTAGGAAAATGATAAGTGCAAGTGGAACGAGGGGCGACGAGGAAATGAGTTCCAACTCATGTTATGGAAACAGGAAGTAAGAAGCTGCGAAATCGTGAAGTAAAAAGGGGCGGTCAAGGCACGATGGAACTAAGCTCAAGGTAATGCGACTCAGGAGACTGAAGACTAAATACGCGCATGATATCTCTTTTTGGGAATATATCCTCGATCCCTGTTTTTCTGTTGAGCTTGCTTGTAGGCTATCTTTTATGGACATCCTCTCGGTCCTGTCTCTGTTACAAACCCCGTACGGAGTTTGTTTTGTTTATCTTCTCGACCCTGTTTCAGAAAATCTTAGGTAGAACCCTATGGATGTAAACATGTATTTGAAACATGTTATGGTTGATATGGTTGCAAGTGGTTGCTCGTGGATGCGCGAATTTACATTAGATATTAGCTCGACTCGGTCACATTTCATATTGCATATGCACGAGTATTTATACTTGTTTATGGATGAAATCGAATGTATTATCATGCGGTTGTCGCATACGAATGAATGATTGTGCACGCATATAGTATCTATATGACTAGGACTATTTGTATACATATTGGATTCATGGCACTATACATATTTTTGCATTAGAAAGATTATCCAGGCCTGATCATTAGCATTAGATAAGGAACATGTACACACACGTTTTGCATATATTCATACAACATTAGAAATCATCTAAGGACAATGGTTGCTTGTGGATAATGTTTTGAGTAGATGGATGATGGACGGTAGGATATGTTCTTCCTAACTTGGAGATTTCGGGGACGAAATCCTAAAAGGTGGGGAGAATGTAACAACCCGTATTTCGATAACATGATTAAGACGAGAATCAAGGCAGAATTTAATTTTAAATTCTGAATCAAGTGAAACGGGCTATGCCGTTGCGTTCGTCTTGGAAAAATACGCGAAATAGAGTCCGAGTTTTCGAAAATCGGAGTCCGTATGACCAAGATATGGCCTCGCGAAATTTCACGAAAAATTCCCAAATTAAAGTATACTTAATTAAGTGAAATGGGTTGCGCAGAGAAATATATATATATTGATATATATATATATATATATATATATATAATTGAAAATTAAATAAATAAATATGCAAAAATGTTCAAAACAGCGAATTAGGAGAGGGGAATAACCGAACCGGCCGATTTTTGAGGTCGACCCGAGCTCGCTGGGTCGACTAGGGGTTAATCCAGGGTGTTTGGCTGTCAACCCGTGGGCCGATTCGCTCAAATGCAGATTTTGCATTTGGATGGTTCTCATGGTCCATCTTTAATCTTAAGGCCCTAGATGGTTCCTACACTTGACTTCTTCCCCAAGACATGCTTTGATGGCTTGGATTGAATCTAGGTTTAATCCTATGGCCTAAAACACTTGCCTAATCTATAAAAAGACCCTAAACCTACCCCTAAACCCTCATTATTCACTCATGTAACTAAACTATGGCCAAATTTCTACTCTCATGGCCTCCATCTCAAATCCCTAGAGCCTATGCATCCAAATCAAGTTCAAATCAAAAGATGCAAGCTTGCTACACCAAAGAGAGGCAAAATCAACGTTGCTATGCGAGTTCCATGACGATTCTTCAACAAAGGAGGCACCTTTCTTAGCCAAGATGATTCATGCTTCTTTCCCTAGGCCTAACTATGTAAGTTCTAGCTACTTTTAGATGGAAACGGTAGTTTTGATAATGACATGGGATAAAATGAGGCTAAACATGATTATGCGAACCTATATGAACCTTACCTTGCCTCTTGTGTTCATGTTTATGATTTTAGACCATGTGAGTGACTTAATCATGCCTCTCATGCTATGCATAACCTAGTTTAACTTGCAAGTTTGGATCTTTATGCATGAAATGCTAGCATGAACCTTTAGGAACCACTTTACTTGTGAAACATTGGCTAAGACAAGATTTTGGGGCTTATGCATGTTTACGAACCCAAACCCCTTATGCTAACATGCAAGTTTGTGGCCAAACCCTTTTTGATAATATGCATGTTTGTGGCCAAATTACCTTATGACACTATGCATGTTTAGGGCCAATCTCTTTATGATGTTATGCATGTGGAAGCCAAGCCCTTTTGGCATCATGCATGTTTTGAGACCAATATGTGACATAGTATCCTTACTATGTTGACTCGCTTTGCTTGCGTTGGGAAAACACGATTTTGGGTAGCTAGATAAACATGAACATGTCGCAAAATCTTAACTTGAATATGACATGTGTTTATACTTGAAAATATGACTTGAAAGATAACATGGAAGATGACATGTAAGTATGCATAAAAGCATGAGCTTGGGAATTTACCTATTAAGTTAGGTCTACCCTTTGGGAATTTACCTATTAAGTTAGGTCTACCCAAATGCTTGAAAACTTGTAACATGTTTTGGAAACATGATGAACTTAGATAATATAAGTGTGGCCAACTCGAGGTTGGGTTGAGTTTGCAACGTAAAGCTACCCGGAACCGACCGGCCTAACTAGTAGTTGCAAACAATAGGACCCAATGTGAGAAGTTGGTCATGTCGCGCTTAAGACCCGAGGTTAGACTAGGTTGTGGTGTAAATCTACCCGGACCCGCCCGGCTTAACTAGTAACCACAACAAGGTCTAATGTGAGAGTTTGAGGGTGCATTAATTAAATTAATGCCACATAATAGGGTTAAGTTAATTTGATTAATGAGGCTTAACCAAATATGATAGGGACAAATGGGTTAAGTAATTTGATTAGGCTAATGATACTTAACAAAACATGATAAGCTTGGGTAGGTTAAGTAACTTGGTTTGCCTAATGACACTTGACCATTTTTATACGACTAGTGGACGGGATTAAGTTAACCAACACTTAATCAATCCAACACGATAACGTGATAAGGTTAAGTAAATTTTCTTAACGATACTTAACCGTATAATACAGTTAATGGATGGGGTTAAGATTAGGCTTAACTAATCTAAACATGGTAATCGGATGGGGTTAAGTTAGCCTCGACTTAATTAATCCAACTTGGTAATTTAATGGGGTTAAGTTAAACACTTAACTAATTTAACACGATGTTTTGATGAGGTTAAGTGACCTATACTTAACCAATCTAACTCGTTAATTTGATGAGGTTAAGTTAACCTATACTTAACCAATCTAACGTGAAAACATGATAAGGCTAAGTCACGAATCACTTGAATATGCTTGACTGATTTGACTCGGTAATTTGACAAGGTCAAGTTAATTTATATAATTAACCAATCTAAAATGATAATTAGACGAGGTTAAGTTATGGATTGCTTAATATACTTAGCCAACTTGACACATGGTTTGTAGGGTTAAGTCTTGGACTTGGATACTTAGCCAATTTTGACATGGTTTGTAGACGGGCTAAGTTATGAACTTAAGTGACACTTAACCCATTAGATAAACCCTAATTCGGAGGATTAGGTAAATAACCATAGTTAACAAGGATTATGGAAATAAGGCTAAGTGGTAAACCTTAGTTAAGGGAAACTAAGTAATAATCCTTAGTCAAGGAAATTTGGACCATTTCTTAGATAGATTAGTGACCCGATACGTTTAATTATGCGTGTAGGAGCAGGCTATCTGATTTAGATAAAGGCTCCAACGAACTGGGTAACGAAGCAGCGGCTTCGGGGAACGTGAGGATATTCTTGGGATCCCTCTGTGAGCTGCCAGGTCATTATACTAGGCTCACGAGAGGTTGAGGTCTGCGGTAGAAGAACCAAGAATATGCCTTGGTTGCTATGCGAGCGACCTAAAGACTGGGGTGGATAGCAGTGAGTCGGCGAATACATAAGGTGCCCGAGATAGCAAGTTCGTCGATCATCTACCATCTTGAGTCAAGCGTGTACGTACGGAAAGGCAGGGAACACCCAACAGACCATGATTTGCTATCTAATTATGGGTGAGGTAGGCCGTAGGATGTGGGCTGGCCGGAGTGTAGTTCTCATGCAAGATCTTCTCTTGTGTTGCCTTTCGCTAGTTGAGGGAGGGGTCTCGTGGGACCATAGCCACGTGTAGAAAAGCAGACCTTAGCATCTGCATCGGCAGATAAATCTAAAGCTCCCGACCGAGTCCTGTATGTCTTGTTTTGCCCTGTGACAGGACTCGGATGGCACGATGTGATACATGTGCATACAGTTATAGAAAAACGATTCACGATGAATGCGTGAGAAAAAGGGCGTGGTTGAGGGTTAGCGTAATCCCTAGTGGCCTAGGTGGTTTAACCCAAACCGAGATACGAAAGCGTGCAATAGGTAAGCGTAATCCCTAGTGGTGCTAGGTGGCGTAAGTCCTAGTAGTTCAAACGATGATTCATATGGAAGAGCCTAGCTAGAACAAGGGTGACAGTCCAAACGATTTCAAGGATAATACGACATGAGGAAGCCCGTACGAGGTACGGCAAAGGACTGAACTTATATACATGGAAAGAAACATATGATTTGAGTAACCTATATATGCGATATTAGGTTGACATGGAGCATTGCACGACTTTGAGCACGGGACATTCATGGTTAACACATGACGCGGGTAGGGATACTAGTGCGAGAGGTGCAGAGCAAATATACATGTTAGAACTAGGAAGAATATACACAATAGATACCGTGGGATGTTAGACGGGGTAGATACCTTGGGATAATGCACTCGATAGAAATCTGATGATGTGATACCTTGACTTATCATAACATCGTAGTTTATCATGATACCTTAGTTTACCTTGCCGCAGTAGTTCAACCGGCTACCCTGGTTTATCTATCTTGTAGTTATCCTTATGTTTACTTTCAGTTTATGCATGTCATGTTACCTTTACCTGTTTTTATACTGGAAGTAGATAGGACTTACTCAGTCTTTTTGACTGACCCGTTTTGTTTCGCCTCTTTTCTTCCGTTCCCCCCCCCCCCAGGTTTCAGGGAGGAAACAATGCTGGTTAGTTCGGACTTCTTCTGCTTGAAGGTCATCATGGATGGCTTGGACTTCTCTTGGCTATGGCTACTTTACTGTTTTACTTGGGGAATAATTTATTAAAAAGTCTTTATGCTTCTTTACTATTGCAAGACAGGTTTTGATGTACTCTGATGTAAAAGGCTTTAGACCTTATTTATTCATGTTATGAAAGTTTGATTGTACTTCCGCTATTTATATATGTTCTGTCTTGTGATGTTTCTGTGCATGTTTACCAATAATGCCCCTCTAAAGCTAGTGCATTCCTTTGCGAGTGACCCTAGCGGAGGCGGGGTGTTACACCGAAGACCTTACCAACTGCATCGACGACTTCACCAGGTAAGTTGCCACCAGTTGTATGGAGATGGAATGAAGACAATCAACAAGAATAGCAAATTCGAGAGCAGATTGCTTCACCATGCATGCCATCTGGGTGACTGAGATTTGGAACTCCAAACAACTTCAAAATCTTGCAAAACCCAGCAATTATGAAGATTTACTTGCTCGCATATGCCTTCCATAACCCCAAATGAATGACCAAAAGAACTACCCAAAACCTTCACCTAAGGTATCACAAAAACCAGCAAATTTAATAATAAGAAGAGGAACACCTCAACCAACATTATTAGTCACCACGTACTATTCCAACACGACAGAATACAAAATGGGGATACAAAGCATTCACCTTTGGCTTGCCGGTAAAAGACTGGGAGTATTAATTCGGCTGAAAAGAAAACAAAATCATACCAATTTCGCTAGGTGGTGAGTCACGAAAAAAATACGAGGCAATAGAAGTTGTTGCTAAGCTGAAACCACATTTATTTCTAAATTAGCAGTTATTGCTAAGTTGTTGTTGCTAATCTAATCTAAACTCTGGACACAAATTCATTTGGCAATGAGGAAGTAGACTCGCTAGGAACCCTCAAGTTGCACATTATAGGGCATCGTACAACATGGTATTCAATAAATTAACCTGCGGTGAGCATCAGAAATTCTGAGAAGATCCAATAGGCCACGACGCAATGGAGAGGAAGTGAAGGTATTTGCGGGCAAAAGAAGAAGGAATTAAGTAATTAGGTATTGATGAAATTAGGGGTATCAGGGGTTTAGGTTTAAATAGATCGTTGCATTCTCGGTTCAGCGTATCTACATTGTAGGGAAAAGCAAGGGAGTGTAGGAGTAGAAAGAAAAGAGACGAGAGAGTAAGAGAGGGGGATGAAGGAGATTTGCAAAGAAAAGGAATGATGCTCCATCTATTGCACCCCTTTAATTGCTCTTCCCACCCCGATCATTTCAAAATAAACTTCTTACTCTGGTTTTTTCTTTATTCACCCCATTTATTCCAAAAACGCTCGATTCCTTTTTACTTACCTTCTTCTCTTGTTTTTACTTTCTTTATTTCACTGCTTTGACTATTTTTTTTTAAATTTTCTACATTCAAATATAATGACGTACATACAGTTTTTTGTTAGTTTCTAACATTGTTTATATGTTTCTGACATCAATTATCAATTAGTTTTTTTAATAGTTCTCACGTTTGCATTGCGTGTTGTCTTTTCCTGCCATATTGGCTTTCAATGTTTTTGGTAGATTTTGTGATCGATTGACTACGTCTCTTTCTTAAGAAATTTCTAGTTTCAACAATTCATGCATAAAGTGATTAAATATAATACAAAAAGAGACACAACAGAGAAAACAATCTAATTATTTGTTTGAAGGTAAAACCAATATTAATTTAATTTTTATTATAACCGGGGGGTGAAAAGCGATTATAGGGGTGCAAATAGATGGACCCAATGAATGGAACCCCTTGTCTCCATTAACAGTGGATATTTTGAACCGAACCCCTTTGTTTGGTGACAAGAGAGAATACTTCCAATGGGGATAGGGTTGAGAATGTTTCCGTAGATGGGTTTGAATTGGTGAATAAGGACTTTAATGCACCATCTATTCTTGATGTTAAGGCTGCGTTGGGGACCATTGTAGATGGTCTCTTCCAAAGGTTAGCTTTTTCTTAGAAGTCGTTGCATGTTCAAATACACAATAGCTGCAATCCCTTATATAAATGCATCATATTTCATGTCCTAGTTATACTTTATCTTCTCATTTAAGTTACTCTGAGAGTATATGATATAACAATTACTAATACCTTGACTATTTATTTGATTTAATAGGACCACTATTGCTGATGATAAAGGGAAGATATCAAAAGCAAATGAAGATAAAATCAAGCTTAAATCTACCATTTGTCTGATATGTAAGTAACTTACTAATGCAAAATTGAATGATATATTAACATGGAAAACTGATAAAACAATATGTATGAAATATTAATTTCGAATATGTGAAAAGTTGTCTAAATGGTGTGTACGAAGTGCTTAGTTTGGATAAATGAAAAGTTGTATGGATGATATATATGAAATATTATATTTAATTAATATATTCATTGCTTGTGAGAATATGTTGTGTGTGCACATGTGTATGTATATGAAAAAAATGAATAAAATTTATAAATTAATACTACATGTAATGGCATTTCATAAACTCTATTACATAAAAAATATAAACACATGCTGGGAATGCTATAGTATAACTTAATAAACACTATAAAAATACATAAGAAAAACTAATAATTATCTGTACAAACGCTATAAGAACCAAGTATTAGATGATATATTATATAGCATTTTCGTTCGATATCAAACATAAAACGCTATAGAAACATACAAAGAAACGCTATAGGAACCAAGTGTTAGATGATATATTCTATAGCGTTTTCGTTCGATGTCAAACATAAAACACTACAGAAATTCATTTTTCACAGCCTTTTTCTGTTATTTAAAGCAAAAGGTCTAATATAGCATATCGTCATATGGCGTTCTCTAAAATCCTATGTTAGGATACAACAGCTTTTTTTTAAATGCTATGAAAACCTCATTTTGTTGTAGTGCATAGCAAAAAGTACATGCATAATGCCGCAAAGAGCTCACTACACCAGCAACTAAACCCCATAATCTTAGCATAGCATATGTTTAAGTTTTTGAATGACCTCTACAGTCTACATACATTTCATCCTTACAGTATAGTATGAAAAAAGATACTAAGATATTGGCATGTCTCAAATAATTGATGTCAAATTTTACCAAAACTTACATAGTAAATATTCATCATGTATAATATAATGATCCGAGCCAATATCATAATAAATATTTCACTAGAACATCACTCTTACATGCCAACACCCAAGAGCAGGTTGAGTAACAAACAGGATAACCAAATACCCAAAATGCAAAAAATGTAAAGGGACACACAACTTTTTGTAGTGGTTCGGCATTAACGCATACATCCACTTCATAGTAATCATTCATCATTGTGTTACAATTACAATATTTGTCCGTGATTGTACACGTTGAGTTTACAAAATTGTGTTGGTGGATAATCAAGTTCTTGTTAATCCCCCGATTAAGCCATAGTCATCTTCTCTAAGCTAAAGTTTGTAAAATATGTCTTCAATTCCAAATATGTCCAAAAGCAAGATGAGCATAAACTCCAATGTCCAACAGTATTGAGTAAACTTCATAAGTCCAAGATGTAGCCCAAAACAATAGAAATCACCATGGAAGTCACTAATGAGCTTCAGAGAGAGCTTTCTCATATGCAAAATAGTAGCCAAAGTCCAAAAGAGCTAACCCTTATTCATGCCAAGAGAGGTTATTTATAGGTGGAGATTTTGGGCATCAGCCCAAAATTCCACCACACCATAAAGCTGATTTTGTCACCCCTCTATCCGCCCAATTTGATTCGTCTTATAGCCATATCAAATTTAATAAGGCTCTTAGCTTTATTCAAATATTTAGATATGGCTTTGAGCAGTATCTACATTTGATACAACTAGAACACATATCAAATTCGTGTTTATTTTCGTGGAAAATTTTCCATCTACAACACATACCTCTCCCTCCTTTTTTTATTTCCCTCACACCTCTCCCTCCTTTTTTTTTGTTTTCCTTGTATGTCAGTACACGTGCCCTTTCTCAACTTCTCATTTCGCTGCGTCTTCTCAAATCATTTGTTCAATATACTTTACAAATCAAAAAGTTATCTTCTCATATCAATCAAAATCGGCTTCTTCGTCATTGTCTGTAAATAGTTCATCTCGATTTCTGGTAAATTTTTTGATTTGATTCGATTTCGTGTAATCGTTACTGTTATGTGGTTTTTGTGATTTCTAAATTGTTTGTTTTTATTTTGTAATTTGTGTAATCGTTCGCTTTAGGGATGCATTTGTTTGAGCTTCTTATCGCTGAATACAACACTGAATGCAAAACAATCATCAATGGAATATCACTTATTGCTAGCTCTAGATATAAATACTGTTTTATTCCTTCAAATGCCCTTCATACTGCGTATAAATTTACATCTCCTTCAACTTCAAATATCTGCATAAATTAACGTCTTCTCAAAGCTAAAGTTCAAATACCAGTTATCGATGGCAACAACAGGTTTTTTTAATCTATTTGTAATAATTTTATATTTATCATTTTAGTTGTTTTGTTGTGTAATTGTATGTGGAGTTGCTATGATTATTTACAGTGGTGATGTATTTTGCTGTGTTATTTTAGGAAGAAGATATTAGCTTTTTATTTTTGTATGCAAATTAATTTTAATAGCATACAGTATGTCCAGTTCAGAGGGACTCACATTTTCATTTTAGAAAATGCTCCAACGTTGTAGGTTGATTACCACTAGGCACCTAGGAGAATACTTTCTTTTTTGTTGCATTGAGTTGTAAAGTCTAGATAAAAGCAATAGCATTGATAGATTCAGTTGATGAGAATGTTGTTGTTGATGCAGTTACAGTGAATATGCATCAGGTGATTCTTTGTAGTTTTGTAACATCGTGCTACTTTTATTATTAGTTTATTCAAGTTCCTTTGATTTTTGGTGAATAGTTTTACAAATGGTTTGCAGGTCTGGAATCTACTATGGAATCTGAGGTTTATTCTTAAAGTTCTTGTCCTCTTGAACGTTAGTGGCATCATAACCTAAGTTAATTTTGGTATACCTTTTGCATATAGAGAGTGGAGAAATACAATTTGTATGTCAATACATTGTTGAGACGTATTCAAATATGCGATGGAATATTTAATCAGGTAGGTACTTTTGTGCCATTGAGTTATTATTTATCTGCAGAGGTTTAAGAAATCATTTGATGTCATCAATTTTTTTTTACGTTGATCGTATATTGGAATTGTTTGATGAACTAGCAATGCTACACCAAAATGTCGTTACAAAAACTAAAACTCTACATGACACATGTGATTAATTGGTGTGTTAGTAACTTTTTATGGTATCATCCTCCGAATTATTATCAAATTATTCAATAGAGATGTTTCTCTTTGATGCAGGTGATCGATCGATCAGGATGTGCATGTTTGATGCAAGTTTTTGTTTGTATGTGTGTATATGGTTAATTATAATAGAAAAAACATCAATTTAGATTAACTTGCAGCCTTCACTTCCTTCTTTCCAACCATTGTCATTAGTTAAGATTAAAAAAAATAAAGTGTGTTACTTATGAATATGTACTCAGAGAGATTATTATGTATGCTCCAATATTATATTCAACTAACACCTATTATGTGCCAAATTATTGCTCTGGCTTGAAGTATCTAATTAACTAATTTTTGTCCTATTAACTAAATCAACGTTTTTTTATCACTTATCTCCATGGTTAATCAGAAATCTCTATGTTAATCATGATTAACTAAATTTTTTGTTTTAAAAAAATTGTAGGACAATTTGTAAAATACGTAGGTTTTACGTTACAACTGTTTAGAAATAAAGGCTTCTATAGTATATACACCTAAGCTGTATCATTAACTTAATAGATTTAGGTGCTGACTTAAAGTGCTAAGCTACTGCATAGTCCTAATCATATCCATTATTAAGCTCTTGATTTGTTGATGTTGTATTTCTTATCAGGTTTGTAAGCTTGACCTCAACTCTTTGATCAATTTTTCCAGTCTTCATCAAAGGAAGCTTCCAGTTTTTCTCCTTTGATTGATCCTTTGTAAGCGATGGTTTGTCTCGGTTATGCCCCATTTCTGCATGGACATTGATTAGCATTTTGTGTTCATACTCATTTGTGCCCATACATGCAGGTGCAATTATTTGTATGATGCATTATGACTAAACTGATACATGAAGGAAATTTTGATGCTCTATGTGAGCTTACTGGTATTCTAAAAATTGAAGTCCTAGATGATCAATAGCTTAGCAGATATAAAGACTCACTTGTAGGATTAAAGTCCACCCTACAAAGAATATTAGCAAGTATTATGTGAGATCGATATTTTGTGCCCAAACACACATTCGTGACCTGGTATTGATTATGAAAGTAATTTATTTCTTTTGTACTCATCCATTTCCTTTTATCTGTTCATTACCTTTGGGTTCTATATTTATGACATCATAATATTTTCCTGCCACATGCGCCTTAATAATTTAAGAACATGACATATTGTTTCCATTATTTAGACTAATAACCAAGGCTTAAATTTTGGTTTCTACATCATTCTTTGTCCTTAAAAATATAAACACCTAACTGCCAAGATGCACACTCGTTTTTAGACCACCTCAAGTTGAAAGTGAGAACATCTTCTTTGTTTTGGATTAGTAGCTGCCGGAATCTATGGCTAAGTTTTGGAGTTTCCTACTGGTGTAGAAACCTAAAACCATAGTAACACCTAAATTTTCCATGTTTACAATGGGCCATGGCAAAGTTGCAGTAACCCTATGTTATTTGAAACATATCAATGTTTAATTACAATTTTAGTTACCAAATTATGCCAGCTGGATATATTATATTTGATATTTAGTGACTATATGTAAAATAGTTTTTTTATTCATAATTATTTGGTTTAACCAAAATTCAGAATCCCGATAATCAATCTCTTTTCGGTTTGTCGTCAATTGAAGTATCTCTGTATGCAACATGACAGTGCTTTGCACTGGTTTAGGGTAATTACAGATGAACAGTAGCTTATTGATGATTTGTTTTATTATTCACGTATTACATTTTATCTTGTTTCAATAGATTAGTAATTATCTACCTACATAAGATGATCTTGATTACCCTGCTAAAATAGAGAAATCCATCGGCATAACATCAAAAACACCGTAAGTAACTTGTATATTCTACTCTCAAACATGGACTAATTGGCTCAAGTTCTGTAAGTGACTTGTATATTTAGTTTCCCATGGTTTGACGCATGCACGCTCACGACTCCACCTCGCCCGTGCCTACCGCCAAACCTTGAACCTCTTCCAATCCAGTTCAGTAAAGCGTGCCCTGGCCCTTGCCTAGTGTAAGGCCCCAACCGAGATAACAACATGGATACTGACTAATATGGGTTTCACACTACTTCACATAAGCCACCCAATAGGCTTGTGTCCCCGTGTACCTATGATTTAAGAGTCCCGAAAACCTGATACAAACTACTAGATTTGGGACCTCTTAGCTTATTAATTAACATGTGTAACTTAGCAGATTTAAGTTCATTAATAAGCCCAGTTGTAAAATGATATTTATCTAAATGTTATTAGTGTACAACCCCTTCCCCAACATGCACCTTCCCAGATGTATAATTAGCCTTATAGTAATTCATTTTACTTGGTTTTTACATCTAGTTCTCATATACTTTTACATGTCATACTTAATATTTAGGTCCAATTTAACCGATTAACATGTTGCATGTCCTTCCTAACATGTAATTAACAGATCTAATATATTAACATGTAATTATCCCAATCTAATAGATTAACATGTAATTAACCTAATTTAATAGATTAACATGTAATTATTCCAATTTTTACAGTCAATGGCTCCAATACACAATATGCCTAATTTTCTCTATTTAATGTCATTATCTAATTATTTCAATTAATGTCCTTGATACGCAATCAACATGATAGCCTAGGCTTTGAGTCGCCTAGGTTTAGCGTAAACAAAAAGGGAAAAAAGGAGAAAATAGATCTCAGACTGGATAAAAAGGCATACAGAAAGACTGTAAATAAATGAAAGCCATTACAGGGATATGGAAGATGAAAGTACATAATTAACTTGTAGATTTGAATAGAAAAACATGTATAAAAACATATATGGATTACTTTAGGCACTTATTTATATTAGATCCAACATTATTCACTATCAAAATCCTTTTTAAATAATTAAATCTAAAACTGACATGAAACTCATAGTGAGACTTGATGAAGAGGATGATATCACTTTATGTATGAATATGTCGCTGTAGAAAAGTTCCACTTTAATCTTTTAGTGTTGTAGAGAGGTCCGAATTGTCCTTGCTATTCTATATTTGGGCAACACCTCAGTAGTTTTATGTATATAAAGATTTAAAGAAAGAGCGAGGAATAAGAATAATTTTGTGTGTAGAACAATGAGGTTGCATTCCTTTATATAGACTACCTAGGACAATCCATCACTGTTAGATATCAGGATTTTCAATCTAAGCCATACATGTAATGCTGAGTTAGCGAATGAACCTAGTATTAAAAACAGTCCAGGTTCAACATTCAGAATCCGCCCAGCATGTTGGTGGGTTGACCCACCGACATACTGTGTCGACCCATGGGTCGACCCCCCATGACTTGGGTCAACCCATAGGTCGACTCTTCCCCATTAAGAGTCATCCCATGAACGCTATTTCCTACATTGATGTCAACGTTGTTTCGGTTTGAACTATATTTATATGTAACCTCCTTATATATATATATATATATATATATATACAAACTTCTTTTGTCCATAACTTGTTCATACGTTATTTGTTTTACGCAAACTTGGGTCTATCGAAACCAGAATTCCGAGACGGAGACAATGGTAATGTCTGTTTTACTTAATTCTGAATATTTAACTAAGTAATTCCCATTTTATTATCTTTACTATACAGTTACTATATTGATTTATGGGGTGTTACACTTCGGAAGTGGGTGCCTATTCTTCTTGGTGAGTTTATTCAACTCTCTGTAGTCCACACATAGACAGAGAGAGCCATCTTCCTTGGTTGCAAAGACGATTAGAGCTCCCCACTCAGAGATGCTCCATCCAATGAATCCTTTCTCTAATAACTCACATACTTGTTTGCTGAGCTTCCTGCTCTCCGTAGAAGCCATGCGGCACACTAGTAAAGCGACTAGTTTCGCATTCTCCACTAATTAAATCGGGAAATCTATCTCTCACCTCGAAGGTAATCCCTTAACTTCATCAAACACATACGGAAATCCACTAATAATGGGTATTAATCGAGGATCGCCAACGGAAGCATCAAGGGAATTAAGGAAACTGAGCATAACTGACCCTTGTAGGTCACAAGAAATCTCGATAGTTTTACCTTGGCACGTTAGAAGTCTAATAACTTTCCTTTCATAATAAGGAATGGCACCATACATGGCTAGCCAATCCACTCCTAAAATTAATTCGTAACACTTAAAGCTAAGAACATACGTGTCGCATTCAATTCGACGCCCATAACAGAAATTCTCAAACCCCTACATATCAAAGACAAGTGAGTTGTGTTGTATATAACGGTGTTGTATACACAATTATATGATTTTTGTTTGACGGTAATAACCAAATATATATTATTATAAATGTGTTTGTTATTGTATTGTTTCATATATTTACATCACAGACTGAAATATATTTATATTTAAATAGAATACGACTGTACAGAAATTCAAATATTCACACAGTATTTTTTTAAATAGAATATTTTTATTTCAAACATTCAAACAATACAATTTTTATAACTCCCTTATTTGTACACTCCACCGATATATTTCATTTCATACATATTCAATTTCAATACACAATTCCTCACTACAACACTCAACACTCATTGTACAATCTCATTTATAAATACAATTCACAATGACACATACAACTGATACTCTACTTCATCTTCTATCTTAGTCTTCTGTATTCCCAGCACCTTCACTGACAGTCCAGTCATCACCTGCTTACTTGTCACATGAAACACACATAGTACACTGCAATAGAAATAAGACTGAATACATGTGAATATAAATTTCATTTTTAAAATTTCATTTGCCTCAGATTTCTGGTGTGTTTCTCATCATTTTTCATGACTTGATCTGATTTATCTGTGTCTAGACAACTTGTGATATTCACGGTGATACATGTAAATACCACAGGGCAGACAGTGTGTGTGTATATATATAGTGCAGGGACAGGAAAAATTTTTGATGGTCTGCAAATACACACATGTATATATATACACATGTGCACTGCCTCGCTGAACAACATATAGTATGGAAACTGAGGAGTAGCCACGTGGACCATCTCGACTCAGTGCATAATGCAAATCAGTATGGAAAAATGGTCGAACCAACATGGTCAGGTCAAACATATCATGGAAATGCAACAATTTCAGATCAGCCTAAAAGAGTGGACAAACACTTAGGATCGCACTCAAATCAGGTGATAACAAATGGTAGATCAACTCAATGATCAAGGCAGTGATCATACAGCAAAAGAGAAGTGCAAAATTATATGGATAGTTCAGTTTTTTTTATTTAAAATGGTGAACATCAAACATGTCAAATACAATGCAGCATATATCAAGGTGACTAGCATGAACATGTTCAAGTTGACACACTCAAGGCTATCAGCCCAGCAAGGTCAGAAATAGCATGGCAGACCACTCAAGTTCAAGTGATTTTATCATGGCAGATCACAGACCAAAGTGACATAAGTATAAATGGACAAGTGACACGGTGAAGCAATACAAGATCATAACAGCCATAAGTATCAAAAGTGAACATCAGTTTTAGTTTTTTTTTTTTAAAGTGGTCAAGGCAGTTCAAATCTACACGACGTAGTTAAGCATAGTTCAGAAATCAGCAACATATACACAAATGGGTGCACAAGATCATGGTGCAATGGCCAAAGCAGTAAACATGGAGCAGCTTTCAAGTTCAACAAACAAGGGGCAGTGCAGATACACGCTATGTCACATGTATGCAGTCAAAACAAGTACATGGTGGTACAAGCATGGAACAGATGACACAAGAAGTGGTGTAGTCCGAACAACAAATACATGTATGATGGACAAACAAGTTTTAGCTAAAACAAAAATAAAAGGCTTAAAGACATGGTTTAGTTTTTTGTAAAACACCCCACCTCCATTAAGGTCACTCACAAAGGGAATGCATTAACTTTGGTGGAGTATTATAGGTAAAAGGTACAGGTAATTTACAAGATAGACATACAAACAGCGGAAAAACTAAATTTTATTTCATAAGCATGAGGTCCAGTCAAAACATTACAGCAACTGTCTCAAAAACCAACTTCTAAATCATTACAATAAAGCCTCTATCTTGATTAAAACATAAAGAAGCATAAAACAATAACAAAGCAACATAAATCCCCAATTAAGAGTGTAACCACAGCCATAGCCCACGAAAAGAGAATCCAAGCAATACGTCTACTCTCTTCAAGCTGGAAAAAGGTCTGGACTAAGTTGAAGTATTCCCTCCTTGCAGACCTGAGGGGGGGGGGGGGGGACGGAAGACAAGAAGATGAAAGAAAACAGGTCAGACATAAGCCTGGTAAGTCCAGTGATTATTTAGCATGTAAACAGATAAAAGGATCATGACATGAATAACCTGAACCTAGGACAATACCCTAGAAATAAGATAACAATAAATAAGGCAAGACAAACAAAATATACTATCGCACTCATTTCTATTTCTCTGCACCTACTAACAAGTGTTTCAACTAGTACCATGTGTTCATGATAAAATGATCCCTTTATCGATCGGCTTCTACTCACATGCATTTATGACTTATGTCATTTGGCCCCGCTCGATTGTAGATACATGTGCTGGTCCCACCATGGGATGTATCAAGTCCTATGGTGGCAACCCGACACAAATTCAAGATGCATAGTGCCTGATTTGTCCATACTGGAGTACGTGCATGTCCATACTCCGTCGGAACCTACACTGCTGCCCTCACCCGCCACTATTTTGACTTCTTATAATTAGCCCAGTAATTGTGCCCTACCGTGCCTAGTTCAGGATACCATGATACATCTATGTGGGTTACTGCTGAAATGGGTCCCCGTTACTAGGGTTTCCAAATCAACATGTTAAAATGGTTAAATGTTCTCAAATTAACCTAACCCCACCCATCAGTTTAGTTAACATGTTGTATTGGTTAAGTGTTGCCTTAATTAACTTAACCCTACCATTCTTAGCCTGCCTGTTTCTTAGCTTTAATTCATTCATTAAAGCACCAACCTCTCACCTTAGATCTATATTGTTGCGGTCGCTGGATGTGCCGAGAGGTCCCGGGCAGTCTTACACCGCAACTCAATCTGACCTCGGGTTTTTGGGCTTAATGCGCTAACCTCTCACATTAGATCTGTATTGTTACGGTTGTTGGATGTGCCGGGCAGTTCTGGGCAGTATTACACCGTAACTCAATCTAACCTCGGTTCTGGGCAGTATTACACCGTAACTCAATCTAACCTCGGGTTAGGCATATTCATCTTATAATTAATTTACATATTTACCATTTATGTTTATATGTAAATTATCCACCAATGTTGTCAACTCAAGTCATGTCCCATTTACCCTCTAAATTATTTCCATAATTCTTAGGTATACAAATTATACCATTTCATGCCATTAATCATTTACATGATTATGAGCCAACCTATGCCAATAACATGTAATTTAATATTTTTCCCAACGTATCCCCCGTTATTCGTTCGCATAAATTACATAGAACGTTAGGCTCGCAAATTAGCCTAACTCATAAACAAAAGGGAAAAGCAGAGGGACATATAACATTCCAACGGCATAAAACAGTATAGATCAACTAAGCATGTGTGATATAAATTTGGCATAGTAGTACACAAATTTAATTAAGCATGTAAATGTGAACTTGCATTTGAGTTGGATCAAATTAACATAGATCTAAATATATAAGCATGTAGATCTAGACATATAAGCATATATGAACATGACTTAGTTTATGATCTTGCATATAACATAACATAAAAGAATCACCAAATTTATATACAACATGATAGGTTCATCACCAAATTAATATACAATATGATAGATTCATCACCGAATTAATATAAAACATGATAGGTTCGTCACCAAATTAATATACAACATGATAAATTGTATCAATCACAATAGTCTCGTAGGCATAGGAAATTTCAGAATTGCTACAGGGATAAACATGAATCAAAATACGATTATCTTACAACTAGGCACAGTTCTAGTTTCGCTTCATTACAAGTCATGACTTTTATTTGTTCAAACCTAAAGAATAACTGAACTTACAAAAGAAAGAACATATCTTTTTTTCTGGGATCTGATTTTTGAAATTGAAAAGCTATCCTTTGATGTAGACTATTGATTCTCTAGTTTTGACTTGATTTGGGGCTTTCTAACTTGATTTCTAGTTTAGAGAAAAATGGAGGCTATGCTAGTTTGGCCATGGACAGCATGACGGCTTCAAAGAGCAAGGTTGTGAGGTTTTAGGGTTGAGGGTTGGGGTTGGTTACATAGAAGTTTAGATTAATGAGAGTCATTAGATCAACCTGGGAGTAATCAGAACCATCCAGACCAAATAGAGCCAACCGGAAGTCGCCACATATGCCCTAATGACTCTGAAAAGCGTCACTGGACAAAACAGCCCAGATCTGGCCGAGGGGGTTGACCCCTACAGGGGGGGGGTCGACACCCCAGTCGACACCCCTCTTGGGGGGTCGACACTTATGTCGAACCCCCATGGGGGGAGTCGACCCCTATGGGCGAGTATTTTCCCTCCCAGCTGATTCTCGGAATTTTTGAATTTCGAACTGCTTTTTGATTTAATTATTATTTATATTTAATTTCCATCTAAACTTGAAATCTTATGAACTCCATAACTTCTTCATAAGGAGTCCGATTCACGCAAAATCAGACTTTATCTCAAGCAGAATTCCGAGACGAATGCAATGGCGAAAACCATTTCCCCTAATTTCGACTTTTAAAATTAAGTATTCTTTAATTCGTTACTTTAATGTTCACAGAAAATACGGGGTATTACATTCTCCCCTCCTTAAAGGATTTCGTCCCCGAAATCTTCAAGTCAAGAAGAATGTATATCCTACCATCCAATCGTCCATCTACTCAACCATCAAACACATGCATCCATTGTCCTTAAACAGATTTCTAATGCTTTCATGACTATATGCATAGTGTGTGTATATGTCCTTATCTAATGCAAAATCAGGCGGTCTACTTATTCAGTTGACCTCCTTAATGCAAATCATGGCACTACAACAAAATGACCCTATTACAACGGTGGAACACCGTTGTAATATACATTTTACAACGGTGGGCTAACCGTCGTGTATTAAGAAGTTGTAATAGACTAAAATCTTTTACAACTTTTTTACATCGTTGCAACACCGTTGTAATATGTATATTTTACAACTTTTTTCCACCGTTGTAATAAACTTTATTACAACAGTTATGCACTGTTGTAATAATATCTACTACAACTGTTATGCACAGTTGTAATTGACAGTTGCATTTAAAAAAAAATATACATCCATTGCAACTAAAATGAACAATACACTAAATATAGCAATACTCCATAAGCAAAACAAATATTACAGTTATTTGCAAACTAATTTATTAAAATACTCAAATTTTCAATATTACAAACAATAAGTTTTACAAAAGATTTCGCGGACTATTACATACTTTCAAATCCCTTCTTCTTCATCATTCCCTTCTTCTTCATCATTCTCTCCATCGTCGCCGCTAACACTTTCAAATCCATCTTCGCATATTTCTTCTTTATCAGTCTGTTTGTTGCCTGATTATAAAAAATAAATCATCATGGGTATGGACTTAAACTTGGAGGTGTGTACTGTGGATGCATATGCTCAGCGCTATTAACAGTAAATACATGTATCACTTGATGACAATCATACAGAAGCACACACAGTGATCAACTTTAAAAAAACTTAGACATGCACTCTGCTTGAAACACAAGGTTTGGAAGGTATAAATTCAATTGTATTTGCTACATCAGGCGATATATAAGAGTTTCCGATCACCATTAATCAATCTAATGATCTCTCTTACAGGCATTAATACTATAGAACAATCATAGAATCAGATTCCAGAATCCATTAAGTAAATAACTAAATACCTAGATAAACAAGCTACAAATGGTGATTGGACATTGATCTTGTTAGTGGATTAAACGGTAAGGACAGTGCTGCTATTTATTATTCATAACACTTTGCTATTTCATAATGCGCTTCTTTCATCGCATATCTTAAAATTTATGATCATTGCTTTGAAAACATTTTGTTTAGATAAACCGCCACAAATCATGCCATCAAGCTGTTCCCAAAAATAAAAAATAAATGTTGGGATGTTTGCCATTATAGATGCCTATAAATGTATTGTGCTTACATTCTGTAGAGATGAAATGTGTCATACAAAATTACAACCATGAAACATATTTTCTTTCAGAAAATATTCAATTGATGATTATATATAATAAGCCTAAGCCTCATTTTAGCATTCATGGTATTGGTTTCTTGTTGCACTTGCCAAAAACTAGCAATCAAGTGATAACCACCCTTTTATTCCTACAGCCTACCACATGAAAAGCATTCATTTTTTTTCCAGCATACCTTAATTTATGTAGCGCTGGCTGCTGGTTTTTTGTCCCCCCTCCCTTCTTCCCCTTTGTGTTTGCAATTTCCCCCATTTATAAAGGACTAACGAAACCCAAAGAGGAACCCACACTTACACAATTCGTAAGCTCAAAATGGCAAAGAAACCGGTATGTATAGAACTGTTCTCATAAAAGAGCATAAACCCTTTTGGAATCTCAACAAAAAGGCAACGTCCCAGATCGAATTGTTCTCATAAAGAAGCAACATCCCAGATCTAAAGTTTGCACAAGATAATGAACAAAAAGGTAGAGGCAAACCTGAAAACAAAAAGGCGGCTTGCTCTCTGGTGCAAATCTTCTATGAGGTGGAATAAGGATGCTGGAGGAGCAACAAAAACGCAGGGCTGAGGAGGGTGTTCGATGGCGGAGGGAGAAGCCAGGCGGAGGCTAAATCCGGAGGTGGAGCTCGGATTTTCAAGTGGTAGGGCTCGGTTGTGAATTTTCGATGAGGAAGAAGAAGGAATACAAAGAAACGTATGTAAATTTAGGGAAAATTAATTTTGGGTTACCAAGGAGAAAAGCGTAACCTGGGTTAATACTTGGGTTTGGGGAAAACTTAGGTTTGACGCCCAAAATTCTGTTTTGGAGCCAAAATCGAGACTTGGTTTTGGAGCCAAAAACGAGATTTGGTTTTGGAACCAAAGCATCTTTTAATAGTAATTATTATAAGCTGATTACTATTTATTAGTTACTACTCATTATTAAATACTTAACAATCATTATTAAAAAATAATTACTATTTATAGAATATTAAGTATTTATTATTTAATAGTATTTATTATTTATTATTTATTTGTAAGGTTATTATTAGTTATTAATTATTATTAAAATATTAATATTATTAATTATTAAATATTAGGTATTACTAATATTTAATAGGCCTCTATTACAATTAGTAGAAAAAAGAAATGCTGAAAATAATTTTGTAAAATTTTATAATAAAACCGTTTTAATTATTAATTACCAAAATTAATTACTAATATTAAATATTACTTCGTAATTATTAATATTAATGATTATTTCTTAATTATTTATTACTAAAAATTAATTACTAGTTATTTAACAATACTGATAATTTATTATTTAATATACTAGTTATTGATATTAATTATTAAAAAGTATTTATTAATTATTGATTATTTAATAGAAATTATTAATATTAATATTATTATTACACTAATTACTAATTATATAATGTTAATTGTTAAAACTGTCACTTATTACAACAGGTAAGAGTGAAAAGTTGTAATAGGCATTTATTACAACAGTCACAATAAAAAGTTGTTAGAAATATGTTTATTACAACTTTAGTGAACCGACTGTTGTAAAAAATATTTATTACAACTGTGCATTTTCCACCGTTGTAAAATGAAAGTTGTAATATGGTATTTTTGTTGTAGTGTGATATGCCATGAGTCCATTATGTATGCAACTATTCCTAATCGTACTTTATAACTTCTACATGAGTGCACAATCATTCATACAAGTGCAACATCCATATGACAATACATCAAGTTTCAATCCATATACAAATACATATATGCATATGCAATATGAAAGTGACTGAGCCGATCTAGTACCTAATGTGTGTGTATATGCATCCACGAGCAACCACTTGCAACCGTCAACCATAACATGTTTCAAATACATGTTTACATACATTGGTTTCTACTTAAGGATCAAGAATAGGACCGAGGAGATATACTTAAAAGATAGATATAAGAATGCATAAAATTATGGAAAAGAGATCAAGGATGTACCCTCAAAAAGAAAAGGGTAGGCTGCGCGTATCTTGTCCTCAGTCTCCCAAGTTGCGTCTTCCTCAGTGTCACTCCATTGAACTTTAACAAGCTTGACTTCACGGTTGCATAGCTTTTTGACTTCTGTCACTGAGATACGAGTTGGAAATCTCCTCACCGTCGCTTCTCGTTCCACTTCTACTTCCTCTGGCATGCTTGGCCCCACAACTTCCGCAGACTCATGTAAGCACTTTCGTAGATGAGAGACATGGAAAACATTATGAACTCCAGCCAATCTTTCGGGCAGCTCTAATCTATAAGCCATCTTCCCAATCCTCTCAATGATAGGAAATGGCCCTACAAATCTTGGTGCCAATTTTCCTGTAGACCCAAAGCGAACGACATTCCTCAAAGGAGATACTTTAAGGAAAACCCTATCTCCAACCTCAAACTCAAGGTCGGTCCTTCTTTTATCAGCGTAGGACTTCTGTCTATCTTGTGCAGTCTTCATTCGTCTTCGTATCAAGTCCACCTTCTCTAAAGTTTCTCAAATCATGCCTGGCCCAAGTATGAGCTTGTATGTAGACTCCCACCAACAAGTTGGTGATCGGCATGGTCTTCCATATAAAGCCTCGAAGGGTGCCATGCCTATGGTGGCTTGGTAGCTATTGTTGTAGGCGAATTCCAGCAAAGGAAGATGATCCTCCCATGTCCCTCCAAAATCAAGAATGCACAATCTCAAAATATCTTCTAATACTCTGTTCACCCTTTCTGTCTGACCATCGGTTTGAAGGTCATAGGTCGTGCTTAAGCATAGCTGTGTGCCTACAGCCTCTTACAAACTCCTCCAAAACTCGCTCATAAAGATAGGATCTCGATCACTTACTATGCTAGAGGGTATTACATGTAGTTGAACCACCTCTTTAAGATAAATGGATGCTAACGATGAGGCAGTCCTCCTACTCTTAACAGGTATAAAGTGAGCGCTTTTTGTGAGCCTGTCCACTATTACCCAAATACTGGTATTGCCCCTTCTTGACCTAGGCAACCCATCAATAAAGTCCATCGAAATGCTATCCCATTTCCACTGTGGGACTTCTAGAGGATGAAGTAGACCTCCAGGCATCTTCTGCTCCGCTTTGACTTGCTGCCATATCAAGCATTTAGAGACAAACTCAGCTACGTCCTTCTCCATGCCATTCTAAAAGAAAACCCTTTTTATGTCTTTATACATCTTGTCCCCACCTGGGTGTATGGTCAATTTAGAATGGTGTGCTTCTTCGAGAACGGTTTTCACCAAATCTCTTGCTTGTGGGACGCATAGTCTTCCATCTCGTCTCAACCAACCCTTGTCATCGATGGAGTGTCTATTAAGGTGATTGGAAGTCTCACCTCTAATTAGTTTATCCATCACATCAACTAGCTGAGGGTCTTCACTTTGCGCGGTTCCTATTGAGTCCCAAAACGTAGGTCGCACCTCTAGTGTTGCTAACAAGCCAGGTACAAACTCAAAGGAAGGTCTAAAGTCAAAGTTTGCTATGTACTCCAAGCTTTGCCTTTCTACAAAGAGGGGACCTAGGGTCAGATTTTTCCTACTCAAGGCATCTGCTACCAAATTGCCCTTGCCAGGGGTATAAGCAATCTCAAAATCGTATGAGGCAATAAACTTCATCCACCTTTGTTGTCTTAAGTTAAGATCCTTCTGTGAGAAAAGGTACTTTAACGATTTATGGTCAGTAAACAATTCAAACCTTTCTCCCAGTAGGTAATGACGCCATGACTTAAGAGCGAAAACAATGGCAACTAGCTTCAAATCATGAGTTGGGTAGTTCTTCTCATGTACCTTCAACTGCCTTCCCCCATAACAAACTACCTTGCCTTCTTGCATCAAGACAGAGCCTAATCCTGTAACGCATGCGTCTGTGTATATTATAAACATCTTACTTCCATCAGGCAATGTTAGAATTGGGGCTGTTGTCAGAGCCCTTTTCAAGTGTTGGAAAGCAACATCACAATACAAGTCCCAAGTGAAAGTTAGGTTCTTCTTCGTCAATATTGTAAGTGGTGCTGAGATCTTCGTAAAATCTTTAATGAACTTTCAGTAAAAGCCCGCTAGTCCGAGAAAACTTTGGACTTCGGTTGCATTCCGTGGAATCTTCCAATCTTGCACCGCAACTACTTTTGCGGGACAACTATCCCCTCTTTGGACACCACATGTCTAAGAAACCTTACTTCTTCTCTCCAAAAATGGCACTTGGAGAATTTTTCTTTTAGCTGATGTGCACGAAAAGTATCCATGACTTCCCTTAAATGAAAAGCATGCTCTTTCTCACTTTTCGAGAAGATCAAAATGTCATCCATGAAGTCCACTACAAAGTTATTAAGGAACTCCCTGAACACCCAACTTATCAAGTCAATGAAATTGGCAGGTGCGTTTGTCAACCGAAAGGCATGACAAGCCATTCAAAGAAACCATTCGGGGTCCTGAATGTGGTCTTATCAATACTGTCCTCAGCCACTCTTAGCTGATGAAACCCGGTAGCCAGATCTAGTTGGGAGAAAACCGATGCACCTACAAGCCGATCGAATAAGTTATCTATTCTAGGAAGTGGGTGCCTATTCTTCTTGGTCAGCTTGTTTAGCTCCCTATAGTCAACGCATAGGCGAAGTGAACCATCCGCTTTGGTTGCAAACACCACTGGAGCACTCTATTCAGAAATACTCCGCCATATAAACCCCTTTTCAAGCAACTCCTTAACTTGCTTGTTGAGCTCTTTCCTTTCCCTTGAAGCCATGTGTCTAACGGTTAGAGCAACGGGTTTTGCATTATCAACAAGTTATATGCGGAAGTCTATCTCTTGCTTTGGAGGTAAATCCTTCACCTCTTCAAAGACATCCGAGTATTCACGGACTACTCTAACAGATTGCAAGTTCTCAACAGACGCATCAAGAGATTCTAGGTAGCTAAGCATAACATATTTCATGGGATTACAAGAGATTTTGAGAGTGTTACCGAGTTGAGTCATAAGTCTAACTACTCTTTTTTCACAATTGAGGACGACACCATTACTAGATAGCCAATCCATGCCTATAATCAGCCCATAGCCCGTGAAGCCCAAAACGTAGGCATTACATCTAAACCCAATACTTATTATAGAAATTTCCAAATCCAAACAAATCATTGATAAATAGGTCGAACCCCAATTGGATTTGAAACAACCAAGGGATCCTCTACTATACTGGTGTCTAGGTGTAGAGATTCAACTAATGCAGTAGATATAAAAGAGTGCGATGCGCCAGAATCAAAGAGAGTACGAACAGGATGATCAAAAAATAAACTAAACTCTCAACAGAAATATTTCTACCTCGTTTTTGTAGAGGTGCTATGAGAGCGTGAACCTGCCCTCCAGAAGTAGATCCAGTCCTCCGCCCTTGCCCTTGCTTTCTTAGGCAGTCCTTAGCCATGTGTCATGTCTCGCTGCACTGAAAACAACCACCCATCTTCCTCTTCTTCTTTCTGCAGTCCTTAATCAGATGTCCAGGTATGCCACAAAAAATTACACTTCCTCTTGTCACGGGGTTTGTTATTCTTCCCGCCCTTCTTGGAATCCGTCTTCTTGTTCTGTGATCCCTCCACTTTCTTGTCTTGAGGTACTTCCACCTTTGTCTCTTTCTCGCCATCCTTATCTTCCTCTTGTAATAGTGTCGTGTCCACTAGTCTCTCATAAGTCGCACCCATAGGTATATGGAACATAACTAGGCTGTGCAATGGCTCGTTCAACCCTTTAACGAAATAGAGAACCTTCTTATGTGGAGTGTTCACTAACTCCAATCCGAATCTAGCCAGCTGGTTGAATTGGTTGACGTATTCCTTGACCGATAGGCTTCCCTGTTTAAGAGCTAAGAACTTCTCCATTTGTAGGCTTCGTTCAGCTTGCGAGAGGAACTTCATTCCAAACCTCATTCTGAAATACTCCCAAGTTTCAACTGGTCTCTCAGCATTAGTAACTTCCCACCAATAAGAGGCTTTGTCCTTAAGTAACCACACAGCCAATTGTATCTTCTTCCTATCGTCCACTTCGAAGATAACAAACAAATCTTCTGTTTCCTTGAGCCAATTTCTTGCTTCCACAAATGAATTAGTCCCATTAAATTTCTTTCCACCCATGGCTCGAAAGTCTCTACATATCTTTGAGAAAGCATTTGCACGCGGAGGAGGAGGAGGAGGAACGGCTGCAGCTGGGGGAGGAGGAATGTCTGTTGGGCCTGCGTCATTAACCCTAGCCTCCAGGTACCTTCTGAACCAGCCTGGTACCGGTACGCCCTCAGGAAGATTAAGATCTCCAGACATGCTGAAACGAAAAGAAAAGCTTCAAAACAAAGGATAAAAAGATAGTGCATATGGCTTTGGGGATTACGTTTTTTTTAAATAAAACAACACTTTTCTTGAAAATGCTTCTTTAAACTTTTTTTTGAAAAATAGTTTTCAAAAACTTTTATCTGATCTGGTAAACCATTGCTCTGATACCAAGTGTAAAATACCCCACCTCCGTTAAGGTCACTCACAAAGAAAATGCATTAGCTTTGGTGGAGTATTATAGGTAAAAGGTATAGGTAATTTACAAGACAGACATATAAACAGTGGAAAAACTAAATTTTATTTCATAAGCACATAGTCCAGTCAAAACATTACAACAACTGAATCAAAAACCAACTTCCAAATCAATACAATAAAGCCTCTGTCTTGAATAAAACATAAAGAAGCATAAAACAATAATAAAGCAACATAAATCCCCAATTAAGAGTGTAACCACAGCCATAGCCCAAGAAAAGAGAATCCAAGCAATATGTCTACTCTCTTTAAGCTGGAAAAAGGTCTGGACTAAGTTGAATTATTCCCTCCCTACGGACCGGGGGGGGGGGGGGGGGACGGAAGACAAGAATACGAAAGAAAACAGGTCAGACATAAGCTTGGTAAGTCCAGTGATTATTTAGCATGTAAAAAGGTAAAAGGATCATGACATGAGTAAACTAAACCTAGGATAATACCCTAGAAATAAGATAACAATAAATAAGGCAAGATAAACTGAATGTACTATCGCACTCATTTCTATTTCTATGTACCTACTAACAAGTGTTTAAACTAGCATCATGTGTTCTTGATAAAATGATCGCTTTATCGATCGGCTTCTACTCGCATGCATTTATGACTTGTGTCATTCGCCAAGCTTGGTTGTAGATACCTGTGCTGACTATTGGGTGTATCAAGTCCAATGGTGGCAACCCGACACAAATTCAAGATGTACAGTGTATACTACTGATGCATAGTGCCTGATTTGTCCATGCCGGATTACGTGCACGCCCGTACTCTGTCGAAATCTACACTGCTGCACCACCCGCCACTATTTTGACTGCTTATAATCAGCCCAGTAATCGTGCCCAACCCTACCTAGTTCAGGATAACATGATACATCTATGTGGGTTACTGTTGAAATGGGTCCCCGTTAATAGGGTTTCCTAATCAACATGTTAAAATGGTTAAGTGTTCTCAAATTAACCTAACCCCACCCATCAGTTTAGTTAACATGTTGTATTGATTAAGTTGCCTTAATTAACTTAACCCTACCATTCTTAGTCTGCATGTTCCTTAGCTTTAATTCATTCACTAAAGCACCAACCTCTTACATTAGATCTATATTGTCGCGATCACTGGATGTGCCGGGCGGTCCCAGACAGTCTTACACCACAACTCAATCTAACATCGGGTTTTTGGGCTTAATGCGCTAATCTCTCATATTAGATCTGTATTGTTACGGTTGCTGGATGTGCCGGGCGGTTCCGGGCAGTCTTACACCGTAACTCAATCTAACCTCGGGTTTGGCATATTCATCTTCTAATTAATTTACATAATTACCATTTATGTTTATATGTAAATTATCCACTAATGTTGTCAACTCAAGTCATGTCCCATTTACCCTCCAAATTATTTCCATAATTCTTAGGTATACAAATTATACCATTTCATGCCATTAGTCATTTACATGATTATGAGCTAACCTCTGCCAATAGCATGTAATTTAATATTTTTCCCAACGTATCTCCCATTATTCGTTCGCATAAATTACATAGAACGTTAGGCTCGCAAATTAGCCTAACTCGTAAAAAAAGGGAAAAGCAGGGGGACATGTAACATTCCAACGACATAAAATAGTATAGATCAACTAAGCATGTGTGATATAAATTTGGCATAGTACTGCACAAATTTAATTAAGCATGTAAATGTGAACTTGCATTTGAGTTGGATCAAATTAACATAGATCTAAACATATAAGCATGTAGATCTAGACATATAAGCATATATGAACATGACTTAGTTTATGATCTTGCATATAACATAACATAAAAGAATCACCAAATTTATATATAACATGATAGGTTCATCACCAAATCAATATACAACATGATAGGTTCATCACCAAATTAATATATAACATGATAGCTTCATCAAGAAATTAATATACAACATGATAAATTGTATCAATCACAATAGTCTCATAGGCATAGGAAATTTCAGAATTGCTACAGGGATAAACATGAATCAGAATACGATTATCTTACAACTAGGCACAGTTCTAATTTCGCTTCATTACAAATCATGACTTCTATTTGTTTGAATCTAAAGAATAACTGAACTTACAAAAGAAAGAACAAATCTTGTTTTCTGGTATCTGATTTCTGAAATTGAAAAGCTAAGCTTTGATGTAGACTATTGATTCTCTAGTTTGGACTTTATTTGGAGCTTTCTAACTTGATTTCTAGTTTAGAGAAAAATGGAGGCTACGCTAGTTTGGCCATGGACAACATGACGGCTTCAGAGAGCAAGCTTATGAGGTTTTAGGGTTGAGGGTTAGGGTTGTTTATATAGAAGTTTAGATTAGTGAGAGCCGTTAGATCAATCTAGGAGTAATCAGAGCCATCCAGACCAAATAGATCCAACCGGAAGTCACCACATATGCCCTAATGACTCGGAAAAACGTCATTGGACAAAATAGCCCAGATCTGGTCGAGGAGGTCGACCCCTACAGGGGGGTCGACACCCCAGTCGACACCCCTCGTGGGGGTCGACACCTATGTCGACCCCCCGTGGAGGGAGTCGACCCCTATGGGCGGGAATTTTCCCTCCTAGCCGATTCTCGGAATTTTTGAATTTCGAACTGCTCTTTGATTTAATTATTATTTATATTTAATTTCTGTCTGAACTTGAAATCTTCTGAACTCCATAATTTCTTCATACTGAGTCCGATTCACGCAAATTCGGACTCTATCTCAAGTAGAATTCCAAGACGAACGCAATGGCAAAACCCGTTTCCCCTAATTTCCACTTTTAAAATTAAGTATATTTAATTCGTTACTTTAATGTTCACAGAAAATACGGGGTGTTAAATTTTCAAAAGGGTTCATACTATAAGCACATGTGTGTGCATAATTATATAGACATGCACAATTTCAAATTGGAATAGCATAATGGTTCAGGTCTTATGACAAGCCACTTCAGAAACTTGAAGCTCAAGGGAAATACAAGTGAATAGAGGAATCTGGATGCAACTCAAATAAATTCAACATGGCATGGAAATATCCCTTGCAACAAGCTTTCCAGTTTTTACAGTGCATGATTCTAGGCAAGAGAAATGTATGTTTCCAGATTTGACAAGTTTTGATTTCCATAAAAACAAGAAATATAGAAAAGAATAAAAGTGTGCAAATGGAATCAGAGAAAGTTTTTTTGGAAAGAAATCAATTCAAATCTTTCCAGCACATTTCCAGAAAGCAATGGTTTGAGAAAAGTATTATTTGGCAAGTTTTTAAAACATGTTCAGAAATCAGGGATTAAAGATAAAGAGGAATATATGGGAAGTATTTCAATTTTTCCGGTTATGCAATTTCCAGGAATTAAGCAAACATACTAGGCAAGCAATCCCTAAAATGATTTCACAAGTGCAATTTATGTTGGGACATAACTATTTTTTGTGATTCATTGAAAACCAGAATTCATTCTTTGTAGTGCAATAAAAAAATGGACTTTCTCATTTTCCATAAATAATACATGGCATGTAAACTACAAAATTGTTTCCAGATTCATAGAAGGGGCCAAGTACTTGTTTATATTCATCAGAAGAAATACATGCAGCAAAATTCAATCAGAGCCGAGAAATAAAAGGGACAAAATTATTTCAAAATCAGGGCAAGCCATCATGTGAAATCAAAGAGATTAAAGGATATGAATATCCTATTTAAACACCAATACATCACTAGCAAGAGAGAATCGAATCCACAAACAAAAAATTTAAGCATAGAACAAAATCAGAGAAACTCACTTTTATTTCAGCGATTCGATCAACTTCCAAATCGATCAAGCAAGCAATACAAAGCTTCAGAATGATCATAGAAGACACTGCATCCTTTTCAAGCAATCGCGATCGAGTTCAGAGATTCAAAAAACCCTAAATCCCTTTTTTTCTTAGTCGCCATTCTTTAGAGACAAAGAAAATAGAATGGGCTCAAGGAAATGAAATGGACCGAGTTGTCTTTAGCTAGGCTAGACCATTTGTTTAAAAAAAAGGGGAAAGGTTTAGTTTTTATTCATCTTGTAATGTTTTTGTATTTCATTTGTATTCGTTCAAACAGTTGCTAGAGTCTGTAAAATTCTAGGTGATCCAGTTAGAGTTTTAGCAGGCAGTTTACCAAAGTCTGTAAAAACTAGGGATACGGGTAACGGGTTTGTAATCCGGGGAATTCTGATCTAGGGGATATAGATCAGTCTAGGAGTTTGAGCATAGGATTAGAATAGGAACGAGGGGTTCGCGAGTTTACATGGTCTTGTATGCGGGATCTTTTCTATTACTTAGTAGAAGCCTTAGGAATGCAGCAGTAAGCAGAAGTTTGCTGAATCTGGGTATATCTTGTGTCATTTACCTTTCTGCATTTATTTTCTGCTGCATTTTATGATTTGATATTTTTAATATCTCGCTAAATTTTCAATAAACCCTATTCACCCCCCTCTAGGGTTAATCTAGATCCAACAAGTTGTACCTCTTATGGGGTTTGAGGCTACAACAGGATCAGAAATAATATTAGTTTCTAGGTGCAGATTATCTACCACATAGTTGGATATGAACGAATGAGAAGCACCGGAATCGAAGAGAGTCCTAATAGGATAATCAAAAAGAGAATTCAAACCTTCCACGGTGACTTTCCTACAACGATCTGGTCCACCAACCTCGAGCACATGCACTTGCCATCCAGATAATCCTGTCTTCTGTCCTTGCTTGTTATGGCATTGCCTTGTAAAATGTCCAACTTGGCTATAAGTGAAACAAGTATTCTTCGTCTTCTTACAATCTCTCACAAAGTGGCCCAAATTCCCACAACCAACGACATTTAACCTCTGTCTTGACATGAGCCTTGTCGGGTTTTCCTCCTTTCTTAGATATGCCCTTTTTAGGCCACCACTTCTTTTTCTCAGCCTTGGGGATTTTCTACTTAGTCTAACCTCTTTCTTTTCCTCTTTATCATTCTCGTGCGTAAAATCCATGTCAATAAGCCTCTCGAAAGTCGCTCCCATCTCCCATATGTGCATGCGTCCGTGCTAAATCTTGGAGCGGTTGGTTCAATACTTTATGAACCTCAAAGTCTTTTTATGGGGAGTGTTTACCAATTCCAACCCAAATCTTGCTAGTTGATTAAAGCTGTTAACATACTCCTTTACTGTCATGCTTACTTGTTTCAAATTTAAGAACTTCTCCATTTGCATTCCTTCCTCCGCTTGCGATAAAAATCTCATCTCGAATCTAGTCTTAAATTCATCCCAAGTAGCTACCATTTGTCTGGCATGAATCACTTCCCACCAATACGATGCTTCGTCCTTCAACTGCCAAGCGGCCAACTAAATCTTCCTTCTATCATCTAGCTCCAGCAAGTTAAATATATCTTCCATTTACCTAAGCCAATTGCGCGCCTCCACAAAACTCTCAGTACCTCGAAACGGCTTGCCTCCCAACGTGCGGAAATCCTTACAAAGCTTAGATAAGTTGACTACAGGATGAGGTGGAGCTACTGTGGTTGCAACTGGGGGAGGAACATTTTCTTGCACTCCAATAAGTGTCGTAGCTTCTACGTATTTACAAAACCATGTCGGAATAGGAATACCTTCGGAAAAATTAGGAACCCCATACATGATGGAAAAAGGATGAAACAAGGATTCAGAAAGAGAACGAAGGAATATTATTAAATGACTTGAGGGGATATATTTTTCAAAAATTGGTTTTATTTGAATATCTTTATTTTGAAAATGCATTTTCTAAAACTTTTCCTCTGATCTTGTAGCCTTAAGCTCTGATACCAAATGTGACACCCCACGTCCTTTAATGCCACCCATAGGAGGATGCATTAAGTTCTATGAAACGCAACAGGTAAACAATAACAAAAATTCACAAGACAGAATGTAAATATGCAGCGGAAAAAATTTATTATTATAAAACCATTAATTTATCGTTACAATTTCGAATACTAAAAGCAATAGTCATAACCATCTATCTTATGACACGAAACATCAGAGTACAAAACTGAAAAACCATTTTCTACCTCAAAAGTCATAACAAGGTAGAATAAACATCAAAGCAATACATGGAGTAAGAAGAAATCCAAGTTGAAAAATAGGGTCAAGGTCACAAATACTTCCCACCACCACTCTAAGAACCCGATAGGGGGAAAGGAAGAGAGAGAAGTAAAACAAAATAGATAAGACATAATGTCTGGCGAGTTCAAGTGATTTTCAACTATAGGATAAAAGTATCTAGATAGACAAATAATGTTGAACATGAAACTACAGTAAAATAGACAAGTACGAAGTAAACATGATACCAAGTCAAGGTAAAGATCATATACGCTTCTCATTCATACCCAGAAAATCAAGTTACTGCACCACTAGTAGAATGTCAAGGTTAGGTGTTACCCTAATTACTACCCATGCGATTGTCTCCATACTACGCAAATATCTTGCGCCAGCTATGGTAGTAGGGGCTATCAATCCCTATCCCATCAACTATAAGACAAAGACATATTCGCTAGTGTTACAACATCTTATTTCCCCCCATCGGACCCATGCACGCTTATGACTCCATCGGAGTGCACCCGTACTCACCTTCCACCTTTGAACCTCTTACAATCCAGATCAGTAAAGCGTGCCCTGGCTCCCACCTAGCGCGAGGCCCCTCTCTAAGATACTAACAGGGATACTGACTGTTACGAGTACCACACAACAAGATTGACACAAGCCACCCCTTGGCTTGTGCCCCCAAACTAGGATTTTAAGAGTCCCAAAACCGGATACCAACAACAAGACGTGGGATCTTTTAGCTTATTAATTAACAAGTAATAACTTAGCAAGTTTAAGTCTATCAATAAGCATGGTTGTAAATGACATTTCCTATAAATCTTATTATGTGTACAACCCCTTCCCCAAACAAGAGCCTTCTCGGATGTATATGTATATTAAGTTAACTATTTTACTTAATTACATCTGATACTCACAACATGTTCAACTTAATTAAAGTTTAACCTATTCAGATTAACATGTTTTGCCTATTATCCCAATTATATAATCATAGGATTTCATGCTTCAACATGCCTAATTCTCCCTTTTTACTATCATTTTAAGTTATTCCAATTTAACCCAATTTATGCAAATCTAACGTGAATAGCCTAGGCAATTGATGGCCTGGGTATAGGGCAAAATAAAAAGGAAAAAGGAGAAAAACACAGATCCAATACATAAACTGAACAAATAGGCATAAGACTATAAATAAAACTAAGACAAAAAAAGGATGATAAGGATGTATATGTAACAGGTAGAATAGAAAACTGAATAGGGAATTGATGCTAAAACGATAACAAATAATAACCGTATAATCTCAGATTTATATTTATTTACTTTCAGAATACCGTTTAATTATAATTCTGAAAATGACTAGAACTCAAAGTGGTTGGATTGAAGTGCAGAAAAAAATATCTCTTTTATATTGTTGTTGTTGAAAAAAGTCCTCTTTTGATTTGTTATTATAGAAAAATTAGAATTGTCTTTTTAATCTATCTTTAGGTAGCACCTCAGCATCTTCATATTTTTATTTAGAATATAGCTAGGAGGAAGAAGAAATGAAGAATATTTGTGTGTAGAAAACAATGAGTTTGCTAGCCTATTTATAGATTACCTAGGATAATCCTAAACCATTAGATTTTAGGTTTATAAATCCAACCGTACACGCAATGTTGAGCCAGTTCACCTATATGCTAAAGAAAACAGTCTAGATTTGATCTCAGGAACCTACCTCTGCATGCAAATGGGTCGACCCACATAACCCCTGTGTCGAACCTAGGGTTGACCTGCTTTAAATATGGGTCGATCCAGGGGTCGACTTAGTTATGGGTTAGTCGCCCAGTTAATGTTGCTTTCTGCTATGTTGTTTATTTTTATTTGTGTATAATTTGTATTTATTTTAGTGCAATCTTCACAAGTCCATAACTTCTTTATATTTAATATGATTTACACAAACTAAGAATCTATCTGAACAAAAATTTCATAACGGACACAACGGTAAAGTCTGTTTTACCTAGTTCTAAATATTTTATTGATTATTATTCATTTTACTATCTTTTTAGTATAGTTACTATGTATTAAAATATGGGGTGTTACAAATAATCAGAACAATCGAAGATCAAAGTCTGTTAGAGAAGAATGCTAAAGAACATAGGTGTTTGAAGTGATGAAGAGTTGATTGAACCTTATAATATATTGTTAAAGATCACATGGAAATTATACTTGAAGATAATAAACCATTGACCTCAACCGAATCAACAAAATCCACCAACATAATGAAATTTGAAGTGCTGAAAATTTGCAACACTTATAAGTGTTGTTGTTCATAATTAGCAGCACCATGTCTTCTTACAAGTTTTGGTATGTTGACATATTTCATTTTTCTACATTTTCAACTTTCAAAGTATAAGTTATTTCCTTTTGGTCCCTTCACCGAAAGACACATCCCTTCGACCACTATTTAAAAGCTCTTGGAAACGAATTTTCTCATCATCTATTCACAATTTCTCCAACTGCTTCTTCTCCATACATTTGCACTTCAAATCCATTGAATACTATCAAATTATTCTTGAAAATCCACCCGTTTTCGCTCCAATTCTTCATTTATTTGTAAGCCACACAATATCAGCGAGTTGAACTTGAATTAACATCATTCTCTCTGATTTCATCTTATTTCCTTAAAGAATTCAAAGATATATTGCCATTGGAGGTTTACAGGATTATTGTACCAAATCTGCAAGAATCTGCATTGCGGATACAACTATTTGCCATTGTTTGTTTCTGTTGATAAGGTAAAATTGTATCTTATATCCCGTGAAACCAAGATTGTAAAGGTATTCTTGCCACCTATGGAAAACAAGTGAAATTATGGATAGTGGAGTGCAGGGCTAGATGTAGGATTGATTAATCCAAACTAGTATAAAAATCCTAGTTTTATTCACTTTACATAATTTATTTTTATTACTTATTTCATTCTACTATTAATTTGAATAGATATAAATACAATACACTCCTCTAGTGTCTGAATAGCCTCAAGATCCATTAACACTGTGTTATAGACACACCAGTCCCCAACAGTATCTTCTTCATGTGGTTCTGACAATTTTCCCTTGATATTATTATTTTCCCTTCCTTTTTGTTTCCTCTCATTTCCATCACTTTTCTGGGAATTAAACTCCCTCGTAGCATCAGAGGCAATAGCAGTCTCCTCAAGGGACACGTTCCTATGTCTAAAAGCCTCCTCAAAAGCAATATTCATCTCTTCCTCTCGATTCTTGACTTGAGACTGAAGTTGCTTCAAAGCCATTCTCCTTATGAAAGTATCCTCCTCCACCGCAGAGGGATACTCTTCATCATGCTTACCAATACTAACCCAAGGTGTCTTCACATGAGCTCTACTATCCACTGCCACTTTTGGCATGAGAATTCTCCCCATAATCGTTGCCATCTTAGCCTCAATCATATATGAGTAATCAGGTGTAGCCACGCCTGATCCACTTACCTCTCCTACCACTCCATAAGCGGTATTATCCATAGCAGAGTTTCTTTCTTAATGACTCATTCTTTATCTCAAATAAGAATGATCTTTCCATATCAAAGAAAGCCCGCAGTGGTGCCCAAGTGCTTACTAAACTACTATACCATATATCATATATTATCGTTATTATCTTCATCAAATTTCGATTATGTTGCTCATATGCTTTTTCGTTTTCAAAATTTTCGTAAAATCAATTAACCAAAGCTCTAATACTAAGTGCGATGACTGCCTATACTCCAACACTATACTGTAAGAAAGGTGCACTGTATAATGTGCCAGGCAGATACAGGACGATCATCGAGTAAAGATAAACCGCAAATAGAATCCGTCGTATAGCTCATAATGCATAGATAATGTATAATAATAAAATATACAATAGGATGTAACAGTGAAGCGTAGTAAAGTGGAAATTCTCATCTCCAAAAAATATCAAAAATCATGTCTAGCACATCTCAATATCCGAATATCTGCGTATATCAAGCCTTACTACATCCCTCGTTAGAGTATATAAATGTCAAACTGAGCAGAAATCATCCTAATATCTATATAATGGTAATATAGTAATACGCCAGCCTCTAGCTCATTACTATACAGTAACATCATCACCAAACATGTTACTTACCACTAAGTTTACTCATCAACATCGTTGATGAACATCCAAAGGTAATAAGAGGAGACATAAAACCTTGAGTCAAACAATAGTCTAGTATAAGCGGAAAAGATCTAATAATAGCTATATAGGATAATACGGTAATAGACAGTTCTTATCTCACCTGACAAGTCCCTACAACCAAAGACTTAGCATATAATAATAGCCTAAAATATGCTACTCAAACAACATAGAGACAGATACTACTTAGGTTAGTATTCTCATTCCCTTTTCTCTTCAGTATCCTTTGGTGATAGCCTACCCAGAAAAATAAAATAGAATACACAAACAATCATAACATCCATAGCAAAAAAATAACCTAGTTATCACCGAATAAGGCCTTGAATACATTTGATATTCTAATGATTGTCCATTGCCATCTGTCAAGTACTGATGGACAACCCATATTTAGTCAGACTACCATGTTTGCGGAACCTATAGTTCTACACGACTTCCTTCAGAACCCAAGTGTCCATCAACTAGGTACTACTATGGAGCTACCCAGGGTACTCGATCTCCTCTTAACTTTATAGGCGTCCCACGATACTACTCTTTGTGTCTGCTAAAATCCTTCGAACCATCGACTATTCCTTGGTACTTTCGATCACATAAGCTATCCATAATTCCATCTTTTAGCTTGAGTGTCACTCGAGTCAGTTCATTATCTCGTAGCCTCATTCCACATTGAGCTGCCTATCACATTCGCCTTCGACCACCCCTGGTTGAGTTAACAATCGAAGAACAAATACCATTTAACATTAACTTACTCCTTGTAGAAGCAATCAACAAACAAAAGATCATCGGAAACCTCCAGAAGTACCTTGCTCACCCTAACTTGAATAGCGTCCCCTATTTCCACAGCGTGATGGACCGGTACCGGTCCATCACCTATTGATCGGTACTGGTCCATGCACTTTGCCGTTCTTTTTTGCTAAGTGTTGGATTACTTCATTCGGCACCTCTAATATATCCCTCCAGTACATTCCCGTGCCAAAACACCTTCTCGAAATTTTTCCTACCGATCCATAGCCATGCATTTAAGTTTTTTCACTTTGACCCATCCAATTCACTTCAATCTTCACTCATGACCCGCTATAGACATCAGGAAGCCATGCATGAAGTATCGATTCACTATGATTAACCACGATTGATTAGTACTGGTCCATTGGCTAAGCATTGGTACCGGTCCTTGTACTTAGTGATTTTTTCTTCCAAAATTTTATCGTAGCCTCCCTAATGCCTCTTGATGCCACTTCAAAAGTTTCGACTATGTCTGAGTTGTTGTCATGGATCAGTATAGGTCCATAGTTTATTGATCGGTTCTAGTCCTCATACTTAGCTGATATGATTACAAAATTTATAATGTCGTCCTTTGTAGCTCCGCTGCCAAGTTTCATCTGAATTCGATCATCTGATCTCCAATCTGCTATATTCTTCAATTTTAAGCCCTATGATACGTAATTCTAAACAAACAAATCATGCATAACATACAATTGAACCAATCAACCAACAATTCATCCAGTTTCAAACATGAACAATCATATGAACATAAGCATACATGAATTATCTCGCAAAAACCATGGATCAAACACAAAACATATATAAAACATGATGGATCTAACAACTTATAGGCTCTATGATCAAATTAGATTATCCCAAGGCATCTATATCTAAAATAAACATGTATGATCAAGTTTTAGGTTAGAATTAACATATGAGATGAGAAATGATCATAATTAATACATATAATCCATAACAGCAATGTGAAAGATCTATATCACCCACTAAAACCAGATCTGATGCAACAGAGAGGAATGCAATTCTAGATAGCAAGGAAAACCCTCGATGAGATCCAATCCTCTCTTGTGTAGATCCGGCCTCTAGACGCGACTTAAAATGATTTGATGAAAGAAATTTAGGGTTTTAGGGATTAGGTTGAACCGGGGATTCTCAAACACTCAACCTAATATGTAAAATAAGGAGAAGAATCATAATTCTCTCCTCGAAACCCCTATTTATAATCCCAGCTCATTACTTTAATGGGCTCACTGCTTAGCCCATTAGCTGTTAATTATCCTGTTCAGCAGAAACATAAACTTAGAACAATGATTTATCTTAAACCACTAGGCCAAATCTTAAAGGTGGTCATTCTATGAATGGTCGACCACCATCCTGATCCAATAGAACCCATTAGAACACCTGATTCGGTCGTTAACAAAAAAAAATCTAAAAATGTAAGTCGTAGAGGTAGAATGATCACAAAAAGATTTGGTAAGAATCACGAATATGTCTCACATTCTCATGAACAACATACTAAAATTTTAGAATGATACGACTACTGAAGAATTAAATAGAGTTATTATACAGTCCCCCAATACATAAAATATTGGTCGTTACATCAGGTCAGCCCCCTCACTCGGCATGGAAGTTGAAGAAACTTGGATAGTTAAAGCTACCGTGGCTGGGGGCACAACCGAGATTTAACAACTAGGATACCTACAATAAGAAGAGCTATCACAGTCAGACGTTTGTTTTTTGTCAAGAGACCAAAACGAAATCCCACTACCTCTTTCACACCAGATGATGGCCCTCTGGAAAGCCGGAGAGACGACATGTAGATACGCCTTCGAAGCCTTTGTCTTCTCCTTCGCCTTCCAATGGATCAGAGACAAGAGTTTAAGGTGATGACTCAGCAAGTCTTGGGTTCTTGAGATTGTATCCAGGATTGAAGGAAGGAGGGTAGGTTGAAGCACCACTATGCATTGACTTGACGATCGAATTTTCAATCAATTGGTCTGCAAGTTCCCAGACCTATAGCAGGAATGCTTTTACCTTTCTCTTGGGCCAATTGAGTTGCCCGCTTAGCTTACTCTTCTTCCTTAAGAATTCAACAAATCTCAATCAAGACATTTGGTTCATCGCCCTATAGATATTTCTTGATAAACTCATCCTCATCTACAGGCTCACTTTTACTAACAAAATTTTCTTCCTTTATAAGCACATCCCATGAGGTTGCAAGCATCACAGGTTACTCGAGAATCGACGAAGGGTCATGGTGATGAAGGACGTTTGCATATAACCCTAGGATCGTGGGCTCAAGATATTCCTTCTCCCTTTCTAGTTCAACCACTCTTTCCCTAACAGCTACATTATCTTCCTTTTTTACTGACTCTTTCATTCGCCGATTCCTGCATGCTTATTGAATAACCTCTTCAAAGAAAGCTTTTTGTTTTCTCGATTGCATCAAGATTAGACATGAGGGAGGTAAGCTCATTCCTTAAGCTTTGATTCTCAAGAGTTAGCAACTTGTTATCATTTTTATAGAATTAAGCATGAGGGGATTATTATCAAGCTCTACATGGAACCTTTTTCTATTTTCCTCCATCTCCTCCCTAAGGAAGTCAATCTCCTTAGACACTTTGGAAAATTTATCTTTGTAATCTTCCACATTGCTATCTAGGCTTGCAATTTTTCCTTTTTGGAAAGCTGCTCTTTGTTTAGCGTTCTCTAATTCTAACTCCATGCCCTTAATAATGGTTGATTACGTCTTTGCTAACCGATAACTTCTTATACTTATTAAGTGCACCTGCATTTTATTATATATCATTCCAAGATTTCTCTATTAGTGTTAATGGAGTGTGGATGAATTTGAGGGACGAATTTTAGTCGATCGAAATCCAAAGTAGGATAAGTAGCCTGAAATTAATGTTTTTTGCAGGTAGGCTTGGATAAGGGATAATAGTAACTTAATTAGAGATCCCTTTGATTATTCAACTTGGTAAGGGACCCCTTAAACATTTCAACCACTTGCCCAGAACGAACTGTTCTTTATTCTTCTAAGGCGGCCATGGAGATAAAACATAAAAATGTTCATTGTTGCAGTCATCAGGGTGAGGAAACCTATCTCGATCTCTTTCGGGAGGAAAATACCTCCTGAGATTTGAAGTACACTCGTAGCCGTTGTTATAATGATGCTCAGAATCTGAATGTTGGTTCCTAAAAACACCAGAAGTCATGTTGGAACCATAGTCGTGTTTTCTTGTTGTCATACCTGTAAATTAGAAACAAGAGTTAATTAAAAGAAACTAAAGAGAACACATAGAAAGTGGAGTGCGTTATGGTATTCTATGTCGTGCATTTCCCAGTGTCCCCCAACAAGTTGATTTTCTAAGCCCTTACTTGATGAGGTGCCCTCCCGCGTCGGCGGAAGTGCCAGTTCTTCTTGAACTTGCAAAGGAGGTTTTAGATTGAGATCTTCAAAATGAAAGGTGTGGTTACAAGACAAAGATTGACAAAACCCTTATGTATCTCTTTGGGACCCATCAGTGCACCTTGATACAACTTGGTCAAAGGAGTTCAAGGATCTTGAGAAAGCTCTACATTAGATCCCAATAAACAAGCAGTTATAAGGGAAAATTTTCTTAATATTGCATGTGTCCTCTACCCTTAGTTGCTAACTGGATACCATATCCATCGCAGGTCGCGCCTTCAATACCATGACTCACTACTTGACACAGTTTGGTGAGAGATGATTGAGATCTTTTGCCTAATGACCTAACAAGATTTGCTGAACTGAAATTAGAAAATCTTTATCAGTTGTAGTAGAAACATTACTTCATTGCTATAGATCTTTTACGATGGATAGAATAATGACTATATGCACTTCCTTCCATCTACAGTCTGGCGAAGCCTTATGGACATTGGACATAGAACTAGTCAATTTTGAGACCACTGGACTTATTCCAATCACCCACTAGTAATCTTTTGCTTGAAGTAGCTTCAAGATAAGTAAAGGACAAATGCATAGTTCCTTCCTTTGAAATTAAAGAGAAAGCGAATATTATTGATGATTAGAACGTGATGGACGCATTCTTAGTGTAAGATGTATCATTAAAGCAGATAGGCGTGGGCATTTGGGTGGAATTGCATAGGATCAAGTCGCATATGGTGAAGAATCTCACAAGTAGATGAGCTGACTGGGGGCACACACCTGACTATGCATATATACTGGTTACAAGCCATATAACCTTCTGGAGGAATATATACCATGTCATTTGGACCAGAAACTACCATATCTTCAACTGGGATTCCATGCTTATCAAAAAGCCTTCTTAGTTTGGCTTCAGCTAGTGACGAAGACAGGGAATCAGGCGGGTTATCTAATAGAGCAACTCCCTACAAGGGGTCGAGTGTTTGAATGACTGGCCCGACAGCCTCGTCCACTTCTTCTTCTTGCTGCTCAGTCTGAAGCTATTCCTTCCACTTATTAGATGAATCAAGAGAACTCGAAGGCTTACTTCGACCAACATGCTTCCTTTTTTTGTTTCTAAGCCAACTAGGCTATACAACTAAAACATTGTACATCCATTGACTATGGAAGTCCACAAACGATAACAGATAAACTAATAAATTTGCACCCCTTATGCATGCGTGATAGCATAGTGTGTGAACTGTGATAATGTGAAACATGAAGTTTTAAGATTAGAAGCACTATCATCAACATGAATTGAAAACTAGCCGAAATGACCTTCATTACTGACCGTCTCATTAGCGCCCAAGACGGTATGCATGAATCTCATACAAATTTTAGGACTAATCAATGACAATTAACAATTTCCTATTTGATTCGAACACTTCCGTTTGAGGGAAAATATGTATATGCATAAAAGATTAAGCCTAAAATTCTAGTCCACTATATGGTCTACGTCGTAAATCTTTTGTTTAAGCCATGAGTAAGTTTGAGTTCGATATGTGTTAAAGGCAATATTTGATAACCAAATTACGATAAGCAACTAGGTGATGATCGAATGCAGAGGGCGGTTCAAATCGGAAAACAAGGAAAACCATCGCTCCTTATCTGGATCAACATAAGCACACCAATTTTGATCGATCTTTGCACAACGATCCCAACATCTTATGGAGCCTGTCGACCCATACCTTATGACAAGTTAATCTTCCTCAAACACCCGTTTCATTGCACATCAACCCAAAACCTCGCTCCCTCCTTTACCAAAACTCCTTTTTCTCCATTAAATAACATGGTAGCATGATATTTCCACCAACTTCTTCCATCACCACTCTGATATGATAGCCGACCCATTCGCTTCTCCTTTCAGACTCGCTGACAGCACCTTCGAGCTTGCACCCATCATCTCAAATCCTTATTTCATCTCCACTTGATCTCACCCATTCGCATCCACGCTAGACCTATCTAATTCCATATGAGTGAGATTAAGAACCCACCTAAATCTGCGATTAACTCCAATCAAAGGCATGGGGTTGACTAACTTGATTACTGAGAAAAAGGGTATTCGAATTAGTAAAGTGACGGTATGGCGCTTTTTGTTTGAATGGGCCATGATTCGTGGGTGTTGGTGAAGACAACGATTCAGTTAAAGTAGTTACAAAGCTAAGAGAACGAAGTAAGGAGAGAACATGGTGAGACAAGGGTTGATGGTTATATAACGAAAGAGGGAAGTGACTATTCCACTTTCCTATAAACCGGAGTGAATTTTGGATCGGTATCCAATCCATATTTCAAGCAGCCCGGAGATCGATCTGGATAAAAATAAAGAGGGCAGAAAATGAAAGAGGAAAGAAAAAGAAATTTCAATTTTGCAAAGCACGCGCACTGTCACGATTACTATCATGTGTTCAATACTGAATCATTCTAATTAAGGAATTGGAAATGCTTATACTACCTGAAGAAATGACATGACACATGAGTTATCTTTTGACTCATTGAAAATATGACGACTCACCTGGGGACTCCTGAGAAAGAGACTCTGTGAAGATTGCTGAAAACTTCTAACCCAAGATATCTGACTCAATGGAATGATAGATATGAAAGACTAGTGTCGTATACTCAAATGTTTGTATATGGATAGAAGAATAAACCAAAGGCCACAGTGATATGAATCGAAGAGGTTTTTCCCGAATCAAGTGTCGGATGTTCCGGATATAGAACAACGAGACTCTAGATATCCAAAAGTCATTTCAGAGACAAAGTACGTCATGTTGCATAAGACTTTTAGAGGGTGTAATGTTACTCATATCTTAGATCTGCTAAAAACATGAGTAAGACTTTTAGACGGTATAATGTTACTCAAACCAGGACTCGAGGGAAGTTGATACAAGCTATACAACCTAGCAAAAATCAACTCAAAGCAAATACGTATCATTTAAACCAGGACTCGAGGGAAGTTGTCAGATCAAAAAGATAGATGGAGTAGTAGCGGTGGAAGCAATGACACATCTTTCTGTATCGGCAGAAAAGTGATTGATGCGGATCGGTTCTCTCAAGCTGATCTAGAATGTTGGGTGAGAACATGGGTAACCCATGTCCTTCACTTTCTCCACAATTTCCACTCCATCTTCGGTGATTTTTCAACTAGTTTGCCTATAAATATGATGTGCCTAGGCACTGTAGCCTTACTTGGCCAAACTACTATAAGTGCTACGCATAATGGCATCAAAAAAATTCTTCGTTTTTCACTTACTTTTTTGTTTATTCTCTACGTACGACTGTTTTTTGGATGAGAATGCAGCTTTCTGCGCTAAGAGAGAGAAACGACCGAACTTACCTGTAGAGAACTACAATTTTATCTCTTTTCATATAGGTTTGGGTTGTACCCACTTGGGCCAAGCCCAATAACATTAATGTTTTGTAAACTCTTGAATACAAGTGCGTGTATAAGCAGCTATACTCACCGATATCAATGTTATTCAGTTCACTTTGTATCATATACCACTTTCTCTACATTCAAATTCAGTTCCAAAACTCAACAAACTGCATCAAATCTTCCTGAAAAGAAGACAGAGGATTTGACCTCATGTTATGTCATGCTTCTATATCTTCATTTAACTCAATTTTAACATGAATCACTAATCACATTGAACTCAGTAACGTTAAAAACCTGCACATGTCGTGCTTCTATGTTTTCATTAACGAGAGCAACTGGTTCAGATTCCACAAGAAATAAACAGGTATTGCTTGCTTTGCCGTCATTTCGCAGGCCACATATCCTGTTTGCTAAAATTATACATAACAAACAATGTTTTAACATAGAAACGTCAACATATAGTATTTCATCGTCAGTATTTCATATTTCTCCACGGTTTAAACGATACTGCAAAAGAAACATCAGCTCGGATTACTCAAGGAAATTCCGACTTGGTACTTATAAACATAGCATCTTGCTACATTAAACAAATACATGGAGAATATTCAGCCAGCCAAACACTACCAATAAACGTATCACTCAATAAAGCAAGCAAAGCAGAGTGAAGATTACTTGCTTGTTAACAGAAATGGCTTCCAGATTAAACTCTTTGTTAGCTGCAACAATATTCATTCTATCTTCATTCTCAATAACGCCTTCATGCTCAGAAGAAGTAGTCATAGTCATAAATGGTTGTAACATTGAGACATACGCGGATGGTGATGAATACAACAACAACTTCAATTACATAAAAAATGGGCTCATGGATGGTGTTTCATGTGTTATGGCGTATAGTCCAGATGTGTACGGTTATATGAATTGTAATCGTGATTATCAGATATGCCAGCAAATGGCACGGTTAGAGATCGACTATATACAACAAGTCTGTCCTAATACGAAGGGTGCCACGGCAAGTTTGGTTGAGGAAAGTGGATTTTGTATTCGATTTGAAACTTATAGGTTTGATGAGTTTATCACTAACTGTAGCGAGAATTACTGATATCATCTTAGGAAACACTTCCACTGTGTTCTGTAAGAATTCTACTAGGAAGGAGCAGCAGTCTAGGTTGTGTGCATAATTGGATTGTAGAATTTGCTTCAGTTTGTTGTACTCAAAGAAATAGTCGTCAAGTAAAGGTGAAGTAATCTGGTTTAAATATCGACGTGTATGGTATTGGCCGTGAAACAAAATCATTTTATGGTGCTCTTGTGTGTATACCTACATCTGGAGGCCATTGATTTCATTGTTTTAATCAATAGTTCATGCTCACATAACCATAAAAACAGGAGGAAAGGGAGACAGCCGCCACAACAATACCAAATATTGTAACTGTCTTATCTATACCTATCCATGCTCGAAATTCAGGACAGGGTTTCTTTCTTAAGCCCACGCCCTCTCATTAGTAAACTCATGGTGATTAATTATTACTTCATCGGTCCTCGAAAGAGAAACTCAGAGGACATCAGATTATATTCCGAGCAACAGGAGAGCCATCCATTTGAATTGCTCTTTTGAATATGGTAGGACACTAAATATATAAAATACATACAATAGAAGAAGCACGAAGCTTGCGTCCTCCAACTAGGGAAACAGCAGCAAGCAAGGTGTTCACTGAGGACGTGTAACATGTACAGAGAGGAGAGAGGTTGCGTCCATTGGCACCGCAAGGAACAGACAGCGTCTGGTGACAACAGCAAACGATCATCGATTATGTTTTCGACCGCTAGCTAATATTTTATCAACTACCAAGTTAAATGATTAATTTCTTTAATCCCATTACGTTTTTACAAACGTTTAAAAATGCTAATTTAATTTTTGAAAATAAATAAGATACTTTCGCACAACCATTCAACCGTAATGACTGCTTTGATCGATTTAATTAGTATTTTTGATAATCTATCTTCGCATGATTCGGATATTTAGCTTTCTTGAAAATTTAACTTTGCTATAAATTTAGAGCACTGTTATTGACACTTCAAATATTATTAAAGAAAAGCCAATTTTTTATTTTTTAAAAAATTGTTCAGGGGAGTACCAATGAGGGAAGTATCCCCTTAACAAATAAAAGGTAATTTTACCTTATTACCCATTTAGCCTCTTAACAAATAAAAGTAATTTTATCTTAACAAATATTGCAAGGGCCATAATTTTTTTTTTTTCAATTTACATATATCAATTTTTTTTAAAGCCTAAAGGATAAGCGTTTTTGGAGGAATAAGATCGACTATATTTTTTGTCGACATAAATATGCCGAATTTTATAATTACGAAGGCAATGCACCGAAATGATTATTAACTTTCGACATATCACTGTCGAATACATACATGATTGATTACATGCTGCATTCGGTGCAGTGGTGACGAATTACTTATTTTAATTCGGTTTCCCTTTTCGAATAATTTTTTTTATTCTAATTTGAAAGGGCAATCCAGAAATATTGAGTAGTGTGAAATAATATGTTTGTGTAGTCCCTTAACAATTTTTCAAAGAGTGTGAGTGTTTTTAAAAGATGACCACCCTCTAATAATAGTTGGAGTGTCAATAACAACACCCTAAATTTATCCGACCTTCAAACGGTCCTTCAAACAAATTCTATAAAAACGTTTTTACGTGACAATTTTATGAGTTAAAATATATTTTTAAACTGTGGCTTAGTCGATCGAAATAAGGTATTACACTATGGTTTCATGTAAACAACAACTAGCAACACACTTTTTGTTAAAATGTGACGCATAGATAGTTTGATATTGTCCAACGGTTTGTGTTGGTTAGTGTTGGCAAGGTTATTGCTAAAACCGATGTTTTCTCAATTGAGAGCTGGTATTTGAAAACAAAACGATGATGCAAAATTGGATACACAAATTGTGGATCTTTAAATGAAATGTGGAATTCAGGGGATTCAATAGTCCATAATTTATTTATCTAATTTTATGTTACCATTTTGTGCTTTAATAAACTTTTCCTTTTCTATTATTCAACATTGCATGGTGCGATGACTTAATGCATTGGCCAAAAACGAAGACTGAAGGCAAAAAGCTGTTGCTACTCGCAGTGTTCTTTTCAGCATGAAGAGACAAACATGAGCTCGAAATAAACACCATGTAGGATTTCCGCAATGTCAGTGCAATAATATTCAAAAATTAACTAAATTTAATCATATATGTCATGTGACAACCAGCCTTTTCGATCGCTTCAAGCCGGTAATTAAATCAACTTAACCCGTTCAAAAATAACATATTATTATTTAGTTTACGGGGGTTTAAATAAAATCAGATACATAATACAATTTCTTACAACGGAATACTTTTTATGCTAAATATCTGAGTTTATACAATATTTTAAATAGGGGAAAATTAGTACATAGATTAAAACTAAAATGTTCAAAAATTGTTGATCCAGAGCGCATGCTTCTTCACGAGTCTCTAACTTTGCTAGCTAAATCTTTAAACTGTAACACTTGGTCTTACACTAGCGTTCATGGCAAAATATAAAACACTCGAGTCAGGATTAACTTTATTCAAGTAAATCAACATCAATTGAATACTAAAATATAATAGTTAATCCTAGTAAATTATTAAATTACGAGTCTATCGAATATCCAAGTAAAACTATCGGAAAATATTTACCAAGATTCGAAGCAATTTGGGATACATTGAATCAAGGCAGCATATATATATTTGGTTTCAAGCATAGGTTTCCAAAACATGGTAGCATATAAAAAGACTACAACATAGGTTGTAGGAAGGATATATATATACGAAAATCGGTACGCTTTATTGAATGACTAATCATATGCTTCCGTTATATGGCTTAGAAAAACCTTGTAAACACCCCCCCCCCCCCACTGGGTACCTTACAAGGGAAAAGAGTACATATAAGTTCCACATATTAATAATCCATGCGCTATACGATTATACACATAATTATTACAAATGTAAAACGAACAAAAATAGATGAATCAAATAATTAAAAGCCCATCAGCCCAAAGTCCAAACCATATAACTTCAAAACATCATCTTCCTCAACTATCTGGCTTAACCAGAGTCCGTTAAATCAATTCCCTATCGCTCAATTCCACATCGCTGAACCAAAACGATTTGAAGGCATATCTGAAGTCCTGGTACCATTGCTGCAGACGAGGTAAGCAATTTCCTTTACAATCTAGGTAAGCTTAGTATAACACTGATGGTAAGGATGCGGAATGCAGATCTTAAGGCAGAATCAACACTAAAGCGGGGTGAATAGTGTTTATGAGGAATATATAGAAATCATAAACTAACTTGAATTACTATATGAATCACACAATGATTATCACATAGGAAATGACCACAAACACAGAAACAATCACAAACACAAAAAACAAGTAAATATAAAATGCAGACAAGGAAAGAACACATCGGATTTTACGCTGATTCGGATTACTCTTACGTTCAATTCCACGCAACACTGGATTACGCAAAGTTTTATTATTATCAATATCCAAGTACAACACCCTTGATTTCACGGCTACAAGGTTAAAATTGATTTCACCACCCTTGATTTCATGACTACAAGGTTAACACCGCTCTCTTTCCTTGATTTCGGGGATACAAGGAACACATCATTTCCCAAACAATTCCCAAATGATTATAACAGCCCTAGAACTCTTCAATAACACTTCAAACAGAGAGTAGTTAGTAGAGATGAAAAAAGAAGAAGTTTGATATAATTTGTAACAACACGCATCTCCGTTCGCGCAAGATAATGTAAATTAAAAATTTTGATTACATAATTTATTAATTAATTATAATTAATCAAACTTAATTACATGATTAGGGTTTAACCCTTTCTCTCCATCGTTCGTTTTACTGTAACCATCGAACCCAAAAGCTTCGTCCATCTCTCCAAATCGCACATCACCAGAACCTTTCGGTACCCGATCTGAATACCCCACATCGAAGGCCTTCTTTTTCTCCATCTTCGCCATGAATAGCTTTGAATTTGAGCTCCCCCATGGCCATGAATTTGCAGCCAAACCGCAGCCCTTGAGGCCTGAGAGTCACAAAAAATACTACCCAAAACATGATCTTAACCGTATGAATTTGTAGAGCATGTGAATCTCTACAACTTTCATGCAGAAATCATCTTCTAATTCTTAATGGATTGAGAGAAAAGAAGGAAAGAAATTCGAAATATTTCAGCTATGAAATGAAATCGGCGGCTAGGGTTTTGATAATGAGGGTTTGGGCTGAAGATGGGCTATTTATACCCTATTTTATATTATTATTTAATTCGATTATCTCCAAAAAGTGAAATTTTGCGTTCACACTGCAAATGAACTCCAACGACTGTCGATCCTAACCACATACCCCCATTCCTGACATAATGAGATATGTTTCGAAAGCCAACTCTACTGTTTTGATCAGTTTTTATCAAAATTAAAATATAAATTAATATAACGGTCAATATAGAATTTGAACGTACATTTTTAATTTATCGAGGCCATATACTGACTCCAAAAATTCCCGAAAAATAAATCTAGCTACGTTTTGATGACACGTTTGTAATAAAATTAATTTCATCGAATTTGGAGATCGTTTGGAAAATGGTCTTTTTAATAGTCGATCCAATTTGACTGAAATTGACAAACGCATTTTAATTTGCCACGATCACATATTAATTTCAAAAATTATGGAAATTGGAACCTAGCAATAATTTGACATTCCGGATCAAACAAAAGTAGTTTCGTCAAAAACGGAGGTCGTTTGCAAAATGACTATTTTTAAGGGCTTTGTTATAATTTAAAAATCAAAATTTTAAATTCTGATCAATTTCTGTTAAAATTTCTAAAAATAAATTTTTTAAATTGATTCCGATTTTCCGGGTTGTTACTATCTTCCCCACTTAAAATTTTTTTCCTTCTCAAAAAGGAACGAAGCTAAAAGTTGTTTACCTTACCAACTCAACTTTCATTCTTTTATTAATTTTAGTAATTTTATTAGTTGAACTAATAATCACACAACACAATCATCAAACAATTAGTTGATTAGCTTTTCAAATATATATAACTTTTATATATTCAAAAAACATATTTTCTAAAATCGAATTATATATAATCACAAATACGCTAATTATAAACTTATCACTCTCAACTCATCCTAGGGCATTTCTAACCCCATCTCTAACGAGTTTTTCTCATTCTAGTATACTACTGATCCTATCTCTAGTGAGTATTTTTTTATAGGATATTTCTAATGCTACCTCTGATGAGTCATTTGTTCAGTTCTAACGAGTTGTACCCCAAAGATTTGAGCTAACCAAAGTTCTGATACCAACTGTAACAACCCGCACCTCCGTTCGCGCAAGATATTGTTAATTAAACATTTCGATTACATAATTTATTAATTAATTATAATTAATCTAAGTTAATTACATGATTAGGGCTTAACCCTTTCTCTCCATCGTTCGTTTTACTGTAACCATCGAACCCAAAAGCCCCGTCCATCTCTCCAAATCGCACATCACCAAAACCTACCAGTACCCGATCTGAATGCCCCACATCGAAGGCCTTCTTTTTCTCCATCTTCACCATGAATAGATTTGAATTTGAGCTCCCCCATGGCCATGAATTTGCAGCCAAACCGCATCCCTTGAGGCCTGAGAGTCACGAAAAATACTACCCAAAACATGATCTTAACCGTATGAATTTGTAGAGCATGTTAATCTCTACAACTTTCATGCAGAAATTGTCACGACTCGAACTTCCACATGAAGGAAAGCACAGATTGAGTTGAAAACAAGCCACATCGGAACACAAATAGAAGATCATTTCATTGTTAATTACAGCAATTCCATCAGAATACAAGAATATACAGAGTACAAATCAATATTACACATTCACTAAGTATCAGAGATTACAATACATTTCATAGCAGCGGAAAAATAACATAATACACAACTGAAAGAGATAAATGGATACAGAGCTTTCCAGATATCGTTCCAGCTGTAAATCAGGATCCTGTGAATATAAATCTGCAAAACCAAAACTATTAGCTGCCCGTGCGGAAAATAGGGGCACCCAGAGTTTAGGTTAAAACAACAAACTCCAGGTCAGTCATGTGGCTGGTGTGAGAACTAAAACAGTTATTAATCTTTACTTTAAAGTTAGGTAAATTCAGGGACCACGCCGTTTAATACGGAACGGGTTTCCTCCCAAGAATACCGGTGCATAAAGCAACAGCGCAATGCTAAATAAAGAACAATGAAGCTGTTATAAGACCCAGGTCCAATCACAAAATGCAACGCAAGCCGGAGGATAGGGTTTTTACCTTATAATAGCCAAATAATGCTTGATACGTGAAATTTCATCTTTCATTATTACTATAAGTGTATAGTGTCAAAACAATTTCAATCATAAGTATCAATCATAGACGGCATAAGTGCCCCATACCACTATGTCGCCATATATAGGTTTACAATCAAAACCGCAAAGTCACGTATTGGAAGTTGGGTTTCCATCTGTGAACCGAGGCAAGGGATCATCCTCAACCGACTCGAGAGCCTCTAGCCCACCCCTCAGGAACAGCCGCAACTGCCCCTTAGATCGTCAGGGCCGGTCCACCGATGTGGATTATAATGCATGAACACTGCGTTTCCCCGCCCTTTGGGGCGTAAATGAGCCAAATGACTCCATCGGCTCCACATAGTCACCGATATATCCGAGGCGCCTCGCAACAGCAACAACCACACAGGTGAAAATAATATAAATGTCAGGGCTGGTAGGTCACTGATACCACCCTAGCTAGAAGGAAATGCATGCCCTCCCTGAAGTCCTCTCCCGTTTTTGGTTCACAACCGGGGTGTGAGGCTCACGAATTAACGTTACACAAAGCTATGCCACACAGGCGGTGCCTTGATCATTAACCACAAGACTTTGCTTTTCAACAGAAGCCTTGATCATTTGCTACTTAGGCATGCCACACAGGCAATTCACTCCATCGATTGATATCCATCAACATATAAACTCTGAGCTCGTACGTCTCAGAGAAGGGCGTTAAGCAAGAGAAGAAATTCTCCGCCACCAAACAGATATATATTTAATAGAAATCAATCACACAGAACAAAATCCAATGTCAGACACATAGTCCATTTACAAGTTCGTTCTAGGTCTGAACGAAACCGGAGGCACATTGTACCTCACATATCCATCGATCTCCAAGTACGTCTAGACGATCACCAACTGATTCCCTCCTCTTGGGTGTACAGCCCAATCAAGATCATCAGTAATCACCCAAACAATGTGAAGACCTCCGGTCTTCGACCACCGTCTTCATCCTCGACACATCGTCGAATCAGTTATTCAGAATGGGATAAACCTGGTCTTTCTGTATAACCCGCGTATATAATAAACAAGTGTTACACAAACACAACATACGCCGCATTCCAATTCAGAATATTCTTTTATTCAAATATTCTTATACTTTGGGAAAGGTTCCCATTAATTTTATCAAAGACAAATTCTTTAAATTTATTCTTTAATCTTCGTTTGAATATCAATTTAAACCAAATTATGGTTTATCTAAACTAGTCGGGATTATCGAACCTTACCGAAGTAATTATTCGTTTTAAATTTCCCAATCTTAACCTATTCATCCCATGAAGTAAAACTGGTAATACTTTATATCTAACACCACAGTGTTATCGGTAAATTCAATTACCATTTCACGTTCAAATCTAATTAAAGATTTAACTATCGCCTGGAGCAAAACTGGTGATACTCCATTCTCGATCATTTCAATCTAATTTAAGATTCATGAAAACTCCACTTTGTTTTAATCTTCCCAAAAATCAATATTAATGATTATTTAACTTGGGAAATCCTATCCCATCTTTAACTGGGTTATTTAACCAATGTCAATTAAAACACGGTTCACTACAAACCCAAAATCACACTTCACTGTAAATCGGGTTAAAGAACGAATGTCGTTAAAACACAGTTCACAACAAACCCAATTCCCATTTGATATTAAGTACAAGGCTCTAAATAGAAAATATATCGGCTTATATTCAATATCAAATTCTACAACCAACAAATATCGTATTGGAAATAATGATAAAAATATATCTTTCAAATCTCCATATCAATATCTGTATAATCACGAAATCCGACATAAAAATATTCCAAAGACAATTTTGATTCAAATCCATTCCAATTTAATTATTGGAAATTCTGGTTACTTTTAAAACCCTTTCAAATCCAATTTATTTATTTCAAAGATAAATGGATTATAATTCTAGTTCAAAACTAGTTCATTTCGATAAAAATCTATTTTTATCTTTTCACATATGGAGTTTTTCATCCCAATTCTTTCCAAATCATTTCTTATAATTTTACACAAATTATTACTATTTTTAATAATTTTATCAAGGCCTGTACAGTCGATTTCCATCAACGGCCATCAAACTGCACTTACAACGACCTTTTCCAAATTTGATTTGGACATAATTCCAAATCCAACCGTTATATTTCAAATCTCTAATATTTGTTAGAAAGATGTTTTTGATACGAACCCAATGGTTCCAGATTTAGGAGAATCCGATGGTCGGATCTCCCGTAATATCCATTCGAAGTCAATGATCGAAATTCGCGAACTGCCGCAACGCGACACGTTCTATTCAGGCCACTATATATATAATATATATTACATATATTTCGTCGATTTCCTTTTAAAACGTATTTCATAAATCGTTTTAAATTCATTTTCAAAACGATTTCAACTTCATATTCAATCCATAATCTAAATTGAATATTCCACATCAACAATATACTAATTATAATATTTTCAAAACGTGATATTTTGAAATCACTTCCTTTTCTATAATCATTATAAAAACGAATATAATCGATACAAATATCGTTCGCGTCAAAAAGGCGCATATCTAATCAACACGTCTTTATATATTTCAATAACTTCGTTATTCTATTCAACAAATGAATATTTTCTTCAACACATGAGTATATATTTTTATTCAACACATAAATATATATATTTTACTCAACACATGAATTTATATTTTTATTCGACACATGAATATTTATTCAACACATGAATTTTTATTCTATTCAACACATGAATTTTTATTATATTCAACACATGAATTTTCTTTCTATTCAACACATGAATTTTCTTTCTATTCAACACATGAATTTTCTTTCTATTTAACACATGAATTTTCTTTTATAATATTCCTTATTTTCCAAATTGGAATGATGCCCAATCAATTACCATATAATGTTAATTATATGGATTCCCTACAACACATGTATATAATAACAACGATAAATCATCAACCATCATCCAAAGTGCACCACACAACAGCATAAGCATTAAATATAAATAATTAACACTTACACAGTCGGTCAACCCATCGATTAACATACAACTAAACAATCGGGATTAGTGTACGTCAAATATCATCCCAATACCCGTGTGGGGTTTCAAATCAACAAACATAGATTTTTATTTGTGCAGTTGGGCGACGTGTAAAATTTATCGTCCCAATCAATATCAATCAAATGGGTGCTCATAAACAAATCTTTCGACTCGTAAATGAATATTTATTTTATATACACGTTAAAAATTATATTTTTAACTATAAAATATTTTATTCATTCCACTTCACACAATCAACTTTCACAACACATCAATCAAACAAACAAGTCATCCATGGTCTGTGGACAACGGGTGTCGGGTGCTGCTAAGCACCGTGAGGAGTTCTCACCGACTAGCTCAACCAAACGCCACGACTCTTCATATGTAGGAAATCTTCGTCGTGCTCGCCTTTTATCACTTTCGTTATCTGTAGCCACTACATATATAAAAATCACATTTTTATTCTTTCTATGATATAAAAATCATATTTTTATTCTTTCTATAATATAAAAATCATATTTTTATTCTTTATATAATATAAAAATCATATTTTTATTCTTTCTATAATATAAAAATCATATTTTTATTCTTTAACTTTGTATATAAGTGCCATATTTTTATAGCTACTTTCATGATAATCAAAATCAAACCTTTACCTTGCTTTCATCAAAATCCAATTTTTCTTTATTTAAAAATATAACTTTCTTTATTTAAAAATATAAATTTCATATGAATAAAAACATAAACTTCTCGCATATAAAAATCTCATCTTTCATTCATATAAAAAAACTATTCTTTTTTCATATAAAGTTCATATCCTTTCTATTTTAAAATTCAAATCTTTTTCTATGTTAAAAGTATATATTCTTTTCAATGATAAAAATCCTTACTTTATGAATTAAAAATCTAAACTTTACTCATATAAAAATCTTAACTTTATACGATAAAAATCCTATCTTCATATAATTAAAAATCGTATTCTTAGCGTGTTAAAACCTAATCTTTTCTATAAACTAAAATTTAAATTTATCATTATAAAAGTATAAACTTCAACTTTATAAAAATATATATCATTCCTTATATATAATAAATAAAATCATTTTTTTCTCGCTTATATAGTTAAAACTGATATGAACTAAGGAAAAGTAAATAAAAAAAGAAACTCACGGAACTTTTTCTAATCGGAGGAGGGGGGTGTTTGGACTGGCGGCTGGCTTCCGGGGGCGCACGAGACGAGGTGGCTGCTGGCGTCACTTGGAGGGCGGTTGCAGTCAGGGGCTTCGATTTAGGGGTTAGGGTTCTGTAACACCCCGGATTTTTTTTTGAATAATCGATTTAAATAAATTAAAGAATAATAAATCTCAGACCTGATAATTATGGGGATTGGGTTGCGCCATTGTGTTCGTCTCGGAATTCTAGTGGAGATAGAATTCGAGTTTGCGGGAAACGAGTACCGGATGAAAGAGTTATGGACGAACGAAGTTTGGTGGCAAAGTAAAGAAAAAAAATATAAATGCACTGGCACACTTGGGAAGTGCGCCAGTACATATTTACACTGGCGCACTTGCCAAGTGCGCCCAGGCCGAGGCTGGAGCCTGCACAGCTTTCTGGTTCAGGCTGACCCATGTTGTTGAGTCCATTCTGACTCCTTGCTGAGTCATTAGGGCTGACTCATCACCCTATCATAATTGAATGGTTTTGATTAACCCTAAGAACATTCGACGGCTTAAATTAATTTATAACTCTATAAAAAGACCCCTATACACAAACCCTAAATCAGAAGAAAAAACAAAGACCATGGCCGTCATGCTGTTATTTTGAGCCCTAAAGCAGCCGCCACCAAATTAAAGATAAAGAACAACAACCAAATCAGAACTACCCAACCCTAACAGCGATTCTTCATCAAAGGAGCGCTGATTCGACTGCTTTTGAGTGGTGAGTATGATGATCTTAACAATATTATTAGCAAACTAATTAGATTAAGATGTGATATGGATCATAAGAAAATGATGTGAATTGTCATATATGTTGTTGTAAACCTTATGCTATCATGTATGTTGTAAATCCTATGTTATGTGATGATGATATCCTATATGTTCATGCTATGATGATATTATATATGTTGTTGCAAGTTTCTATGCTAAGTTGCGATGTTACAAAGTCATGATGTTATTATTTATGTTATAGTTAGCTTATGCTTGATCAAATCATGATGTTGGTTATATATATGTTTGGGGCTATGATGATTCACATGATAAATCACATGTACCTATGCAAGTTTAGATTGATTAGTATGTATAATCTCACATATCCTATGACATCTATTTAGATCTAGAATTATGACATCTATTTAGATCTAGAATTATGCTATGACATGTGTGAGTTCTATGTGTTAGATGCTAGTTCACACCATCATTATGTTGCATAAACCACATATGCAAGTTTATACATGAATTTGGATTATGATCATATTATGTAAATTGTGACATTTAACCAAACAAGTTGACACCTTTAGATCCATGACATGTGTAGTTTTATGCAAGTTTCACCCCTATTATGATTAGATCTATTTTATTTGTCTATATGTTGTGATAATTTATCTTGGTGCTATGAGTTAGACTATTCGAGTCTAACGTATATTTTGCGTTGAATAAGCGAACGTATGACGTGGGGTAGGGGTAATATTAAGGATTTAATATTAAGAAATTGGGGTGCAATCGATATGATTTTGCATACCGTAAGTGGATGGCCATAATTGAGTCAATTATGGACATCATTAAAATTGGAATTAATTAATGATTTGAATAGGGATATATTTAAAACTGGGGTAAAAGATTATAAGTGTTAATCAATGCTTAGGACACGAGGTTGGACTCGTTTGTGACGTAAAACTGACCGGACCTGCCCGGCAAATCCAGTAGTCACAAATGTCAGCCCAATGTGAGAGGTCATAGGCCCAAACTAAAGCATAACAGTTGTAAAGACACGAGGTTAGACTCTTTTATGGTGTAAGACTGCCCAGACCCGCCCGGCAAATTCAGCTGCCATAAATGCCAGTCTAATGTGAGAGGTCTTTATAAGGTTATGGCCTTAATGAATTAAGAAATACTTAACCAGATAAACATGTAAGGTGGGTCATGGGGGTTAAGTAGGTGCCTTGTGTGGCTTGAGGAATCTAGTGGGTGCATTTAGTGGCATTTGAAATACGATTAGTAAGACTTAACCAAACACACATGTAAATGAACATGACGAAGAAGAGGGTTAAGTGGGATATACTAGTGGGGACAAGCTCAGGTGGATATCTTGTGGAGGCCCATTTCAACCAGTAACCCAAACGTATCTTTGTGGGCTCGACCCAAGTCGAGGACGGGACACGCATACTGGGTTTGACTATAAGAGGCCAAACGGGTTAGCGGTGGCAACGCAAGTCCAACGGGTTTCATATGCGTGTGTGGACCCGGGCTGGTAGGTAAGACGTTGTTGCATCGTGTAGGTATAAGTTGTGCATTCTCAAGTTGTATCGGGTTGCCACTTTAGGGGAGTGATACACCCCACTGTGGGGCCAGCACGGTTATCTACGAGTAGGGAGCCGATTGAAAATGGGTAGTGGGGTACACCTAGCGGAGATAGGGGCGGGCGGCACCTATGTAGTCAGCTAGGGGTACACGAAGCTATTTATATAATTTCTAAGTGAAGCAAGTGGGATCAAACTTTAGAGTGATTAGTGTGGTGCAGTGTAGTAATTATTCGTTAGTAATTGGGTGTGCATTTAACGTTATCTTTATCTGCTCTTCCATACCCAATAGTTCATAGACATTTCCTTGTGTTCCAGCTTATGCCTTAGTCTAGTTATTTTGATAATAGTATTGTTAGAATTATCATACTCGCCAGACTTTATGTCTGACCCCCTCCATTTCTATCTTTTTCCCCCCTCTAGGTCCTTAGGGTGGGCCCAGCTCTAGCGGAGTTTGATTGGATTGCTTTATCTCTCTTTTGGAAAGCTTGGACCGCTGAAGTAAAGTCCAGCTTGTCATCTTCTTTAATGGCTATTTATGTAATGGGGTTATGTATTTTGTTTTATCAAGATGGATATTGTACTTGACTCTGATTTATGGTTTTATGATGTAACAAACATGTTTAATTTCCGCTGCAATAAAATAAAGTTTTAGATTTTCAAGTACTACTTATTATCTGTCTTGTTGTAATTTTTCTATTCTATATTCACTTAAAACCTCCATGGCAGTTAATGCATTCCCTTTGTGAGTGACATTAATGGACGTGGGGTGTTACACGTGGTATCAGAGCTTAAGGTTACCAGAACAGATAAAATTTTTAGAAAAACTATTTTTCTAAAGTATTTTTGGAAGAAGTGTTTTCAAAAACATGTCTTGATGAGTAATTTAAAGTGGAAAGTTTTTATGAAAAACATAATCCCCAATAGCCATATATCTTTATCGTTCGAATTCTCCATTTTGAATCTTTCCTTTTTCGTTTCAGCATGGCTGAAGATCTTAACCTTCCGGATGGTGTAACGATACCAGGATGGTATAGGAGGTTATTAGAAGCTAGGGCCGTTGCAGGTCCAGCCAATGTTCCTCCACCACCAGTTGCACCCGCTCCTCCTCCCCCTCCTCGCGTTGATACTTTTGCAAAGACATGCAAGGAGTTTAAGGCTATGGGTGGAAAACCTTTTCAAGGGTCAGAAACGTTTGTGGAGGCTAGAGATTGGCTTAAGGAGGTGGAAGAATTGCTAAAAATCTTTGAAGTAGAAGAAGGGAGGAAAGTCAAATTAGCAGCTTGGTTAATGAAGGGAGAGGCCTCATTTTGGTGGGAGGTCACTAATGGGGAGCGTCCTGTTGATTCTTGGGCGGATTTCAGGCGTAGGTTTGAGGCAAAGTTTCTCTCAAGGGCAGAAGAGAATCTATATATGGAAAGGTTCTTGACATTGAAGCAAGGAAGCTCATCAGTGAAAGAATATGTCAACAAATTTAATCAGTTAGCAAGGTTTGGCTTGGACTTAGTGAACACGCCGGAGAAGAAGGCTCTGAAGTTCGTTAATGGCTTGAATAAGCCGTTGCAGGGGTTGGCTATGACCCACATCCCTATGGGGGCCACCTTTGAGAAGCTAGTAGACATGGCACTCATGCACGAGGAGAAAGGCGCTAATGCTAAGGCACCCGAGAAGAAAGGGGATTAGAAGACACCACAACAACAAAACAAGAAGGGTGGTAAAGTCAATAATGGCAAAGGAAAGAAAAGATGCTTTGATTGTAGGACACCAGGCCATCTCAGCAAGGATTGCAGAAAGAAAAAGAAGACTGGCTGTTTTCACTGTGGTGAGGCGGGACATCTAGTGAAGGACTGCCCAAAGAAGGGGCAGAGGGCAGTGTCTATGTGACGTCCCCAAATCCCGTTCTGACGGAGATAAGGGTTATCTTTGGAATATAACACAGAAACAGATAATAGCAGAACAGAATTAAATAAATACACTAGATAATGAACAATAGAATATACTGGATAAAAGTAATCATCAAAGTTACACAGTATGCAGGATCTTACTTAGTACAAATACAGTTCAGCTATACATATATGTCTACAGCGGAAACAAACAAAATATGTACAATAGGAGCTGAACAGCATAAAAAGAGATAAATGATAGAATCCATCTTCAGCCCCAGCTATCCAGAGAAAGCCAGCTAAACCTGAATACAAGGCTGCCCATGTAGAAAAAGGGGCACCCGAGTTTGAAAGTGAAACAAACTACGAGTCAGTCATGGGACTGGTATGAGAAATTTACTCAACACATATATAATTTGGCCAATCACAGGACCACCCCACGTTCGTGGAACGGGTTTACTCCATTGGATTGCCAGTGCTTTAAAACAAATCTTTCTTTTAAACATCGCTATGCTTTTTGTAAAAATGAAGCCATTATAAGACTCAGTTCCCATCACACAATGCAACGCAAACCGGAGGATAGAGTTTTACCTTATAACGGCCAAGATATGCTTGATACGAATAAAACAAAGGCATTTGATATTATTGCTAGTGTTTATATGTTTTGAAAACAATCTCAAATCATAACTATCAATCATAGACGACATGAGCGTCCCATGCCACTATGTCGCCAAATATATATATACAATCGAAACCGCATCGTCACGTATTTGGAAATTGGATTTTCGTCATGAACCAAGGCAAAAGATAGTCCTTACCGACTTCGTGACTCTCTAGCCCGAGCCACAGGGTCAGAGCGCATCGACCCTTGGATCGTCAGGGCCGGTCCACCGATGTGGATTAAAATGCCTGAACAATACGTTTCCCCGCCCTTTGGGACGTAAACGAGCCAACGAATGACTCCATCGGACCCGAATCGTCCGATCAAACCGAGGCGCCTCGCAACAGCAACAACCACATAGGTGAAAATTATATAAATGTCAGGGCTGGTAAGTCACTGACACCACCCTAGCTAGAAAGAAACGCATGCCCTCCCTGAGGTCCTTCTCCCGTTTCTGGATCATACTGGGGTGTGAGGCTCGCGATTTTACGTTATACACAAAGCCACGCCACACAGGCGGTGCTTTGATCATCACCACAAGACTTTGCTTTTCAACAGAAGCCCTGATCACTGCATCTTAGCATGCCACACAGGAAATTCATGCCATGCGACTGATGTCCATCGATATACAACCTCTGAGCTCGTGCGTCTCAGAGAAGGGCGTTAAGCAAAAGAATAAATTCTCCACCGCCAAACAGATGTATATTTAACAGAAATCAATCAACACAGAATAAACTCCAATGTTAGACACACAGTCCATTTACAAGTCCGTTCTGGGTCTGAACGAAACCGGAGGCACTAAATACCTCGCAAACCCATCGATCACCACGTACGTCTGGAACGATCACCACTCATTATCCATATTTCGGGATGCCTCCCAATCAGGACCTCGGTTACCATCCAAACAAGGTGAAGATCTCCGGTCTTCGACCATCGTCTTCATCTTCGATTTGCTATCGTCGATTCAGTTATTCAAAATGGGAAAAACCCGGTCTTTCTGAGCAACTCGTGTATATAATAAACAAGTACAACACTAACATATACACGCATCATTTCAATTCATTAGTCACTAACCGTCAATCAGTAAGAGAACGATTTCCCAAATATTAACCCCGAAGGCCGAAACCAACATCAGATCAACACCCAGGAAACCACTCGACTTAGCCAACCTTCAGTTAATTTCTAAATCACATCCATATTGTTTATAATATTTTATAACGATTTATCGCTATTTTTATTTCTTTTAAAATAGCCAATTATTCAAAACGACGCTTCGGGCCATAACGCGACCATGGCGCTATTTTTCTTCAGATTTGATTTACACATATTTGAAAATCTAACCGTTGGATCTTCACAAACATCATTAGAAAGATCTTTTCAAAACGAATCCAACGGTTCCAGTTTCGGGAAATTCCGACGGTCGGATCTCCCGGTATAATCGTTTGAAGTTTCGATTTCAAAATACGAACTGCAGCGTCGTTATTCGATTAAATATAATTATATATATATATATATATATATATATATATATATATACATAAATATAATCGTTTCTGGCGCTGTTTTTCTTCAGATTTGAATTAAACATTCCAGACAATCCAACCGTTGGATTTTTATAAAGTTGGTGCCGTTGGAAAGATATTTCCATGGCGAACCCAACGGTTGCGGTTTCGGGAAAATCCAATGGTCGAATTTCCCCCACTAGTTGTTTGAAATCACGGTTTCAAAATACGAACTGCACGACCACGTTTCGTTTTAATTTTATTTATATTTATATATTTATATAAATATAGTTCATTCAACAATTTCAATATCGTTTTCACTTCAAATATTTCACCAACGCCTTAAAATTTTGGAAAATTTCGCCATAACCTCCTTTGTATGGGAGGGGCTGGGAAAATTCCCAAATAGCCACACGGGCGTCTCATGTCGAAGAGAAAAAGAAAAAGCCAAGCGGCTAGCCAACAGGCTCATAAAATCATCACCCAAACAAAACAGTAAATGTGTACCTATTTGTCGGGCACAAAATTTTATTCCTCTTCTCTAGCCCCTTTGCTATAACCTGTTCAATAAATATGCTTGTACATATATATAGTTCTTATCACTTATCATTTTCTATTCAACTTCCTATTTGATTCCATTTGGTTCAAAAACACCATTCATTCTAATATTGCATGCATATGCAAAAATCATATCATTAGCTAATTAATGAATATTTCGACTCATGCATATTTATTTGAACGAGTTGCTATATTTAACACTTCACATTTCAACAAATCATGTATATAATAAAAATGTGATTTTTATTGTAAAACAATTCATTTCAAAACACTATGATTTTATATAGTTTATATCGGTGATAAAAATAGGATTTTTTATTGTAAAGCAATTTATTTTAAAACAAGGTAAATTTACATAGTTCGTATAGATGATAAAAAGGTGGTTTTTATTATAAAACAATTTATTTCAAAATGTGAATACCATTCAACACATGAATTTCAATTCAACGAATGAATATCAATTCAACACATGAATGTTTTCTATACTTTCTATATATAGATAAAAATGTGATTTTTATATTTAAAACACGAAGACCATTCAACACATGAATTTCTAATCAACGAATGAATATCGATTCAACACATGAAGGTTTTCTATACAACGAATAAATATAGTTTTAGCAAATGAAAATAATTCAAACACATGAATATTATTCAAAATTTCGGCAGCATAACGGCAGCGTAGTTAAAACCGGGACCGTCCCTAGTACGACTCCTCGCTCTACCTTAAAACCTTGCGGTTTTTGACAATGGGGATCATGCATGTAGTTCGCACGCAGGCATCATGTATATATTTATTTCATTTACTCAAACTAATCCTATGTGGTTTCAACCAAATATTTCTCAACCACACATGGGTATTTTTCAACCACAATCAATCAATATCAATCGCAAACAATCCCAAACAACCATTCGCAATCAATCAATTTTCACACCAATCACAATCAATAAATATCGTCCATGGTTTGTGGACGAGGGGCGTATATATATATATATTTATATTTATATATAGCAATTCACTTTTATTTCAACACATATATAATTTTTACAACGCATATATAACTTATACATCGAACGTACAACTTATACAACGCTTACACAAGAGGTGTACAACGCTTATATAACTCATACATCGACTATATAATTTATACATCGTCGGTTTCCATATTGTTTATAAATTAGAAATCTCACCTTGGGTTCCACTCCACCAAAAATAGCAGAAGGCTCAGAAAAATACGCGGTCTCTTCTAAAATGTAGAAGACGTCCACATGGTCACAATGTTTCCTGTTTCATCAAATTTCGTTTACGAACGAAAAAGATATGATTTTTCAAAGGTTTGCAACGGTTTAAAGGTGTTAAAACTGCGGAAAATAAACAAAGCCGTATGATTTCTAACCTGTTCAAAACTAGGTTTTTGTTTTTCGCAAGAACCGAGCAGCGTGGAGACGATCGGAGGGTACCACGGCCTAGAGCTACGAGAGAGCTTCCCGGCGATGGGGGTCTCGTGCAGTTCGGTGGTGGATCTGGGTCGTGGCAGCGATGGGAAGCGGCGAACTTTGGAGAGGGCGTTCTCATCGATGCGACGACGAGGAGGGTCGAGGCTAGTCGGATTGGAAGAGTGGAGGAAGGGCTCTCGATTCGAGGTGGTGGCGGCGGTGGAAGATGGCTGAGGCGGCGGGATTTTGGTCGGGAAGTTTGGAGCAAGCGGCGCCGTCAGTCGCGAAAAGGAACGAGGGTTTTTTTTTGATTTTTTTATTTTAAAATAAATAATGAAAGAAAAACTCCTATTCGCCGATATATATCTATACTATACTATTAAAGCTGAGTTGATTTTAGATGGTCCACAAGCCCCCCCCCCCAAATTATTATTTCCATTGAACATGAGCGCGACACGTGGAATGTTTACCCAATCGTCTCAATTTTCCATGCATCTGCCTTTTTCACCGCGTCGTTCACTTCGCCCTTCTCATCTATCTGACCCCTCACGCTTCTTCCTCCTTACATTCTCCTTTCTTACCCTACCGCCTATTTACCTCCCCGTCGTTTTCCCAAAACCTGCAATCAGCCTTCTCCCTCCCCTTCGTCGCTGACGCCCCCACAAGCTCCACTCTTGAAACCCTAACTTGATTTGGTCTTCCTCGGTCTGCGCCCTCGCCCGTTCTCCTGCCGACCATCCTCTGATCGTCGCTGTCTCTGCCTTTGCGTTCCATCAACGTCTACGCCCGATCTGCCGATCGAAACATTGTAAGGTACCGTCCTCTTTTTTTTTTTTCTCTCATCCAGTCTTCGGTTCTTTTTCGTCCGTAGTTACGTACAGGCCTCGGCAGTTTGCATTACTTCGTCACTATATTTTTACAGTTTTTTTAATTACTTCTTCCTGGTACACTAAATTATGTTGAGGTTTCATAATCTTACCTGGCTTAAAATTTAGTTCTAAATAGGGAGATACTTTTTCCTTTTTTATCATTCATATTTGTGTCCTGTGATCATGGAACCGTTTTATTTTGGTTTGTACCAGCAACGATGACTTCATTATGTTGTTCACGTTTATATTTATACTTTTTACAGTTTACCATCTTCTACTGCTGTGGAGTGTTCATACTGATATATGTTATCTTATTTCTGTCGTTTGTTTCTTTCTATTGAATGTTCTGATCATGCTACGATAACATTGAATGTTCTGCTAGGATGAATGGATTTTCCATTTTGTTAGGATGTGCATATAGGAAAGTGCATATCAAACGAAGGAGTCCACATAATTATATGTAGAATTCCTTTTTATTTACCAAAAATTAGTAAAAAAATCATGGAGAAAATCACTAAAGCATTATGATTAAAGTTGTGTTATGAATTCTTCTGTGAAGGACATCCTTTGAATGTATTATAGTAATACAGTAAATTATATGTACTTGCTATAACAGTTAATGAATATGCACTTTGATTATTCAACTTTGATTATTCTTAGACATAAATTAGAAAATATTATAACATGTAGCTTAAGCTGAACCGTTTGAGCATTTAGGGGTAAATTATACCGAAAATTTTATATTGGTCATCAATAGATAAATTGCAGCTTACATAACAGCTGCATTTGTTCTGCATGCATTTTTAAGATACATCATTACTGCATAGATATATGGAACGCATTAATTTGTAGCCTCCTGCTCTTGTGTTTACACTCCTTAATGGATTGAATTTTAACGCATCAATTGGTATTAAGACATTTCACCTGAAATTGAGACAGTAATGAATGCACTAAATAAAACATTCATCATCTCTCTATATATAATACTACTTTTTATATAGATTTTATAAGCGTAAGGATATTTGGTGTTATAATTTTCAAGGTTTAAGAGGATACTACATGATGGCGTTAATTCCTAAATGGCAGTTGAGTAGCCGATGGATACATTCATATGCAACATTTAGAATGATTACTTACTTTGCCATAGAATTAGATTTGAATATATGTTCGTTTTTAACAAATTCGATTTGTTATTGTTCAGCATGAAGTTACTAGGATTAGGATTCACGCAAGTTGTTTACTGATATGAAAACATTTGAGTAAAATTTTCATTGTAACAATTATAATATCAAGTTTTAGACCTTTACCTACTTTGTGAATTTCACATAGTAAATTTTTTATTCATTCAAACATGCTTATCACCTAATCGACATGGATCATAAATACAACTTCAAATGGTTGCAACAAAAATATCAGTTATATTTGGATATGCTATGTGAGGAAATATGCATAAATTTGGCAAATCTAAGATTTAATTTTCTACTCTCTGCCTTTTGTTTTCCAGTATCATTAGACAACTTTTGAAGAGCAAAGATCAAGCTTGAGCTTTTAACTGTAAGTTCTGAAATGTATTCTTTACAAATACCATTCCTTATTTAATTTAATTTAATTTTTGGTTCATATGAACATGACGTTGTTGTTTTTTGTTGGACAGAAACTTAACTAATATAATGTAGCCTTAAAGCATATCATGATAGTCATTTTAAATAATGATCATTGGCGTACAATGGCAGCCATTTGGAGTAGTCGATTGTTTGGTCATAACTGGATTCATTAACTATGGTTTAGTATCGTCCATATTAATTATTTAGTATATGGCTTATATTTTGTGACTGAGATTCATATATGTATTATTAAATAGGGACTAAGGGAGAGTTGCTGCAAATATTCATATAAATATTTTACCTTATAAATAATTTACATTTCCGCATATTTATAATATGCAATGATATGAAGAAAAAACTACTTCTGTCTGAATATGGCTCTAAAAAAAGATAATATTTGAAATATATCAAATTTCTTATTAGTTTATACTATTTCTATTCCATAAAGCTTAAATAAAATTGGAAGTAAAAGAAGGAAAATGTAAACTTCAATGTTAAGCAACTACTGTAAATGCCAAAGGTGATAAAGCTGCACTTTCTCGATACACAAACTTATGTTCACATTGATATAGTAAATAAGAACTTGATTAACACTCACAAAATATCTTTTATTTTCTGTATGTACCTTAAATATATTAATACAGAATATGATTACTGATCTATGTGCATGTGGCACAATTGATGGGTGACAATGATTACATGGTAATTTGTAGTTTGCTATTAAGTTAGCTGGACCTACATATCCGGTTAGAGGTTCTACTTTGCCTTATTAGATTCCTTCATATGGTATTTGACAAATTCAATCGAGTTATCTTTATCTTTCATACTATTTAAGTGAATCTATATTAAATAACTAATAACGAGGATGTAATGCTTAACATCTGAGTTTTCTAACATTATGGGGAGGTAACTCACGTTGAGAACACCGGATGTGCCTCAGTCAGCTATATCTTTTACGTATCACAACGATATGCAAGTTGGGAAATATGTTTGGTTAAGCGACATGTGCATTTACTGGATTTCTACTCTTCATTCTATCATTCACTGCTAACAAGAAGGATTCTAGACTTTAGGAAAGAATATCAATAATCATGCACTGCACATATTCATATTGATCTTACTATTTTTTATCTTTCTCTGTTTTATTTTACTTATTCTTTTTATCTATACGTTAACTAACCTTGCAGTTGTAGAAAATTATAAATGAAAGGTGAATATAAACTAAAGGTCAAATGGATATTACATCTAAGGCACGTAGACAGAAGTTTTACCATTTCTTCAAGAAAATTAAATTTGCTTATTCCCTTTTAGAAGTGATTGTACGTGTAGTTTCTTTATTAGCTAGCAATACTGCTGGCAAGAAAAATATTAAATAATTATCAAATAAGAAATGCCTAAAAATTAAATAATAAATCAATACATTTATGCAGTTGGCACTTTAGCCCATCTCATCTAAATATTGATGTATGATGAGAAAAAGGATGCAAGCTTCTTGGGTGGTGCCTATTTGAGTGCAATAGCAGTTGATAGTTTTGTTTACAACATATGTTATTGGATTAAAACACAGACTTCTTCCTTTTTTTCTTGGTAGCACATGAATATTTTTAGCTTAGATATTTGTACTATATTTACTTCCAGTGTGCTCTCACATGATAATATTAGGGTACTACATTGCTTAATGATCCTGGGCAAAAATTCCAAGATTGCTTATGCGGTTGAATAAATAACATGACAAACTAATATTATATTACTACCACTTCCTGCCAGTTGCTATTGGAAACACTAATTTTAAACAATTAACATGCATCAAGAGGTTCACAACATTGCAATTCCAGATTATTCTTTTTTTTTTTTTTTAAAACCAACTACATGGCTTTTCTGGAATTTTATTAGCAGCATCAAAAGTGCTCTACTTATTTTATTTTCAAATATAACCTATGATATTTTACTATATTCTAATATAAAATAAATGTGTATATGTAAGAGCATGTCTAATTGTTCAGAAATCTTGTGTTATTGAAATTATATTTGAACATTTTGCAATTATGTTAAATATCCTCTGTCAAAATTATTTGTAAAAACATAATTCATTGATAGTCACAAAACGTCCTTTGGACAATAAAAGTCCATACTGAAATTTTAATGGTTGGTGTTTAATTTCAAATTTAGCAACTTCAAGTTTTGCAGGATTGGAAATTGCGCAAGCTTAACTTACTGGAGTATGAAATTTTATATCTCTTACTTGGTGATTTCTATTGCTTAATCGTATGTATTATGGTCAGTGGCGGAGCCAGGGTCTTGAAGCAGATAGGGCAGATTATATACATATATGCTCAACTAAGGCCAACATCAAAAAAATTGGTACTATAGAAAGGAAAGTAACATTTCAGGTGGAGCCTTTGCGCTAGCTGAGGTGTACACAGCTCCGACTCTGATTATGGTTGATACTACTCTTATTTTGGTCTTTCAAGTTGTTTTAATGGAAATGTTTATTTCTTTTCTCTTGGCTGAAAATGGAAGCAAGGTGTGATATGTACCTTTTTTCTGCTAAGAACCAAGTAAATTGACATTATGTGAATAAATAATAATAAATATTTCACAATTTTATGAAAAAAATTTATATTGCTCCAGCCTTTAGCATGCCTATATCTTTCATCTTTTACCGAATCCACGTCCCAATATTTAATATGGAATTTGCAGAACATGTTATTTCTATGTTTTATAGCTTACATATTATAATTATAAATATATATTGTTTACATGTTTATATTTTCATTAACTTCTAATGAAGACCTTACTATTATACATATACCCTCATAATATGCCATGTAAATACATCACTCTATTAGAAGAACTGTTGTGATCAGATTGAAGATTACTATATGCAGATTGTAACAGATACTTGATTGGGAGGTATAATTACAGAGGAAATGAATGTGAGGAATGCCCATTTTTTATCCCTTAATTATGGTTTTATCGACTAAAGCAATATTTTTTGGCATCTTCCAAACGGGCCATAAGTCTTATTTTTATCGCATCAGTCCGTACAGGATATTATCATGTTATAACTACAATAGTTTTATGTTTTTTATGTTTCACTCTTTGTCTCCATACTGTTTAACATGATTGTATATATTTTTTAAAATTTTATGGAGGGCCATAGAGATGGGCTTCATCCATGCAGCAAGGACTAGGGGATGATGCAAATGGTTCGTTCACTGGTGGTTAATGTCGCCTATGTTGCTTGGTGCGCACATATATATACAGTTTGTGGGGTTAAGTTTTATTTGTGTACACCGAGAGAAATGTAAGTACTGCAAAAAATTAATGGCATATTCGTTTTCTCTGAGTTTTGCTAGGTTTATAACATGATAATCAGACATGCCAGTATCTTTATAATAGTGCGTTGGGCTGGCTACATTAAGATGTGATAATTTTGTTTGTAACAGTAAGGATTTTTAATGCTCAGATGTTTACTTATTTTTTTATGAGAATGAAAGTGTGACTGAAGTCAATAAATAAACTTCCACGAAAAAAGAATTGTGGCATTGAGATCCAGTTGATCATAACATACTTGTACGAGCATGTGAAATTATTCTTTTTTTAATGGTTTTGTTTTCCGTTGCTTAGGTTGTTTTTTCCTTTCCTTCATATGTAACATATGTAACTACGGATATTGTCCAAATAAGAGCAGTTAATGTTACACCAAATATTTTAAACTTGAATTGTGTAATTTAGTTAAAGTTAAGAATAAGTTCTATTCTCTACCAATACAAAGGTAAACATCTTAAAACAATTAAAATGTAAAATGGTTTTCCATTAAATTAATTGAATGTAATGCTAAACTTAACTAATGTAATAACCAAGTGACTTGGTTTTAGTTAAAAGACAAGAGTTATTGAGCAAGTTAAAGTATATTACACGTTCAATTGTAATTACTGTGACAATATACTTAAATTTTTTGAGATGTCATTTAAAAGCTTTTTTTTTTTTTTTTTGACAAGTTTACGTTGACATTGATTCAAAATGATAATAGTTTGCGTCTGTACAAATAGAAAGAAGGATAACTTTGTCAAAAACTGTCTTAACTATGGTAATGGACCGCAATTGCATTGATTTTGATATGCAGGCGATATTAAGTCGAATCTGAAATGAAGACGTTTCACGTTCTCTTACAAAAGCTTTTATATGCTATTATTCTTGATGGTAAGGTAAGATAATTCATTAGGAATGGCCAAAATGTACCTCATACACAAAATGTCCAAAAAAACTGCATTGCACATGCAGTAAAATTCATTGGAAAAGTCAGTTAAAGGCTTTTTTGTCTAATAAAAAGAAAAAGTTACAATTCTGTTTAAATTTATATTTTCTATCTGCTAAATTTATTGTCGCAGACATTTTCTGTAATATATTTAAATTTAACTGATAGCTATAAAAGTTTAAAGCTTAAAATAATAATAATAATAATAATAATTAATAAACATTGCAAATCAACTTCTTTTGCACCATAGGCTCTGTTTCAGTCGAATGTCTCTTGAACAGCAAAACAACATACAGAAAATATTAATTGTGTTTGCATGAGAATTTTATCATCAAACACATATATAATAAATATAAAATGGTCCTAAAAAACTTTTATGGTGTAGATTTTACATTAACATATATGGGTAACGTAGATTATATATTTTACAAATGTATCCATTACTTTAATCCAAATAGTTATGTCGTTATAACCCGAATTAGACCATACCATTGTTCTATATTTAGTCCCCATGTTATGTTTGCATTTAGTTAATTCACTATAACCATGTGGGAACACAAATCAAAGGTATCAAATACCCACATATGTCGATGCATAAAGACATCATATTTTAATCTCACCCATTTACCTTTAATATAATTCTAAGCATAAATCTAATTTTTTTCCAACATAAAAAAAGTTAGTAACAAAGCCTAAAAAATATTAGGAATTATAAATATAACGACAAAAATTAGCTTTGGGGACCAATTGCTCATTTATGTACGTGGATTTAAATTATTATGTTGAAAAAAAAAATCAACTACTCGAAGTACTAAAATTAACATAATATAGATCATTATCTTTATCAAATATGGATGGATACTTTTTAGGTGTGGAAACCATCATAGTCAAATATATGTTCGTTTTTTGGATTTTCCCCCCTTTTTTGGATATAAACATGGATAGATTTTGTATTTTTCAACATTTGACAGGCATAATAATATTAAAGAAGCTGTAAAGATTTTTTTTTTTTTTTTACATTGAATGGCCAGAAAAAATGTCCAATATGCGCTAGCTTTCAAGATTTCAGGTATTCAAACAGTTGTTAATATTATGATGCTGCAAGAAGTACTTTCGATACTATAATATAATAACCCATAGCGCATGAACATGTCTGCAAAATAATTTGAAATCTATCAGCTTTCCACATAGCAGTTGGCACAAAAACAAAAATAACTTTTATTTGGCCTTCCCACTCAGTAATTGCTATGTATGTGTTGCTTTCTGTTCAGCTGTCTTATTTTGCTGTAAATTTTAAGCCTTATTATAAGTCTGAAGTAAATCATCCATATTGGATTGTGGAATGCTAACTAATTATTTAACATGATTGAGTTTGTAGTTTCAGCTACTCTGCTTATTTATGGAATGCTAACTAATTATTTAACATGATTGTGGAATATAAGTGATTATGCTCATTTGTACGTTTGTTCTTAGAGACTACAATTGCGTGATCACAGTATATTTTGTGTGTTCACCCTTATGTTGGTTCGGTTCAAATTCTGTTCATTTTTATTGCTATTATATATGGCTATATGAATATATTGGATTAGTTGGTATATTTTTGTACATCCTATTGATGATAACCCAACGTTTGTTGTTCATTACATGGTTGATCATGTCATATGAGTTATAATTGATGACCTCCCAAATCTTTCCTTTGTACGGTTTAACTGTATATACAATTATTAATTAACTAAATCAGTCTACATGGACGTATCATCTCAAATTAATTTGTGTCCCGTTTCAATGTTTACCATATCCAATTGGATTTCAGTATACATCGTACCATTTACCTACCTAATGGGCTTAACCGAACTACACAAAGATGAATAACCTTGATAAATTCAATACACAATTTTGTGAACATTCTACGTTTAATGGTTATCTAATAATTTGATTATACACTGTTTATTGAGGTACTACTCACTCTACCTTTTTTCTACTGCAGCTCATTCGTACTGTATTACCCAGGAAAATAATGTTGTTGGTGCTAACCTGCAAAAGATCGCTGCAAGTGGAACATGTCTGATGGATCAATTCATTGGACTTTAGAAATTGTTTCGTTGTGTCCATGTTTCAAATTCAACGCCATACTTGCTGTCGGAGAATACATCAATGTTTTCAGTTGTAACCTCTGGATATATACCCTTAAGCATTTTTAAATGTCTAAATCTAATTTCCTATTTTAGAAGTACTGTACGCATGTGTTCTACTGACATTATAATTTTGTTATTTTGTACCTTTCTATTTGGCATTAGCTTTTTACATTATCTATCATACTGCTTCTCAAAATTGTACAATCGACTGTGATATGTTGGGTGTAATGTTCCCTTTTTTAGTTGCTTTGAACATGCTTAATTTAACATCAGTTTAGCATTTAGCCTTTGCTTATTGGTTTCAGATTCCCCATATTCGTTAGCTTTACGGTATTATATAAAAAAACGCATTTATATGTAGTGGGATTTGGGTGTTCCACTTTCAAATGTTCCTGAGATTTATGCAGCGAAAGTTTTTCTACTAATTTCAGCAAAATTTAACCAAACCGTGTGCGTAGCACGGGTTCACACTAGTTTATTTCAAAAATTAGAGTTTTCTTAGACGAACCCCAAATTAAACCCAACGACTGTCGTCCCTAGCGTTTTACTCCCATTCCGAACACAATGGGATATGTTTCGTAGGCCCATTCGACTGTTTCAGTCAGTTTCCATTCAAATCAAAATATAAAACATTCAATATTTAATTTGAACATACATTTCAATTTGCCAGGGCCACAAACTGATTCGAAAAATTCCAGAAAAATAAATCTAGCTATGTTTTAATGATACGGTCCCAACAAAACTAGTTTCGTCAAATTCTCAAACCGTTTGCAAAAAGGTCCATTTTTGGTCGATCCAATTTAACTATAATTGGCCAAAACACGTTTTCTTTGCCACGCTCAAATACTAGCTTCAAAAATTATGAAATTTGAAACCTAGTAATAACTTCACATCCCGGATCCAACAAAAGTGGTTTCGTTGAATTCCGAGGTCGTATGCAAAATGGCCAATTTCACGGGCTATATAAATTCCATAGCGACCTTTCTGAAAATTCATTCGGCCATAACTTTTGCTTTCCGCTATGAAAATTCGATTTTTCAGATTCGTTAGAAAGGTATTCACTAACAGATTTAAATTATTTTGGTTTCACTAAAATCCGCTTTGTTTTGCACCCGGTACAGTCCGACAAAGTTTGAATTCAATTTTTGAAACTGCAGCGCCTTTTCAGGCCTTGTTTATAATTATAATTAATTATATCCGTTTTCAATCGTCGATTCAAACTCACTTTTCATTGCCATTATTTAAAATATTTATTTTAAATATTTAAAATCCATTATTTTAGTCAATTTAAAAATTTTAAATTGGTTCAGATTTTCTGGGTCGTTACAATCTCCCCCACTTAAAACTTTTCATCCCCGAAAAGGAACAAATTCGAAAGTGGTTTGATAAATCTTCAATCACACAACACAACAACCAATCCAATTGTTTTCAACCTTTCAAAAAATATACTAATCAACTTCTATACTTTTTTTTAATCATTCAGACTATAGAATTTAAAAGTTCACATCCATGGAAAGAAAATAACAACAGAGTAGAGAATCAAATGGTAATGCAAAGTAGGATAAATGTACCTTGCACCTGAGTCAATCAGAGATATCAACTCGGCATCTAGGATAAGCTTTCTGAATGCTCTCCTCAGTTTCCCAAGTACAATCTCGTGGATCTCCACTCCATTGCACTTTGACTAAGTAAACCTTCTTGTTCCTCAGCTCTTTGGTTTCTTTGCCAATGATCTTTAGCGGCTCTCGTCTCACAGCTAATTCGGGAGTAATTTCAATGTACTGTTGAGCTGCTTCTTCCACGATCAAGTCTGGATCATGAACGTGCTTTCGAAGTTGAGATATATGAAATACATCATGAACTCCAGGCAACCAATCAGGCAATTTAACCCTATAAGCGAGAGTTCCAATCCGTTCCAGAATAGGAAACGGACCTATGAATTTGGGCGCCAACTTTCCAGTTTTACCGAACCGAATAACTCCTCTCATCGGCGATACTTTCAAATATACATAGTCGCCAATAGCAAAGGATATATCTCTCCTTCTCCTATCGGCATAGCTCTTTTGTCGGCTTTGAGCGGCGAGTAATTGCTTCTTAATAAAATCGACTTTGTCGGCAGCTTCTCGAATCATATCCGGACCCAACACAAGTCTATTACCTGGTTCGACCCAACAAGCAGGAGATCGGCACGGTCTACCATACAATGCTTCAAATGGCGACATTGTCAGACTTGCCTGGTAGCTGTTGTTATAAGAGAATTCAGCCAAATGCAGATGGTCTTCCCATGATCCACCAAAATCTATAACACAAGCCCGCAATAGATCTTCTAAAATTCAATTTACCCTCTCAGTCTGACCGTCTGTCTGAGGATGATAAGCGGTGCTCAAGTTCAACTTTGTTCCCAGCTCGACTTGAAATGCTTCCCAGAATTTGCTAGTGAATATTGTATCTCTATCACTGACTATACTGAGCGGCACTCCATGTAGCCTAACTATTTCCCTGAAGCATATCTGCGCCAGACTCTGAGCAGTTCTGTTTGATCTGACAGGTATGAAATGGGCGGTCTTCGTGAAGCGATCTACGATCACCCAAATACTGTCATTCCCTTTTCTGGTTCTGGGCAGACCATCGATGAAATCCATAGAAATATGTTCCCACATCCAACCAGGAACTTCTAGCGGTTGCAACAATCCAGCCAATTTCTGTAGGTCGCTTTTGACTAGTTGGCAAGTAGGGCATCGACTAACATATATCGAGATGTCTCTTTTTAACGACTTCCACCAGAATGTGCGTTTGATATCATTATACATTTTATTCACCCCCGGATGGATACTGAGCTTAGATTTGTGGCATTCATCAAGCACCTCTCTTCTGAGTTCAGGAATTTCTGGAATGCAAATTCGTCCTTCTAACCTCAGAATCCCTTCGCTGTCTAGCTGGAAATCCGAAGCATTGCCTTCACGAATTCGCTGACTCATTCCTTTGATAAATTGGTCGTCTTCTTTGAGAGCCGATATCTTATCAATCAATGAATTCACAATGATGAAACTGGCGATCATTTCATTCTTTCGGCTTAACGCATCGGCCACGACATTGGCTTTCCCTGGAGTGTATAGAATTTCAAAATCATATGCTGCAAGAAACTCCAGCCAACGTTGCTGCCTCAGATTCAGGTCTTTCTGAGTGAACAGATACTTTAATGACTGGTGATCTATAAACAGTTAAAATCTCTCACCCAGAAGATAGTGTCTCCAGATTTTCAAAGCGAACACAATAGCCAATAACTCAAGATCATGAGTTACGTAGTTCTTCTCGTGCGGCTTCATTTGACGGCTAGCATAAGCAATCACTTGGCCCCTTTGCATTAACACTGCGCCAAGGCCTCTTTAGAAGCATCAGTCCAGACCTTTAAATCCTGGTTGCCATCGTTGATGGTTAGCACTGGAGCAGTTGTTAATCTCAACTTTAGCTCTTCAAAAGCCTCCTCACTTTCTGGGTTCCATTTGAATTTAGAGTGCTTCTTTGTAAGCTTTGTTAAATGACCAGATATCTTCGAAAAGTCTTTAACGAACTTCCGGTAATAGCTAGCCAATCCGAGAAAACTACGGACTTCAGTGGGGGTACTGGGCTGTTTCCAATTCTGAATAGCTGTGATTTTGCTTGGATCCACAGCAATTCCTTCTTTCGATACAACGTGGCCCAGAAATTTCACTTCATCTTGCCAGAATATACATTTGGAAAACTTTGCTTTCAATACATTCCTTCTGAGAATTTCTAACACTTGTTCCAGATGCTTTTCATGTTCGGCTTTTGATTTAGAGAAGATTAAAATATCGTCAATAAAAACCAGAACAAATTTATTCAAAACTCCTCTGAATACTCTGTACATCAGATCGACGAAGTAAGCTGGAGCGTTACATAAGCCGAACGACATTACTAACCACTCGTAGAATAAGTCGGGACCTCTGAATGCTGTCATTGGAACACACTCTTCGACAATTCGAAGTTGATGGAAGCCTATAGCTAGGTCCATTCTTGAGAATACTTGTGCTCCATTTAATCGATCCAACAAATCATCAATCCGCGGCAATGGATACTTGTTCTTTATTGTCTGCTTGTTCAGATCACGATAGTCCACGCATAGCCGTAGAGTACCGTCCGATTTTGGGACAAACACCACTGCTGCACCCCAATCAGAGAAACTAGGCCTGATCAGACCTTTCCATACTAGCTGTCGTGTTTGATTGTCTAATTCCTCTTTCTCTTTCAAGGACATTCTTCGAATAGCGTGAACTACCGGCCTTGCATTCGGAATTAAAGCAATTTTGAAATCTATTTCTCTCTGCGGAGGTAAGCGAACAACTTCCTCAAACACATCCGCATAATTTTTGACGACATGAATATCTTTGATGAGGTCGGGTATATTCTCTGCAACTTCAGGGACATTTTCTATTTGGGTTGGAGAAACATTCAAAGCTGCCCAGAAGTCTTTTCTATTAGCATTCCGACCTTCACAGGGAATGGTTATATAATCACCTGATTTAATCTTCGCCTTTACGACTCAGTCGGCGCATTTAACTTCAGCTTCATATTTGGTCAACCAGTCTAACCCCAAGATAAGATCAAACTCTTTAAAATTCATGACGACCACGATGGTAGGAAACCGATAACGAGAGAAAGAAACCGGCACTCCACAAATCCAACTGAGATCAATGGAACCCCCAACCGGATTCTGGATAGTCATTGGTTCCTTGAGCTTCTTCAAATTCAAATCCAGTTTCTTAGCTGCCTCTTTGGAAATGAAGCTTCATGACGCGCCTGTGTCAAACAGTAGTTTGACTGGAATGTTTTTGACAGTTAGCGTGCCTTCTAAAACATCGGCCCTTTCTTGACTAGCTGAGGGCTCAGAAGTTTCTGCTACTTCATTTACTTGAACCATTTCAGGCTTGTTTAACTGCGGGCAATCCTTTGCAAGATGACCAGCCTCGTGGCACTGTTTGCACTCTCTATTCTCTTGGAACTCCCCATCAGTTCTGAACCTTTTCTTCTTTTGCTTTCGATTTGCTCTATATCCCTCTTTTCTTTGTTTCTTTAAAGATCTGCAACTTATCGACAAATGTCCTTTCTTATTGCAGTTAGAGCAAATAGCTGTTGTTACCGGTTCTTTCCCAGACTTAGCCCTTTTTCTCTTAGCACTGGGCTTCTCATTGGCCTCAGACCTCGTACTGGCTTCTGGAATATCAGTTTCCAACTCTTCTTTGTCACTACAACGAACTTCTTCTTCATCGCGCAACATTCCTTTCTTATGGAGATCTTTATACTGATAAGCCATGTATATCATTTCAAAAAAAGGAAGCTTCACATTCCTCATTACACTATTCTGATATCTCCTTTGCAGGCCATGAATAAATCTCAGATTTTTCCTCTTTGGATCTTGAATCAGATGAGGAGCAAAGTGAGCAAGTTCATTGAATTTCTTATGATATTCTGGGATGGTCATATCACCTTGTATTAGATAAGAAAATTCATCACATACTCGGTCGCTTCGGGAGGAGTAAATCTTTCTAGGAAAATCACTTTGAATCTATCCCAGGTGACATCACCTTCTGGATTATCCTTAATAACCGAATCCCACCAGAACAAAGCTTCGTCTTCGAGTGCCCAGGAGGCCAGTAATCTTTTCTGGTCATCCCTCAGCTTTAATGCTTCGAAGATTTTCTCAGCCGAATGAATCCAAGCTTGTGTTTTCATAATAGATTCTTCGCCCGAGAAGGGTTTTCCACCCAGATTTCTATATTTCATATATAGGGCTTCAATATCCGGGTCAGTATTACTTCTTCTGTCTCTGGCACTCATTTTCTAGTACTTCTGCAAATGGCAGATCAAGTGTCAGGTCACAGAAAAGGTATTTTTAAAATATAGAAACACATACTTCAAATGTAAATGTGTCTATCGAGGTGTAATTTCATTCTGCTTTACTCATACTAGGATATTATTGATCCTATCTGTATAGAGTTACCCGTCCTAGAACACTACTGGTTCTATTTCTGACGAGTTCGTTCAAATGTTATATTCCAGAACTAAGCTTAAGCAGAGCTCTGATACCACGTTGTGACATCCCCAAATCCCGTTCTGACGGAGACAAGGGTTATCTTTGGAATATAACACAGAAACAGATAATAGCAGAACAGAATTAAATAAATACACCAGATAATGAACAATAGAATATTTTGGATAAAAGTAATCATCAGAGTTACACAGTATACAGGATCTTACTTAGTACAAATACAGTTCAGCTATACATATATGTCTACAGCGGAAACAAACAAAATATGTACAATAGGAGCTGAACAGCATAAAAAGAGATAAATGATAGAATCCATCTTCAGCTCCAGCTATCCAGAAAAAGCTAGCTAAACCTGAATACAAGGCTGCCGTGTAGAAAAAGGGGCACCCGAGTTTGAAAGTGAAACAAACTACGAGTCAGTCATGGGACTGGTATGAGAAATTTACTCAACACATATATAATTTGGCCAATCACAGGACCACGCCACTTTCGTGGAACGGGTTTACTCCATTGGATTGCCAGTGCTTTAAAACAAATCTTTCTTTTAAACATCGCTATGCTTTTTGTAAAAATGAAGCCATTATAAGACTCAGTTCCCATCACACAATGCAACGCAAACCGGAGGATAGAGTTTTACCTTATAACGGCCAAGATATGCTTGATACGAATAAAACAAAGGCATTTGATATTATTGCTAGTGTTTATATGTTTTGAAAACAATCTCAAATTATAACTATCAATCATAGACGACATGAGCGTCCCATGCCACTATGTCGCCAAATATATATACAATCGAAACCGCATCGTCACGTATTTAGAAATTGGATTTCCGTCATGAACCAAGGCAAAAGATAGTCCTTACCGACTTCGTGACTCTCTAGCCCGAGCCACAAGGTCAGAGCGCATCGAACCTTGGATCGTCAGGGCCGGTCCACCGATGTGGATTAAAATGCCTGAACAATACGTTTCCCCGCCCTTTGGGGCGTAAACGAGCCAACGAATGACTCCATCGGACCCGAATCGTCCGATCAAACCGAGGCGCCTCGCAACAGCAACAACCACATAGGTGAAAATTATATAAATGTCAGGGCTGGTAGGTCACTGACACCACCCTAGCTAGAAAGAAACGCATGCCCTCCCTGAGGTCCTTCTCCCGTTTTTGGATCATACTGGGGTGTGAGGCTCGCGATTTTACGTTATACACAAAGCCACGCCACACAGGCGGTGCTTTGATCATCACCACAAGACTTTGCTTTTCAACAGAAGCCCTGATCACTGCATCTTAGCATGCCACACAGGCAATTCATGCCATGCGACTGATGTCCATCGATATACAACCTCTGAGCTCGTGCGTCTCAGAGAAGGGCGTTAAGCAAAAGAATAAATTCTCCGCCGCCAAATAGATGTATATTTAACAGAAATCAATCAACACAGAATAAACTCCAATGTCAGACACACAGTCCATTTACAAGTCCGTTCTGGGTCTGAACGAAACCGGAGGCACTAAATACCTCGCAAACCCATCAATCACCATGCACGTCTGGAACGATCACCACTCATTATCCATATTTCGGGATGCCTCCCAATCAGGACCTCGGTTACCATCCAAACGAGGTGAAGATCTCCGGTCTTCGACCATCGTCTTCATCTTCGATTTGCTATCGTCGATTCAGTTATTCAGAATGGGAAAAACCCGGTCTTTCTGAGCAACTCGCGTATATAATAAACAAGTACAACACTAACATATACACGCATCATTTCAATTCATTAGTCACTAACCGTCAATCAGTAAGAGAACGATTTCCCAAATACTAACCCCGAAGGCTGAAACCAACATCAGATCAACACCCAGGAAACCACTCGACTTAGCCAACCTTCAGTTAATTTCTAAATCACATTCATATTGTTTATAATATTTTATAACGATTTATCGCTATTTTTATTTATTTTAAAATAACCAATTATTCAAAACGACGCTTCGGGCCATAACGCGACCGTGGCGCTGTTTTTCTTCAGATTTGATTTACACATATCTGAAAATCTTACCGTTGGATCTTCACAAAATTTACATCATTAGAAAGATCTTTTCAAAACGAATCCAACGGTTCCAGTTTCGGGAAATCCCGACGGTCAGATCTCCCGGTATAATCGTTTGAAGTTTCGATTTCAAAATACGAACTGCAGCGTCGTTATTCGATTAAATATAACTATATTTATATATAAATATAATCGTTTATGGCGCTGTTTTTCTTTAGATTTGAATTAAACATTCCAGACAATCCAACCGTTGGATTTTTATAAAGTTGGTGTCGTTGGAAAGATATTTGCAAGGCGAACCCAACGGTTGCGGTTTCGGGAAAATCCAATGGTCAGATTTCCCCCACTAGTTGTTTGAAATCACGGTTTCAAAATACGAACTGCATGACCATGTTTCGTTTTAATTTTATTTATATTTATATATTTATATAAATATAGTTCATTCAACAATTTCAATATCGTTTTCACTTCAAATATTTCACCAACGCCTTAAAATTTTGGAAAATTTCGCCATAACCTCCTTTGTACGGGAGGGGCTGGGAAAATTCCCAAATAGCCACACGGGCGTCTCATGTTGAAGAGAAAAAGAAAAAGCCAAGCGGCTAGCCAACAGGCTCATAAAATCATCACCCAAACAAAACAGTAAATGTGTACCTATTTGTCGGGCACAAAATTTTATTCCTCTTCTCTAGCCCCTTTGCTATAACCTGTTCAATAAATATGCTTGTACATATATATAGTTCTTATCACTTATCATTTTCTATTCAACTTCCTATTTGATTCCATTTGGTTCAAAAACACCATTCATTCTAATATTGCATGCATAGGCAAAAATCATATCATTAGCTAATTAATGAATATTTCGACTCATGCATATTTATTTGAACGAGTTGCTATATTTAATACTTCACATTTCAACAAATCATGTATATAATAAAAATGTGATTTTTATTGTAAAACAATTCATTTCAAAACACTATGATTTTATATAGTTTATATCGGTGATAAAAATAGGATTTTTTATTGTAAAGCAATTTATTTTAAAACAAGGTCAATTTACATAGTTCGTATAGATGATAAAAAGGTGGTTTTTATTATAAAACAATTTATTTCAAAATGTGAATACCATTCAACACATGAATTTCAATTCAACGAATGAATATCAATTCAACACATGAATGTTTTCTATAGTTTCTATATATAGATAAAAATGTGATTTCTATATTTAAAACACGAAGACCATTCAACACATGAATTTCTAATCAATGAATGAATATCGATTCAACACATGAAGTTCTCTATACAACGAATAAATATAGTTTTAGCAAATGAAAATAATTCAAACACATGAATATTATTCAAAATTTCGGCAGCATAACGGCAGGGTAGTTAAAACCGGGACCGTCCCTAGTACGGCTCTTCGCTCTACCTTAAAACCTCGCGGTTTTTGACAATGGGGATCATGCATCTAGTTCGCACGCAGGCATCATGTATATATTTATTTCATTTACACAAACTAATCCTATGTGGTTTCAACCAAATATTTCTCAACCACACACGGGTATTTTTCAACCACAATCAATCAATATCAATTGCAAACAATCCCGAACAACCATTCGCTATCAATCAATTTTCACACCAATCACAATCAATTAATATCGTCCATGGTTTGTGGACGAGGGGCGTATATATATATTTATATATAGCAATTCACTTTTATTTCAACACATATATAATTTTTACAACGCATATATAACTTATACATCGAACGTACAACTTATACAACGCTAACACAAGAGATGTACAACGCTTATATAACTCATACATCGATTATATAATTTATACATCGTCGTTTTCCATATTGTTTATAAATTAGAAATATCACCTTGGGTTCCACTCCACGAAAAATAGCAGAAGGCTCAGAAAAATACGCGGTCTCTTCTAAAATGTAGAAGACGTCCACACGGTCACGATGTTTCCTGTTTCATTGAATTTCGTTAACGAACGAAAAAGATATGATTTTTCAAAGGTTTGCAACGGTTTAAAGGTGTTAAAACTGCTGAAAATAAACAAAGCCGTATGATTTCTAACCTGTTCAAAACTAGGTTTTTGTTTTTCGCAAGAACCGAGCAGCGTGGAGACGATCGGAGGGTACCACGGCCTAGAGCTACGAGAGAGCTTCCTGGCGATGGGGGTCTCGTGCAGTTCGGTGGCGGATCTGGGTCGTGGCAGCGATGGGAAGCGGCGAACTTTGGAGAGGGGGTTCTCGTCGATGCGACGACGAGGAGGGTCGAGGCTGGTCGGATTGGAAGAGTGGAGGAAGGGCTCTCGATTCGAGGTGGTGGCGGCGGTGGAAGATGGCTGAGGCGACGGGATTTTGGTCGGGAAGTTTGGAGCAAGCGGCGCCGTCAGTCGCGAAAAGGAACGAGGGTTTTTTTTGATTTTTTTTATTTTAAAATAAATAATGAAAGAAAAATTCCTATTCGCCGATATATATTTATTTCAAAAATTAGAGTTTTCTTAGACGAACCCCAAATTAAACCCAACGACTGTCGTCCCTAGCGTTTTACCCCCATTCCGAACACAATGGGATATGTTTCGTAGGCCCATTCGACTATTTCAGTCAGTTTCCATTCAAATCAAAATATAAAACATTCAATATTTAATTTGAACGTACATTTCAATTTGCCAGGGCCACAAACTGATTCGAAAAATTCCAGAAAAATAAATCTAGATATGTTTTAATGATATGGTCCCAACAAAACTAGTTTCGTTGAATTCTCAGACCGTTTGCAAAAAGGTCCATTTTTGGTCGATCCAATTTAACTGTAATTGGCCAAAACACGTTTTCCTTTGCCACGCTCACATACTAGCTTCAAAAATTATGAAATTTGAAACCTAGTAGTAACTTCACATCCCGGATCCAACAAAAGTGGTTTCGTCGAATTCCGAGGTCGTATGCAAAATGGCCAATTTCACGGGCTATATAAATTCCATAGCGACCTTTCTGAAAATTCATTCGGCCATAACTTTTGCTTTCCGCTATGAAAATTCGATTTTTCAGATTCGTTAGAAAGGTATTCACTAACAGATTTAAATTATTTTGGTTTCACTAAAATCCGCTTTGTTTTGCACCCGGTACAGTCCGACAAAGTTTGAATTCAATTTTTGAAACTACAGCGCCTTTTCAGGCCTTGTTTATAATTATAATTAATTATATTCGTTTTCAATCGTCGATTCAAACTCACTTTTCATTGCCGTTATTTAAAATATTTATTTTAAATATTTAAAATCCATTATTTTAGTCAATTTAAAATTTTTAAATTGGTTCAGATTTTCTGGGTCGTTACAGTCTACCTCGGGAGGACAGGTGCAGGCTCTTATGGCACCAGGGCAGGCAAGGGGACAAGTTCAGGCTCTTGCGGTCCCACTGCTGCAAGAACGAGGTAGAACCATTTCTGTTGAAATCTTAGTTTTTCTGTTTGATCATCCTGTCCGTACCTTATTCGATTCGGGCGCATCGCATTCGTTTATCTCTACATCATTAGTTGAATCACTGCACTTAAACACCAGTTTAGTAGAGGATCCCTTAGTTGTTTCGAATCCAATTGAGGGCTAAGCTTATTTGTCCATGATGTGTTTGGATTTGAAAATTTCTATACTTAGCGTTGAGTTTAGATGTGATGCTTATGTTTTGGGCTTCACGGGCTATGGGCTAATTTTAGGAATGGATTGGTTATCCAGAAATGAGGCCGTTCTTGATTGTGAAAGGAGAGTAGTTAGGCTCATGACTCGCCTTGGTAACGCTCTCGAAATCTTTTGTAATCCCATAAATTCCGTTATGCTAAGTTATTTAGAATCGCTTGACGCGTCTGTGGAGAATCTACGATCTGTTAGAGTGGTCCGAGAATATTCGGATGTGTTTGAGGAGGTGAAGGGCTTGCCTCCGAAGCGGGAGATAGATTTTTGAATATATCTTGTGGATAATGCAAAACCAGTATTTTTGCCAGTACGCCACATGGCTCCTCGTGAAAGGAGGGAACTCAATAAGCAAGTGAAGGAGTTGCTTGAGAAGGGGTTCATAAGACGTAGTATGTCAGAGTGGGGTGCTCCAGTAGTATTTGCCACGAAGGCGGATGGGTCCCTTAGACTTTGTGTGGACTATAGAGAACTTAATAATCTTACTAAGAAGAACAGACACCCACTACCGAGGATCGACGATCTCTTCGATCCGTTAGTTGGCGCCTCAATGTTTTTGCAGTTGGACTTAGCCACTGGATTCCATCAGTTGAGAGTGGCTGAGGCTAGCATAGACAAGACTGCCTTTAGGACTCCGGACGGTTTCTATGAATGGCTAGTGATGCCCTTTGGTTTGACAAACGCCCCCGCATACTTTGTTGATTTGATGAGTATGGTGTTTAGGGAGTACCTTAATAAATTCGTGGTGGTCTTTGTAGACGACATCTTGATCTTTTCTAATAATGAAGAAGAGCATGTCCTACATCTTAGGGAGGTGTTGGAGACTCTACGAGCGCATAACCTTAAAGCTAAATTTACTAAGTGTCACTTCTGGAGAGAGAAAGTGCGATTCTTAGGGCACTTGGTTTCCAAAGAAGGGATAGCTGTGGATCCCGCGAAGGTGGTGGCCATCCATGAGTGGAAGGTCCCTAAAAATGCTACTGAAGTGAGAAGTTTCTTGGGTTTGGCTGGCTACTATAGGAAGTTTATCAAAGACTTCGCAAAAATATCAGCTCCATTGACACGCCTGACGAAGAAGAACCTAGTCTTCGCATGGGACGTAGATTGTGATGATGCGTTCCAACGTTTAAAGAGAGCTTTGACCACAGCCCCAGTTTTAGTATTGCCGGATGGGAGTAAGCCATTTACCGTTTATACTGACGCTTGTGGGACAGGACTTGGCACAGTCCTAATGCAAGAGGGAAGGGTGATAGCCTATGGTGGAAGGCAGTTGAGAGTGCATGAAAGAAATTACCCTACACATGACCTAGAGTTGGCCGCTATTGTTTTCACACTCAAGTCTTGGCGTCATTATCTTCTTGGCGAGAAATTCGAATTATTCACTGATCACAAATCGTTAAAATACTTATTCTTTCAGAAGGACTTGAACTTAAGGAAGCAAAGGTGGATGGAGTTCTTAGCATCCTACAACTTCGAGATAGCATATACCCCTGGCAAGGGTAACGTAGTAGCCGATGCCTTAAGTAGAAAAAGATTATCCTTAAGTCCTTTATTTGTTGAGCGACGAAGTTTAGAGTTCATTTCTACGTTTGACTTTACACCTTCCATTGACTTCGTACCCGGTTTGCTAGCATCCTTAGAGGTTAGACCTACGCTTTTGGGACGGATTGGCGAGGCACAGCGAGACAACCCACAGTTGGTTGAGTTAGTAGAAAAGATCAAAGGGGCGGAGTCATCAAACCATCTCCGTAGGTATACCCTAGATGATAAGGGTTGGTTACGTAGGGATGGTAGACTTTGTATACCAAAAGACGATGACCTAAGGAAGACCATTCTTGATGATGCACATCGTTCGAAGATGACCATCCATCCCGGCGGGGACAAGATGTACATGGACATGAGACGAGTTTACTTTTGGGCCGGCATGAAGAAAGATGTGGCTGAGTATCTCGCTAGATGCTTGGTGTGCCAACAAGTAAAAGCGGAGCAAAAGAAGCCCAGTGGATTGCTTCATCCATTGGAGGTCCCACAATGGAAGTGGGAAAGCGTCTCGATGGACTTTATTGACGGATTACCGAGATCGAGGAAGGGTAATACGGGTATTTGGGTCGTGGTAGAAAGACTTAATAAGAGCGCCCATTTCATTCCTGTGAAGAGTAAGAGGACTGCTCCATGGTTAGCCTCCGTATACATTCGAGAAATAGTTCGTTTGCACGGTGTTCCTTCTAGCATAGTGAGCGACCACGATCCTATTTTCACTAGTGAATTTTGGAGAAGCTTGCAAGAGGCGGTAGGGACTCAGTTATGTTTGAGCACCGCATATCATCCTCAGACGGACGGCCAGACCGAGAGGGTGAATCGTATTCTAGAGGACTTGTTGAGGTTATGTGTCTTAGATTTCGGAGGTACATGGGAGGAACATCTTCCGTTGGTAGAATTTGCATATAATAATAGCTTTCAGTCTAGCATTGGCATGGCACCATTCGAAGCTCTTTACGGACGACCGTGTCGTTCGCCTACATGTTGGTGGGAAGCTACAGATAAGATCTTGCTTGGGCCCGATATGATTAGAGAGACTTTAGAGAAGATTGATTTGATCCGAAGAAGGATGAAGACGGCACAAGATAGACATAAATCTTATGCGGACAAGAGGAAGTCAGATCTTGAGTTTGAGGTTGGGGACATGGTCTTTGTCAAAGTGTCTCCATTACGAAACGCCGTTCACTTTGGGTCCGTTGGGAAGTTAGCACCAAGGTTCGTAGGGCCGTTTCCTATTAAGGAAAGGATTGGGCAGATGGCGTATAGAGTGAAGTTGCCCGAGAGACTTAGTGGTGTACACGACGTATTCCATGTATCACATTTGAGGAAGTGCTTGCACGAGACCGCGGAAGTGGTAGAGCCGAGCTTACTTAGAGAGGTTGAGATCGAGCGTGATGCGACGATTCGATGAGCTCCTACGTGCATTCTTGGGTCGGAGATTAAGAAATTGAGAAGTCGAGAGGTCAAGCTAGTCAAAGTGCAATGGGGAGATGATGAGAGCAACGCTACTTGGGAGACAGAAGCGAAGATGCGTTCATTGTACCCTTTTCTTTTCAAGGGTATGTCTTTTAATTTCCCCTTTATCGTTTATCTTGTACTTATCTTATCTTTAGTATATCCTCTTGCTAGTATCCTTGACCTTTAGATAGGATAGTCCTATGGTTGAAACATGTGTTTGAGACATGTTATGGATGATGGATGCACGTGGATGCAAGTGTTCGCTAGTGGTTGCTCGTGGATGCATATACACATACTTTAGGCACTAGATCGACTCAGTCACTTCATATGGCATATTGCATATAAATGTGTATACATATTTAAGTAATGAGTGAATAATGGTTGTGTCATCATATGGATGTTGCATTTTGGTGAATGGTTGTGCAAACATGTAGGAATGATATTTATCGATAAGGTTCTTTCGCATACATAATGGACGCATGGTACTAGCATGGTTTGCATTAAGGAGGTCAACTGAATCAGTAGACCGCCTGATTTTGCATTAGATAAGGAACATATACACACACTTCTTGCATATGTTCATACAGCATTAGAAATTTTATAAGGGCAATGGATGCCGTGTTTGATGGTTGAGTAGATGGTAGGATATACATTCTCCTTAACTTTGAGATTTCGGGTGCGAAATCCTTTAAGGAGGGGAGAATGTAACACCCCGGATTTTTTTTGAATAATCGATTTAACTAAATTAAAGAATAATAAATCTCGGACGTGAGAATTATGGGGATTGGGTTGCGCCATTGTGTTCGTCTCGGAATTCTAGTGGAGATAGAATTCGAGTTTGCGGGAAACGAGTACCGGATGAAAGAGTTATGGACAAACGAAGTTTGGTGGCAAAGTAAAGAAAAAAAAATGTAAATGCACTGGCGCCCTTGGGAAGTGCGCCAGTACATATTTACACTGGCGCACCTGCCAAGTGCGCCTAGGCCGAGGCTGGAGCCTGCACAGCTTTCTGGTTCAGGATGACGCGTGTTGTTGAGTCCATTCTGACCCCTTGCTGAGTCATTAGGGCTGACTCATCACCCTATCATAATTGAATGGTTTTGATTAACCCTAAGAACATCCGACGGATTAAATTAATTTATAACTCTATAAAAAGACCCCTATACACAAACCGTAAATCAGAAGAAAAAAAAAACCATGGTCATCATGCTGTTATTTTGAGCCCTAGAGCAGCCGCCACCAAACTAAAGATAAAGAACAGTAACCAAATCAGAACTACCCAACCCTAACAGCGATTCTTCATTAAAGGAGCGCTAATTCGACTGCTTTTGAGTGGTGAGTATGATGATCTTAACAAGATTATTAGAAAACTAATTAGATTAAGATGTGATATGGATCATAAGAAAATGATGTGAATTGTCATATATGTTGTTGTAAACCTTATGCTATCATGTATGTTGTAAATCCTATGTTATGTGATGATGATATCCTATATGTTGTAAATCATGCTATGATGATATTATATATGTTGTTGCAAGTTTCTATGCTAAGTTGCGATGTTACAAAGTTATGATGTTATTATTTATGTTATAGTTAGCTTATGCTTGATCAAATCATGATGTTGGTTATATATATGTTTGGGCCTATGATGATTCACATGATAAATCACATGTACCTATGCAAGTTTAGATTGATTAGTATGTATAATCTCACATATCCTATGACATCTATTTAGATCTAGAATTATGACATCTATTTAGATCTAGAATTATGCTATGACATGAGTGAGTTCTATGCTAGTTCACACCATCATTATGTTGCATAAACCACATATGCAAGTTTATACATGAATTTGGATTATGATCATATTATGTAAATTGTGACATTTAAGCAAACAAGTTGACACCTTTAGATCCATTACATGTGTAGTTTTATGCAAGTTTCACCCCTATTATGATTAGATCTATTTTATTTGTCTATATGTTGTGATAATTTATTTTTGTGCTATGAGTTAGACTATTCGAGTATAATGTATTTTTTGCGTTGAATAAGCGAACATATGACGTGGGGTAGGGGTAATATTAAGGATTTAATATTAAGAAATTGCGGTGCAATTGATATGATTTTGCATACCGTAAGTGGATGGCCATAATTGAGTCAATTATGGACATCATTAAAATTGGAATTAATTAATGATTAGAATAGGGATATATTTAAAACTGGGGTAAAAGATTATAAGTGTTAATCAATGCTTAGGACACGAGGTTGGACTCGTTTGTGACGTAAAACTGCCCGGACCCGCCCGACAAATCCAGTAGTCACAAATGTCAGCCTAATGTGAGAGGTCCTAGGCCCAAACAAAAGCATAACAGTTGTAAAGACACGAGGTTAGACTCTTTTATGGTGTTAGACTGCCCGGACCCGCCCGACAAATCCAGCTGCCATAAATGTCAGTCTAATGTGAGAGGTCTTTATAAGGTTATGGCCTTAATGAATTAAGAAATACTTAACCAGATAAACATGTAAGGTGGGACATGGGGGTTAAGTAGGTGCCTTGGGTGGCATGAGGAATCTAGTGGGTGCCTTTAGTGGCATTTGAAATACGATTAGTAAGACTTAACCAAACACACATGTAAATGAACATGACTAAGAAGAGGGTTAAGTGGGATATACTAGTGGGGACAAGCTTAGGTGGATAGCTTGTGGGGGCCCATTTCAACCAGTAACCCAAACGTATCTTTGTGGGCTCGACCCAAGTCGAGGACGGGACACGCATACTGGGTTTGACTATAAGAGGCCAAACGGGTTAGCGGTGGCAACGCAAGTCCAACGGGTTTCATATGCGTGTGTGGACCCGGGCTGGTAGGTAAGACGTTGTTGCATCGTGTAGGTATAAGTTGTGCATTCTCAAGTTGTATCGGGTTGCCACTTTAGGGGAGTGATACACCCCACTGTGGGGCCAGCACGGTTATCTACGAGTAGGGAGCCGATCGAAAGTGGGTAGTGGGGTACACCTAGCGGAGATAGGGGCAGGAGGCATGTAATAACCCGAAAATCTGGGCCAGTTTGAAATTTTTATTTTGGCAATTTTAGCGAATTTTGATTATTTAAAATGAATTATTTTAAATAATATCGACGAAAATCTATTTTGAATATAATTCGAACGTATATATTATACGCGTCGTCATTATAATATAAATGTTTATATATAATTATAAATAGAATTGAAAATGGCGCGGTAGTTCGATAATTCGATTTCAAACTTCAATTGAATGTACCGGGTGCAAAACAATCCGGATTTTAGTGAAACCAAAAATAATGGAATCTAATAGTGAATATCTTTCCAACGAATCCGAAAAATCAAAAGTTCGTAGCGGGAATCAAAAGATATGTCCAGTTGAAAATTCTGAATAGTCGCTATGGAATTCAGGCCCTTAAAAATGGACATTTTGCAAACGACCTCGGATTTCGACGAAACCAGTTTTGTTGGGTCCGGGATGTAAAGTTATTGCTAGGTTTCAAATTTCATAATTTTTCGGATCAATATGTGAGCGTGGCAAAGGAAAACGTGTTTGACCCGTTTCAGTTGATTTTAATCGACTGGAAAATGGCCATTTTTCCAACGGCCTCAGAATTCAACGAAACTAGTTTTGTTAGGACCGTATCGTCAATACGAAGCTAGAAAATATTTTTCTGGAATTTTTCTAGTTAGTATGTGACCCCGGTAATTTGAAATGTACGTTTAAAATTCAATATAGTGATTCAAATGTAAATTCAACGGAAACTAATTGAAACGATCAAATCAGCTTGCGATACATATCCCATTGTGTTCGGAATGGGGGTGAAACGCTATGGACGACAGGCGGTGGGCTTCGTTTCGAGGTCGTATGTGAAAGTCAACTTTAGGTTGAATTAAATAATAAAATAATAAAATAAATAAATAAATAAATAAACCCTTTCTCCCCCTTATTTCCCGCTGGCCCCCCTCGTTCGAATTCATTTCTACAGATAAAAAAAAAAAGAAATCTAAAGGGGATCGACGGAATCTCATCGCCATCGCTTCCCCCCCCTTTTTCCACATCTCCTCCGCCCAACCGCCCTCCGACCAAGCTGCCGGAGCTGACCTCGAACCCCCTGCCCTCCTCGACGACGACGAGACCCTCCCCCCAGATTCGAGACCACCGCGCCTGAGCCCCTCCCCCCGAAAACCCTAGCTCCGCCCCGTTCAGCACCCCCGCGCCCTCCTGCCACCAGCTCCGACGAGCTCCGCCGCCTCAGCCCACATCCCGACGCCTGACAGCCCCCCCTGTAAGTTTTTTTCTTTTTTAACTTATTTATTTTATTTTTATTTTATATTAGTAAAAAGAAAACTGATTTTTTTTATTTAGGGATTTTAAAACTGGATTTTTATTTAATGAGAAAACTGATTTTTATTTAATGTGAAAACTGATTTTTATTTAATGAGAAAACTGATTTTTATTTAATGTGAAAACTGATTTTTATTTAAGGTGAAAACTGAATTTTTATTTTGAGAAGAGTAAAAACTGAATTTTTATTCTGAAAAGATTAAAAACTGAATTTGTAAAAGAAAAAGATTTGAGATTTTAAAAAGGGAAAAGACGAGATTTTTAAATAATAAAAATATGATTTTTATCTATTGAACTTCGAAATAAAAATGTGATTTTTATCTATTGAACTTCGAAATAAAAATGAGATTTTTATATATTGAACTTCGATAGAAAAATAGGATTTTTATATATTGAACTTCAATAGAAAAATAGGATTTTTATGTATTGAACTTCGATAGAAAAATAAGATTTTTATATATTGAACTTCGATAGAAAAATAGGATTTTTATATATTGAACTTCGATAGAAAAATAAGATTTTTATATATTGAACTTCGATAGAAAAATAGGATTTTTATATATTGAACTTCGAAATAAAAATATGATTTTTATATATTGAATAGCGAAGTAAAAATTCGATTTTTACATATGTAGTGGCTACGGGCAACGAAGATGACGAAAAGGCGAGTTGGCGAAGATTTCCTGCATTAGAAGTGCCGTGGAGCTAGGATAGCTATATGTGAGAATTTCTCACCTTTCAATTTCTTTTCTAGTTATATATATATACTAGGATGCAGACGGTGTTTAGTAGCACCCGACACAATCGTCCACAGACCATGGACTTGTTTGTTTGGCTGTTTGGTGATTGATTGCGATATTGGTTTGAATGTGGTTTGTGGTGTGAAAAAAATCGAATCGATAAATTGGTTAGGATTAGACGTGCGCCGTTATAAGGCGAAGGAGTAAGGCTAGGTTAGACTCTTACTCCAAATTTTGTGGTTTGCAAAATGAAATTGATTTGATTGATGTGTGAATGGCGTGGGCCTTCACTAGACCGGGGATAAGGCTAGGCCTCGTCCCGTTTCTAGTATCGTGCCGTTATGCCGCCGAAATTTTCTAAAATTATGTTAGAAAAATAAAAATATCATTTTATCGAATAAATGAATTGAATAGAAATTCATAAGTTAAAATAAAATGTTTTATCGTTAAAAATATAATTTTTAACGTGAATGTGAATAAATGAATATTCATTTACAAACCAGACGGTTTGTTTATGTACACCTATTTGAAGGACATTGATTGGGTCGATAAATTTTACACATCGCCCAACTGCACAAATAAAATCTGTGTTTGATTGTTTGAAACCCTACACGGGTGTTGGGATGATATTTGACGTACACTAATCCCGACTGTTTAGTTGTGTGTCGATCGATTGATTGACAGGCTGTTATAAGCGTTGAATATTTATATTTGATGCTTATACAGTGTAGAATGCACTTTGGATGATGGTTGATTATTCATCGTTGTTGATATATACATGTGTTGTAGAAAATCCATATAATTAACATTATATGGTAGTTGATTGGGCCTCATTCCAGTTTTAAAATAGAAATATTTGAAATAGAAATATTCGAAATGGAATATTTGAAAATATCAATATATGAAGCCGTGTTGATTAGATTGACGCCATTTTGACGTGAACGATATTTATATCGATTTTATTCATTTTATAAAGAATATCGAAAGTGATTTCAAAATCTGATATTTTGGAAAAGAATTGATTGTAAACGAATTCGAATTGGAATTGAAATTGAATAGATTTGAAATTCAAACGATTTCGAAATGAAGTGAATTGAAAACGATTTCGAAATGAAGTGAATTGAAAACGATTTCGAAATGAATTGAATTGAAAACGATTTCGAAATGAATTGAATTGAAAACGATTTCGAAATGAATTGAATTGAAAACGATTTCGAAATGAATTGAATTGAAAACGATTTCGAAATGAATTGAATTGAAAACGAATTCGAAATGAATTGAATTTAAAGCGAATTGAAATGAATTCAAATTGAATTGAAATTTGAATTGAATAGAAATAAATTTAAAACGAATTTATAAATCAAAATTCAATTTTGATTTGAGTTGAAATGGAAGTTGAAATAGATTTTGAAACGAATTTTAAAACTATTTATATAATTCGTTTTAAATAGAAATCGACGAAAAATATATTATATATATTATATATATAATATAATGGCCTGAATAGAACGCGCCGCGCCGCGGCAGTTCGTGAATTTCGACCATTCATTTCAAACGGACATTGCGGGAGATCCGACCGTCGGATTCTCCTAAAACCGGAACCGTTGGGTTCGTATCGAAAAGAGCTTTCTAACGAATGTTAGAAATTAGAAATCTAACGGTTGGATTTGGAATTATGTCCAAATCAAATTTGAAAAAGGTCGCTGTAAGTGCAGTTCGATGACCGTTGATGGAAATCGACTGTACGGGCCTTGATAAAATTATTAAAAATAGTAATAATTTGTGTAAAATCATAAGAAATGATTTGTGAAGGATTGGGATGAAAAACTCCATATTTGAAAGGATAAAAATAGATTTTTATCGAAATGAACTAGTTTTGAACTAGAATTATAATTCTATTTATTTTTAAATAAATAAATTGAATTTGAAAAGGGTTTTGGAAATAACCAAAATTTCCAATGATTGCATTGGAGTGGATTTGAATCGAAATTGTCTTCGGAATATTTCGATGTTGGAATTTGTGATTATACAGATGTTGTTATGGAAATTTGAAAGATATATATTTATATCGTTATTTCCAATACGACATTTGTTAGTCGTAGAATTTGATATTGAATATAAGCCGATATATTTTCTATTCAGAGCCTTGTATTGAATATCAAATGTGATTTGGGTTTGTCGCGAATGGTGTCTTCACTAACACTATTCTTGAACCCAGTTGTGAAAAGATTAAATCTTTTTATTTAGATTTAATGAAGTGTACCAATTAAACGATATTTAATTGGAATTGAATTGATATTGATTTTTGGGTTTATCGTGAACAGTGTTTTAAATAACACTCGTTCTTTAACCCGATAATTAATGAATGTGATTTTGGGTTTATCGTGAACCGTGTTTTAAATGACACTGATTCTTTAACCCAGTTAAAGATTAAAACTAAGTGGAGTTTTAATGAATCTTTAATTAGATTGAAAAGATCGAGAATGGAGTATCACCAGTTTTACTCCTGGCGATAGTTAAATCTTTAATTAGATTTGAACGTGAAATGGTAATTGAATTTACCGATAACACTGTGGTGTTAGATATGAAGTATTACCAGTTTTACTTCATGGGATGAATAGGTTGGGATTGGGAAATAAAATAAATGATTACTTCGGTGTGGTTCGCTAATCCCGACTAGTTTGAATTGATATTCAAAGGAGATTAAAGAATAAATTTAAAGAATTTATCTTGGATAAAATTAATGGGAACTTTTCCCAAAGTATAGGAATATTCGAATAAAAGAATATTCTGAATTGGAATGAGGCGTATGTTGTGTTTGTGTAACACTTTTATAATATATACGCGAGTTATTCAGGAAGACCGGGTTTATCCCATTCTGAATAACTGATTCGACGTGGTGTCGAAGATGAAGACGGTGGTCGAAGACCGGAAGTCTTCACGTCGTTTGGGTGATAACTGATGATCTTGATTGGGCTGTACACCCAAGAAGATGGAAACAGTTGGTGATCGTCCAGACGTACTTGGAGATCGATGGATATGCGAGGTACTAGGTGCCTCCGGTTTCGTTCAGCCCCAGAACGGACTTGTAAATGGACTGTGTGTTTGACATTGGATTTTAGTCCGTGTGATTGATCTCTATTAAATATATATCTGTTTGGCGGCGGAGAATTTATTCTCTTGCTTAACGCCCTTCTCTGAGACGTACGAGCTCAGGGGTTATATATTGATGGATATCAAACGCATGGAGTGAATTGCCTGTGTGGCATGCCTAAGTGGCAATTGATCGAGGCTTCTGTTGAAAAGCAAAGTCTTGTGGTGATGATCAAAGCACAGCCTGTGTGGCACAGCTTTGTGTAACATGAATTCGCGAGCCTCGCACCCCGGTTGTGAACCAAAAACGGGAGAGGACCTCAGGGAGGGCATGCGTTTCTTTCCAGCTAGGGTGGTGTCAGTGACCTACCAGCCCTGACATTTATATACTTTTCACCTGTGTGGTTGTTGCTGTTGCGAGGCGCCTCGGTTTGATCGGACGATCCGGGTCCGATGGAGTCATTCGTTGGCTCATTTACGCCCCAAAGGGCGGGGAAACGTATTGTTCAGGCACTATAATCCACATCGGTGGACCTGCCCTATCGCTCCAAGGGGCAGTTGCGGCTGTTCCGGTGGCTCGGGCTAGAGAGTCACGAAATCGGTTGAGGAATATCTTTTGCCTCGGTTCATAGACGGAAATCCAATTTCCAAATACGTGACATTTGCGGTTTTATTTGTAAACCTATATATGGCGACATGATATATGGTACCCATGCCGCCTATGATTGATACTTATGATTTGAAGTTGTTTTATACACTATGCACTTATAATAGTATCAAATGATTTGTTTTAACCGTATCAAGCATGTTTGGCTGTTATAAGGGAAAAACCTATCCTCGGCTGCGTTGCATTGTGTGATGGGACCTGGGTCTTATAACAGCTTCATTTTTCTTTATTTAGCATTGTGCTGTTTGTTTTATGCACTGGTATTCTTGGGAGGAAACCCGTTCCGTGTTATACGGCGTGGTCCCTTGATTTACCTAATGATTTAAAATAAAGATTAATAACTGTTTTAGTTCTCACACCAGTCACATGACTGACCTGGAGTTTATTGTTTGAACCTAAACTCTGGGTGCCCTTATTTTCGACACGGGCAGCTAGTAGTTTTGGTTTTGCAGATTTATATTCACAGGATCCTGGTTCACAGCTGGAATGATATCCGGAAAGCTTTGTATCCGTATATCTCTTCTAGTTGTGTATTGTATTATTTTCCGCTGCTATGTATTTAAATGTAATTTAAATCTCTGATATTTCTGTGTAATATTCATTTATACTCTGTATATTCTTGTAATCTGATGCATTGTTGTAATATACAATGAAATGTTCTTCTGTTTGTGTTCTGATTTGTCTTGTCCTCACAGTAATTCGTTCTTTCTCTTCTCTTCGGAGACCGGGGAAGTTACGGGTCGCTTCAAGGCACCTTTGTAGTCAGCTAGGGGTACACGAAGCTATTTATATAATTTCTAAGTGAAGCAAGTGGGATCAACCTTTAGAGTGACTGGTGTGGTGCAGTGTAGTAATTATTCGTTAGTAATTGGGTGTGCCTTTAACGTTATCTTTATCTGCTCTTCCATACCCAATAGTTCATAGACATTTCCTTGTGTTCTAACTTATGCCTTAGTCTAGTTATTTTGATAATAGTATTGTTAGAATTATCGTACTCGCCAGACTTTATGTCTGACCCCCTCATTTCAATCTTTTTCCCCCTCTAGGTCCTCAGGGTGGGCCCAACTCTAGCGGAGTTTGATTGGGTTGCTTTATCTCTCTTTTGGAAAGCTTGGACCGCTGAAGTAAAGTCCAGCATGTCATCTTCTTTAATGGCTATTTATGTAATGGGATTATGCATTTTGTTTTATCAAGATGGATATTGTACTTGGCTCTGATTTATGGTTTTATGATGTAACAAACATGTTTAATTTCCACTGCAATAAAATAAAGTTTTAGATTTCCAAGTACTACTTATTATCTGTCTTGTTGTAATTTTTCTGTTCTATATTCACTTAAAACCTCCATGGAAGTTAATGCATTCCCTTTGTGAGTGACATTAATGGACGTGGGGTGTTACAGGTTCGGTGTTATTAAAGGGGGGAGCTCACGGATTCCAGAGGGTAGGGGGGAGAGAGAGGATTGACGGGGAGAGAAGGGGCTCTGATCTTGGCGGTGGGCCTCCGGCGACGGGGAGAGGGCGGAGCGGCTGTAGTTCGTGGGTGCGGTTTTGTTTTTTTTCTTTTTCCTTTTTCTGTGTTGACCATATTGAGTAGAGAGAGAGGGGAAGGTTAGAGTGTAATATATATATATATATATATCCCAAAAAAGTAACTTTTTATTTCGACCTCCAAACGAGACCCACTGACTGTCATCTTTAGCGTATTACCCCCATTCCGAACACAATGGGATATGTTTCGTAAGCCAATTCGACCGTTATGATCAGTTTTCGTTTAAATTAAATTATAAATCCTTATATATTCAATTTAAATGCACATTTCAATTTACCGGTGTCGCATACCGACTCTACAAATTCCAAAAAAATAATTTCTAGCTTTGTATTGACGATACGGTCCTAACAAAATTAATTTCGTCAAATTCTAAGACCGTTTGAAAAATGGCCATTTTTTTATTGTTCGAAATTGATAGAAATGGTCAAAACACGTTTTCTTTCGCTACGCTCATATATTACTTCAGAAAATTATGAATTTTGAAACCTAGCAATAACTTGACATCCCAGATCCAACAAAAGTGGTTTCATCGAAAACCGAGGTCGTTTGCAAAATTTCCATTTTTAAGGGCCAAAATTCCATAGCGACTATTTTGAAATTTCAACTGGGCATAACTTTTTATCCCGCTATGAAATTTCAATTTTTCGGATTCATTGGAAAGATATTCTCTATTAGATTCAAATATTTTTGGTTTCGCTAAAATCCGGTTTATTTTGAATCTTTTACATTCATTTGAACTTTGAAATCGAAATTTTAAACTACCGCGCCATTTTCAATTCCTTTTATAATTATAAATAATTATTTATATTCTAACATCGATTCAAATAAATATATACATTCTAATTCTATTCAAAATAAATTTTTCATCGTTATTATTTAAAATAATTCATTTTAAATATTCAAAATTCATCGAAATTGCCAAAATAAAATTTTTAATTTGGCTCAGATTTCCGGGTTATTACAATCTCCCCCACTTAAAACTTTTCGTCCCCGAAAAGGAACGAAGCCAGAAGTTGTTTAACTAATCAACTCAACTTCCATTATTTTCTTTACGGCTTAAGTTCTTCAACTTTTAAGTTTTTAAGAACTTTTCAAATTTTTCAAAAATTTGGCTAAAACCCTAAATTTTCGAAAAATATCGCCATAACCTTCCCTGCACCGGGAGCTTCGAGATATTTCAAATAGCCTCCCATGGCCCTCATCAATCCAAAAAGAAAAAGAAACAGCCAAACGACTAGCCAATCGACTCATAAAATCATCAAAAACCCAAGAAATACAATAAACATGTACCTATTTGTCGGGCAAACAATTTTACTCCTCTTCTCTAGCCTCCTTGCTATGACTTGTTCAATGTAAGTATATGTATATGCATGCAAATGCTACAAATTTTCAATACAATTCACTATTTGATACAATTTGGCTAAATGGTTCAATTATTAATTAATCAACCAATAATCAAACAACACAATTAGCAATCAATTTGTTGATTAGCTTTTCAAATTCATAGCTTTGATATATAGTCAAAAAGTCAGATTTTTGATGCTAAGTCACAACAATATATCTTATCTAGTTTTGGTTCTCATACTAGTCAATTGGAAATATATAGATATTCCACGTTCGACACTCGAATATAAATGCTGATGATGATGCACCATCATCAGGATTATCCCCGGGTGACTAGTGTGCGATTCTATATTTATCCAGTATATTAAAACTTCAAATACACGTGGATCAGACGTACACGCAAAATCTTTATATACTGGATTGTCCAAATCAATACAAACAAATATTCAAATACGAATAATTGAATTAAATTTTCAAAATAAATCTTGTTTTCACTTTTATTTTAAAAACATCACTCCTCACACTCGTTCTAGGATACTACTGATCTCATCTCTAACGAGTCATTCCATTGGATATTACTAATCCAATTTCTGATGAATTCTTCCATTTGGTTCAAACGTGTATTGTTCTCCGAGCTCTGTAAACCAAAGCTCTGATATCAAGCTGTCACGACTCGAACTTCCCCGTAAAGGAAAGCACGGATTGAGTTGAGAACAAGCCACAATTGAACGCAAACATAAGAACAATTCATTGTTAATTACAACAATTCCATCAGAATACAAGAATATGCAGAGTATAAATCCATATTACACATTCACTAAATATCAAAGATTACAATACATTTCATCATAGTGGAAAAATAATACAATACACAACTGAAAGAGACAAATGGATACAGAGCTTTCCAGATATCGTTCCAGCTGTAAATCAGGATCCTGTGAATATAAGTCTGCAAAACCAAAACTACTAGCTGCCCGTGCGGAAAATAGGAGCATCCAGATTTTAGGTTAAAACAATAAACTCCAGGTCAGTCATGTGACTGGTGTGAGAACTAAAACAGTTATTAATCTTTACTTTAAACTTAGGTAAATCTAGGGACCACGCCGTTTAATACAGAACGGGTTTCCTCCCAAGAATACCAGTGCATAAAGCAACAACGCAATGCTAAATAAAGAACAATGAAGCTGTTATAAGACCCAGGTCCCATCACATAATGCAACGCAAGCCGGAGGATAGGGTTTTTACCTTATAATAGCCAAATAATGCTTGATACGTGAAATTTCATCTTTTATTATTACTATAAGTGTATAGTGTCAAAACCATTTCAATCATAAGTATCAATCATAGTCAGCATAAGTGCCCCATACCACTATGTCGCCATATATAGGTTTACAATCAAAACCGCAAAGTCACGTATTGGAGGTTGGGTTTCCATCTGTGAACCGAGGCAAGGGATCGTCCTCAACCGACTCGAGAGCCTCTAGCCCACCCCTCAGGAACAACCGCAACTGCCCCTTAGATCGTCAAGGCCGGTCCACCATTGTGGATTATAATGCATGAACACTGCGTTTCCCCGCCCTTTGGGGCGTAAATGAGCCAAATGACTCCATCGGCTCACCATAGTCACTGATATATCCGAGGCGCCTCGCAACAACAACAACCACACAGGTGAAAATAATATAAATGTCAAGGCTTGTAGGTCACTGATACCACCCTAGCTAGAAGGAAACGCATGCCCTCCCTAAAGTCCTCTCCCGTTTTTGGTTCACAACCGGGGTGTGAGGCTCGCGAATTAATGTTACACAAAGCTATGCCACACAGGCGGTGCCTTGATCATCAACCACAAGACTTTTCTTTTCAACAGAAGCCTTGATCATTTGCCACTTAGGCATGCCACACAGGCAATTCACTCCATCGATTGATATCCATCAATATATAAGCTCTGAGCTCGTACATCTCAGAGAAGGGCGTTAAGCAAGAGAATAAATTATCCGCCACCAAACAGATATATATTTAATAGAAATCAATCACACAGAACAAAATCCAATGTCAGACACATAGTCCATTTACAAGTTCGTTCGGGGTCTGAACGAAACCGGAGACACCTTGTACCTCGCATATCCATCGATCTCCAAGTACGTCTAGACGATCACCAACTGATTCCCTCCTCTTGGGTGTACAGCCCAATCAAGATCATCAGTACAATGTGAAGACCTCCGGTGTAACACCCCGTATTTTCTGTGAACGCATAGGTAACAAATCAGAGGATAATTAATTTTAAAAAATAAGAATCAAGGGAAACGTGTTGCGCCATTGCGTTTGTCTCGGAATTCTGCTTGAAAACGAGTTCAAATTTGGAAGAATCGGAGTCCGTATGAAGGAGATATGACCCTCCGAAGTTTCAGGAAATTTCAGAATTGAAAACAGCTCGAAATTCGAATTCAAAATTCGAATTCAAACCCAGAAGCGGGCTGGACGGGAAATTTCCCGCCCAGGGCCCAAGTCGACTGGGGAGTCGACTGGGCAGTCGACCCCCCAGGACCCAGGTCGACTGGGGAGTCGACTGCGCAGTCGACCCCCAGACCAGGTCAGCTGGGTAGTCGACCTGGGGGTCGTGCCCTGGTCGAACCTGGTGCGTGTGTGTGCGATTTTTTGGGCTGTGACGTGTTTGGACGGACCTGATGAGTTCTAGGGTTAATCTGAGGGCCTAAATGAGTTCCTACACCTATAAATACAGCCTAAGACCTAGCCTTCTCTACACACGATTCTATTCTGCTTCTACTCTACCTCTGTTCTAATAAAAATAAAAATGGCGTCGCTACTCTGCTGAAATCAAAACTAGACGCTAATCAACATCAACCTAAGCAACTCAATTCAAATTAGAGAGTAAAGCTTCTACAACGATTCTACAACAATTAAAGTTCTTTCTTTAATCCAACCAAGGCAAGTGCAATTATTTTCCGATATAAACTTTAATCATAATTGTGACATGATTGTAAATCTGAATTTGAGATTGTGTATGTTCTGTTCTGATCTATTTTATTCTGTATCTCTTCTTCTTTCTGTTCTATAGCCGGGCTACTACGAGCCTGCGCCAATATCCTAAGAGATTAACGCACAAACGCTAAAATGTTTGGGACAAATAATGAATGTGGCATAATTGGACATGGCTAATCTGTGACTGATTTAAGAAAAAGGACATAGGTTGTAAACTAGATTTAGATCTATGCATATTCTGTGAATTGGAAGAAGAGGAATCATAGTATGTTAACATGTGACTTGAGACATTGGACGTAACGCATATTTTGAATTAAGATCTGTTTGGCATATTGTTTATATAACAATTCATGATATGAAAGAGAATATGACTTAGGTGTGAAGATCTATATTAAGATTTGATAACTATCAAATGTGAATAACACCTAAGTAGGAGATTTTTGAATATATGACATGCATTGAAATCGATTACTATATTTGGTATAATTTATATGTGAATCTTTTGTACTAGGCAAGTTGAACTAAATTGGGACATGTAAATTATGACCATAATCTGTGACATGTAAATTCAATGCAAACGTGGGGTATATGATCATAGTGTGAATCATGACAACTATCTTAGGCCAAATTTATAATTAGGCAAGATATGTTTGTGAAACTTCAAGGAATGATTAAATCTGTTATATTTGCCTAATTTGCTAGTTCTGCTATATTTGCTTAATCTGCTAGTTCTGTTATATTGCCTAATCTGCTAGTTCTGTTATATTGCCTAATCTGCTAGTTCTGTTATATTGCTTAATCTGCTAGTTCTGCTCTACTGCCTAGTCTGCTAGATCTGTTCATCTACCAAATCTGTCATCTGCTAAGTCTGTTGAAAATGCCAAATCTGCTAAACTAAATCTGTTGAGATGCCTAATCTGTTATCTGCTAAATCTGCTAGTTTGCTTAATCTGCTGAATCCGTTAAGTCGCCTAAATCTGTTATCTGCTATGTCTGTTAAGTTGATATATTCAGTCTGTTATTGACATAATCTGAATTAGCTATGAATAATTGACATGTATATTAGGCATGGGCATAAATGGTAAATTATTAGTTAATTGGTCGCAAAGATAAACATGGCTAACTCGAGGTTAGAATGAGTTGGCGGCGTAATTCTGCTCGGAACCGCCCGGCAAATTCCAGTGGCCGCAAACAATAGGTTCTAATGTTAGAAGTTAGTCATAACGTGCTTGACACCCGAGGTTAGACTCAGTTTGCGACAGAAACCTGCCCGGAACCAACCGGCCTAACTAGTAACCGCAAACTGTCAGTCTAATGTGAGAGGTTTGGGCATTAATATTTAATTAATGAAAATCTGATATAAATATGATGTCTAAAGCGTGTTGGGTGGGTAAGGTTAAACCAATTGGACCAATGAATCTGATAAACCCGTTTCGTGAATCTGTAGGCCCAATACAAAGTTAGACAATCTGTAACCTGTTAATCTGTAACCAGTTAATCTGTAAGTCTGTTAAATCTGTGTATCTGATCCGTTAGTCTGAAAACTTGTATGTGAACTAGTTGATCTGAATTCTATATGTCTGAACTTGTGAACAAGTTAATCTGAAAATCTATTAGTCTGGGGACACAAGGTTAGGAGGGGAATTACTTGTGTCATCTGTTGTTTGGGACCCATATTAGTCAGTAACCCTTTCTGGTATCAAAACTTTGACCCAACAGTAGGTAGGGTCCGGGCACGCTTACTGAACTAATTATAAGCGGTTCATTCTGGTAATGGCAGGGGTGTTGATGGTGCGTTCCAATCGAGTCATGTGCATGCATGGATCCCGGTCTGCCTCTGAGGATTTAAGACGCCGTGACATCTGTAAATAGGTCTGTGCCAATTGGTTGTCACTTTAGGGAGTGATACACCCTACTGTGGGGCCGACACAGGGTATTTATGTATTAGGGAGCTGATCGCTTGGGGTAGGGTTTTAGGGTACAATTAGTTCTGTCTGGTTCTGTTGGTACCGTTTGTTTCTGTTGGGTGGTAACACCTGTCTGTTTCTGCGTGGTACCGTCTGTTCGGGTAGTAAAGGCCCATTTTGTAATAACCCGGAAAATCTGGGCCAGTTTAAAATTTTTATTTTGGCAATTTTGGCGAATTTTGAACATTTAAAATGAATTATTTTAAAATAATATGGACGAAAATTTATTTTGAATATAGAATTCGACGTATGTATTATATACGTCGTCGTTAGAATATAAATAATTTTATATAATTATAAATAGAATTGAAAATGGCGCGGTAGTTCGATAATTCGATTTCAAACTTCAATTGAATGTACCAGGTGCAAAATAAACCGGATTTTAGTGAAACCTAAAACAATAGGATCTATTCGTGAATATCTTTCCAACGAATCCGAGAAATCGAAATTTCATAGCGGGAATCAAAAGATATGTCCAGTTGAAAATTCTGAATAGTCGCTATGGAATTCAGACCTGTAAAAATGGGAATTTTGCAAACGACCTCGGATTTTGTCGAAACCACTTTTGTTGGGTCCGTGATGTCAAATTATTACTAGATTCCAAATTTCATAATTTTTCGAATCAATATATGAGCGTGGCAAAGGGAAACGCGTTTGACCAGTTTTAGTTGATTTTAATCGACTGGAAATTGGCCATTTTTCCAACGGTCTCAGAATTCGACGAAACTAGTTTAGTTAGGACCGTATCGTCAATACGAAGCTAGAAAATATTTTTCGGGAATTTTTAGAGTTAGTATGTGACCCCGGTAAATTGAAATGCGCGTTTAAATTCAATATATAGAGTTATATGTTGATTTTGACGGAAACTTATCGAAACGATCGAATCAGCCTACGATACATATCCCATTGTGTTCGGAATGGGGGTAAAACGCAATGGACGACAGGCGGTGGGCCTCGTTTAGAGGTCGTATGTAAAAGTCAACTTTTTGCAAATTAAATAATTAAATAAATTAAAAAAATAAATAAAATAATATATATTCCCTCCCCTTAAACTCCTCTGCCCCCCCCCCCCACCCGTTGAAATCATTTTCAAAAGAGAAAAAAAATAAATAAATAAAAAAGAAGAAGAGGGCGACGGAGAAGGAAAGGGGAGGAGCCGCCGCTCCTCCCATCGTCGCCGCCGCTCCTCCCATCGTCGCCGCCGCCAGGAGGCGCGCCCCTCCCCCCCGTCTCCCCCTCCTCACGTGCAACCCCCCGCCTTCCTGCGCCAGTCGCGATACCCCCCCCTTAACCTAAAAACCGACGCGCCGCAGCTACCCCCCTTCCTGCGGCAGTCGCGATACCCCCTCCCCTTCTGATCGACGCGCCGCCACACCCCCCCCCCCCCCCCAAGCCTTGCCCCGACCACCTCCACCCCCGCTGACTTCGCCGACAGTCCTCCACCAAACGCAAAGACCCCCCTCCTCTTCCTTAAAGCAATGTAAGCCCTCTATTTATTTTGTTTTGTTTTGTTTAATTAATTTTAGCAATTAAAAATCTGAAATTTTATATTGTAGGAGGATAAAAATATGATTTTTATATTTTTAAAGTATTAAAAATATGATTTTTATATTTTTAATGTATTAAAAAAATAATCTTTATTATGTAGAAGATGTAAAAATATGATTTTTACTTAGGTAGAGAATTAAAAATATAATTTTTACATGATAGGAATATTAGAAATATCCTTTTTTTAGGTGTAGCAAAATAAGAATATGATTTTTCATAGAAGAAGAATACGATTTTTAATTAGGAAAAAATATCATCTTTATATTTGAAAAGGTGAAATCTTTATATGAAGAATAGCGTGATAAACATAGAATTTTTATCTATGTAACATCGTTGTAAAAATAGAATTTTTATCTATATAGTAGAGATGTAAAAATAGGATTTTTATATATTGAATAGCAAAGTAAAAATTCGATTTTTATATATTGAATAGCATAGTAAAAATTCGATTTTTATATATTGAATAGCGAAGTAAAAATTCGATTTTTATATATTGAATAGCGAAGTAAAAATTCGATTTTTACATATGTAGAGAATACGGGAAACGAAGGTGACAAAAAGGCGAGAACGACGAAGATTTCTATAAATGAAGTGTCATGGAATGGGGATAGCTATCGGTGAGAACTTCTCACTCTTCAATTTCTTTTTCTAGTTATATATATATACTAGGATGCAGAAGGTGTTTAGTAGCACCCGACACCATCGTCCACAGACCATGGACTTGATTGTTTGGTTGTGTAGTTGGTTAGATAATTTGGTTTGAATTGAATTTTTGGTGAAATTAAATTGATTTGATTGATGTATGAATGGCGTGGGCCTTCATTAGACCGGGGATGAGGCCAGGCCTTGTCCCGTTTCTAGTATCGTGCCGTTATGCCGCCGAAATTTTCTAAAATAAGTTAGAAAAATAAAAATATCATTTTTATTTTGTAAATGAACTGAATAAAAATTCATGTGTTAAAATAAAATATTTTATCGTTGAAAATATAATTTTTAACGTGAATGTGAATAAATAAATATTCGTTTACAAACCGGACGGTTTGTTTATGTACACCTATTTGAATGACATTGATTGGGACGATAAATTTTACACATCGCCCAACTACACAAATAAAATCTGTGTTTGTTGATTTGAAACCCCACACGGGTATTGGGATAATATACGACATACACTAATCCCAATAATTAGTTGTATGTCGATCGATGGATTGACAGGCTGTTATAAGCGTTAGATATCTATATTTGATGCTTATACATTGTAGTGCACTTTGGATGATGGTTGATTATTTATCGTTGCTATTATATACATGTGTTGTATGGAATCCATATAATTAACTTTATATGGTAATTGATTGGGCCTCATTCCAATTTAGAAAACTAAGAATATTATAAAATAAAGGTTCATGTTTTGACTGTACTCATCCGTTGAGATTAGTCATGTGTTGAACGAAATATTTTAACAATAAAATTTATATCTTTATCATTATAAAATAAAGGTTCATGTGTTGACTGTACTCATCCGTTGAGATTAGTCATGTGTTGAACAAAATATTTTAACAATAAAATTTATATCTTTATCATTATAAAATAAAGGTTCATGTGTTGACTGTACTCATCCGTTGAGATTAGTCATGTGTTGACAAAAATATAGATTCACGTATTGAATAGAATAAATATTCATTTGTTGAATAGAATAACGAATTTATTGAAATATATAAAGCCATGTTGATTAGAGATGCGCTATTTTGACGCGAACGATATTTATATCGATTATATTCGTTTTTAAATTTGAATTGAATCGAATAGAAAACCAATTTGAATTGAATCGAATAGAAAACCAATTTGAATAGAATCGAATAGAAAACCAATTTGAATTGAATCGAATAGGAAACCAATTTGAATTGAATCGAATAGAAAACCAATTTGAATTGATTTGAATAGAAAACCAATTTGAATTGAATCGAATAGAAAACCAATTTGAATTGAATCGAATAGAAAACCAATTTGAATTGAATCGAATAGAAAACCAATTTGAATTGAATCGAATAGAAAACCAATTTGAGTTGAATCGAATAGAAACCCAATTTGAATTGAATCGAATAGAAAACCAATTTGAATTGAATCGAATAGAAAACCAATTTGAATTGAATCGAATAGAAAACCAATTTGAATTGAATCGAATAGAAAACCAATTTGAATTGAATCGAATAGAAAACCAATTTGAATTGAATCAAATAGAAAACCAATTTGAATTGAATAAAATAGAAAACCAATTTGAATTGAATCGATTAGAAAACCAATTTGAATTGAATCGGATAGAAAACCAATTTGAATCAAATAGAAAACGAATTTGAATTGAATCGAATTGAAAACGAATTCGAATTGAATTGAAAACGAATTGAAATGAATTCAAATTGAATTGAAATTTGAATTGAATAGAAATGAATTTTAAAACGAATTTACAAGGAAGAATTCAGTTTTGATTTGAATTGAAATGGAAGTTGAAATTGTTTTTGAAACGAATTCAAAACGATTTATAAAATTCGTTTTAAATAGAAATCGACGAAATATATATTATATATATTATATATATATATATAATATAATGGCCTGAATAGAACGCGCCGCACCGCGGCAGTTCGTGAATTTCGACCATTTATTTCAAACGGACATTACGGGAGATCCGACCGTCGGATTCTCCTAAAACCGGAACCGTTGGGTTCGTATCGAAAAGAGCTTTCTAATGAATATTAGAAATTTGAAATCTAACTGTTGGATTTGGAGATACGTCCAAATCAAATTTGGAAAAGGTCGCTGTAAGTGCAGTTCGATGGCCGTTGATGGAAATCGACTGTACGGGCCTTGATAAAATTATTAAAAATATCAATAATTTGTGTAAAATCATAAGAAATGATTTGGGAAAAATTGGGATGAAAAACTCCAAATTTGATAAGATAAAAATAGATTCTTATGGAAATGAACTAATTTCGAACTAAAATTAAAACCCATTTATTTTTAAAATAAATAAATTGGATTTGAAATGAATTTTAAATTGAATTGATTTGTGGGTTTATCGTGAACGGTGTTTTTAAATAACACTTGTTCTTTAACTCGATTATAAATAGAATGTGATTTGGGTTTATCGGGAACTGTGTTTTAAATGACATTAGTTCTTTAACACAGTAAAAGGAGTTTTAACGAATCTGCAATTAGATTGAAATGTGAATTGATAATCTAAATTATCAAATTTGAAAATAAGCGAGAATGGAGTATCACCAGTTTTACTCCAAAGAGATAGTTAAATCTTTAATTAGATTTGAACGTGAAATGGTAATTAATTTTACCGATAACACCGTGGGGTTAGATATGGAGTATTACCAGTTTTGCTTCATGGGATGAATAGGTTGGGATTGGGAAATACAATAAATAATTACTTCGGTGTGGTTCGCTAATCCCGACTAGTTTGGAAAACCATAATTTGGTTTGAAATGACATCCAAAGGAAGATTAAAGGATAAATTTTAAAGAATTTATCTTGGATAAAATTAATGGGAACCTTTCCCTAAGAATGTGGAATTTAGAAACTAGCTGTAGGTTAGTTAAGAAGAATGGTTTCCTGGGTATTGATCTGATGTTGGTTTCGGCCTTCGGGGTTAATATTTGGGAAATTGTTCTCTTGCTGATTTACGGTTAGTGACTAATGAATTGGAATGAGGCGTATGTTGTGTTTGTGTAACATTTGTTTTTAATATACGCGGGTTGTTCGGAAAGGCCGGGTTTATACCCATTCTGAATAACCGATTCGACGATATGTCGAAGATGAAGACGATGGTCGAACACCGGAAGTCTTCACATCGTTTGGATTTTTACTGGTGATCTTGATTGGGCTGTACACCCAAGATGAGGGAATCAATTGGTGGTCGTCCAGACGTACTTAGAGATGGATGGATATGCGAGGAAAGTGCCTCCGGTTTCGTTCAGACCCAGAACGAACTTGTAAATGGAGTGTGTGTCTGACATTGGATTTTATTCTGTGTTGATTGATTTCTGTTAAATATATATCTGTTTGGCAGCGGAGAATTTATTCTCTTGCTTAACGCCCTTCTCTGAGATGTACGAGCTTAGAGGTTATATATCGATAGATATCAATCGCATGGCATGAATTGCCTGTGTGGCACGCTGAGTTGCATGGATCAAGGCTTTTGTTGAAAAGCAAAGTCTTGTGGTTGATGATCAAAGCACGGCCTTTGTGGCGTAGCTTTGTGTATAACGTGAATTCGCGAGCCTCACACCTCGGTATGAGTCAAAAATGGGATACGGACTGTAGGGAGAGCACGACGTTTCTTTCTAGCTATGGTGGTGTCAGTGACTTACCAACCCTGACATTTATATACTTTTCACCTATGTGGTTGTTGGATGAGGCGCCTCAATTTTAAGTCTGTAAGGACCGGGAAACGTGTGTTCAGGAATTGCCAATCCTCAAACATAAGAGAGGACCGGCCCTGAAGCATCCAGGATTGCCCAGAGTGTGTAGTCCTGAGACATTTGCTACAGTGTCTCGAACGCGGAGAGGAGCTTGCCCCTTGCCTCGACTCATGACGGAAATCCAATTTCCAATACGTGTATTGCGGTTTTAATTGTAGAACTAGTATGGCGACATGATAGATGGTACCCATGCCGTCTATGATTTATATTTATGATTGAAAGTGTTTGGCACTATACACTTATTATAGTATCAAATGATTTGTTTTAAACGTACCAAGCATGTTTGGCTATTATAAGGGAAAACCCTATCCTTCGGCTTGCGTTGCATTGTGTGATGGGACCTGGGTCTTATAATAGCTTCATTTTTCAAAAAAGCATTGCGTTGTTTATCTATATGCACTAGTATTCTTGGGAGGAAACCCGTTCCGTGTTATACGGCGTGGTCCCTTGAATTACTCTCTTTTAAAGTAAAGTTTTAAATAACTGTCTTAGTTCTCACACCAATCACATGATTGACCTGGAGTTTATTGTTTTAACCTAAACTCTGGGTGCCCTTATTTTCCGCACGGGCAGCTAGTAGTTTTGGTTTTGCAGATTTATATTCAAAGGATCCTGGTTTACAGCTGGAATGATATCCGGAAAGCTCTGTATTCGTATATCACCTTCAGTTGTGCTTTGTATTATTTTCCGCTGCTATGTAATTTATTGTAATCTCTGATATTTATCGAATGTAATTTATTCAATTATACTCTGTATATTCTTGTATCTGATGGAATTGTTGTAATAGCAATGAAATGTTCTTCCGTCTGCGTTCTGATTTGTCTTATTCTCAAACGAACAGGGGTTTCGAACGGTCTAGATCGGTTTAACGACTGATTCGGATCGAGCGAAATTCCCGGCCGTCACATTTGGTATCAGAGCTTTGGTTTACAGAGCTCGAGAACAAGACACATTAGAACCATAAGAAAGAATTCATCAGATATTAGATTAGTAATATCCAATTAGAGTGACTCGTTAGAGATAGGATCAGTAGTATCCTAAAACGAGTGTGAAGAGTATATTTTTCAAATGAAAACAATTTTGTTTTGAAAATTTAAACCGTTTTATACGTATTTGAATATTTATTTATTTTGAATTTGGACAATCCGATATATAAAGATTTTGCATATACGCGTCATGAACGTATATTCGAAGTTTTGATATACTGGATAGATATAGGATCACATTCTAGACACCCGGAGATGATTCTGATGATTGATATATCATCATCAGAATTTGTGTTCGTGTTTCGAAGGTGTGATATCTATATATTTCCATTAGACTGGTGTGAGAACCAAGACTTATATAGATAGGTTTATTGTTGTGAATTGGCATCAAAAACAAGATTTTCAGTATATATATCAAAATTATGAATTTGAAACTCTAATTCACTAATTGATTGATGTTTGTGTTATTTGTTTGATAATTTTGAACCATTATGCCTAATTGAACCACATATTGAATATTATTGAAAATTGGTCGCATTTGCTTGCATATACAAGTACTTACATTGAACAGGTCATAGCAAGGAGGCTAGAGCCGAAGAATAAAATTTGTTTGCCCGACAAATAGGTACGTGTTTACTACATAATTTACTGTTTTGTTTGGGTGATGATGATTTTATGAGCCTATTGGCTAGCCGCTTGGCTTTTTCATTTTCTTTTTGAAATCAGAAGGCCTATACGGCAATTTCGGGATTTTCCCGTGGCTCCTGGTGCAGGGGAGGTTATGGCGAAATTTTTCGAAAATTTAGGGTGTTAGTCAAATTTTTGAAAATTTGAAAATTCTCAGAAATTGAAAAGTTGGAGAATGGAAGCCGGATAGAACGTAGAGTTGATTTATCAAACCACTTTCGACTTTGTTCCTTTTCGGGGACGAAAATTTTTAAGTGGGGGAGATTGTAATAACCCGGAAAATCTGGGCCAGTTTAAAAATTTTATTTTGGCAATTTTGGCGAATTTTGAACATTTAAAATGAATTATTTTAAAATGATATGGACAAAAAATTATTTTGAATATAGAATTCGACTTATATATTATATACGTCGTAGTTAGAATATAAATAATTTTGTATAATTATAAATAGAATTGAAAATGGCGCGGTAGTTCGATAATTCGATTTCAAACTTCAATTGAATGTACCGGGTGCAAAATAAACCGGATTTTAGTGAAACCAAAAACAATAGTATCTATTCGTGAATATCTTTCCAACGAATCCGAAAAATCAAAATTTCATAGCGGGAATCAAAAGATATGTCCAGTTGAAAATTCTGAATAGTCACTATGGAATTCAGGCCCGTAAAAATGGGAATTTTGCAAATGACCTCGGATTTCGACGAAACCACTTTTGTTGGGTCCGTGATGTCAAATTATTGCTAGATTCCAAATTTCATAATTTTTCGAATCAATATGTGAGCGTGGCAAAGGGAAATGCGTTTGACCAGTTTCATTTGATTTTAATCGACTGGAAATTGGCCATTTTTCCAACGGTCTCAGAATTCGACAAAACTAGTTTAGTTAGGACCGTATCGTCAATACGAAGCTAGAAAATATTTTTCTGGAATTTTTAGAGTTAGTATGTGACCCCGGTAAATTGAAATGCGCATTCAAATTCAATATATAGAGTTATATGTTGATTTTGACGGAAACTTATCGAAACGATCGAATCAGCCTACGATACATATCCCATTGTGCTCGGAATGGGGGTAAAACGCTATGGACGACAGGCGGTGGGCCTCGTTTAGAGGTCGTATGTAAAAGTCAACTTTTTGCAAATTAAATAATTAAATAAAATAATATATATCTTCCCTCCCCTTAAACTCCTCCACCCCCCCCCCCCCCCCCCCCGCGTTGAAATTATTTTCAAAAGAGAAAAAAAAAGAAGAAGAGGGTGACGGAGAAGGAAAGGGGAGGAGCCGTCGCTCCTCCCATCGTCGTCGCCGCTAGGAGGCGCCCCCCCTGTCTCCCTCTCCTCTCGCGCAACCCCCCCTTCCTGCGCCAGTCGCGATACCCCCCTAACCTAAAAACCGACGCGCCGCAGCTACCCCCCCTTCCTGCGCCAGTCGCGATACCCCCTCCCCCTTAACCTAATAACCGACGCGTCGCAGCTACCCCCCCTTCTGATCGACGCACCGCAACACACACCCCCTCCCGAGCCTTGCCCCGACCTCCTCCACCCCTGCTGACTTCGCCGACAGTCCTCCACCGAACGCAAAGACCCCCCTCCTCTTCCTTAAAGCAATGTAAGCCCTCTATTTATTTTGTTTTGTTTTGTTTAATTAATTTTAGCAATTAAAAATCTGAAATTTTATATTGTAGGAGGATAAAAATATAATCTTTCATATTGTAGAAGGATAAAAATATGATTTTTATATTTTTAAAGTATTAAAAATAAGATTTTTATATTTTTAAAGTATTAAAAAAATAATCTTTATTATGTAGAAGATGTAAAAATATGATTTTTACTTAGGTAGAGAATTAAAAATATAATTTTTACATGATAGGAATATTAGAAATATCATTTTTATAGGTGTAGCAAAATAAGAATATGATTTTTCATAGAAGAAGAATACGATTTTTAATTAGGAAAAAATATCATCTTTATATTTGAAAAGGCGAAATCTTTATATGAAGAATAGCGTGATAAACATAGAATTTTTATCTATGTAACATCGTTGTAAAAATAGAATTTTTATCTATATAGTAGCGATGTAAAAATAGGATTTTTATATATTGAATAGCAATGTAAAAATTCGATTTTTATATATTGAATAGCATAGTAAAAATTCGATTTTTATATATTGAATAGCGAAGTAAAAATTCGATTTTTATATATTGAATAGCGAAGTAAAAATTCGATTTTTACATATGTAGAGAATACGGGAAACGAATGTGACAAAAAGGCGAGAACGACGAAGATTTCTATAAATGAAGTGTCATGGAATTGGGATAGCTATCGGTGAGAACTTCTCACTCTTCAATTTCTTTTTCTAGTTATATATATATATATATATATATATATATATATATAAGGATGCAGACGGTGTTTAGTAGCATCCGACACCATCGTCCACAGACCATAGACTTGTTTGTTTGGTTGTGTAGTTGGTTAGATAATTTGGTTTGAATTGAATTGTTTGGTGAAATTAAATTGATTTGATTGATGTGTGAATGGCATGGGCCTTCACTAGACCGGGTATAAGGCTGGGCCTTGTCCCGTTTCTAGTATCGTGTCGTTATGCCGCCGAAATTTTCTAAAATAAGTTAGAAAAATAAAAATATCATTTTTATTTTGTAAATGAACTGAATAAAAATTCATGTGTTAAAATAAAATATTTTATCGTTAAAAATATAATTTTTAACGTGAATGTGAATAAATAAATATTCGTTTACAAACCGGACGGTTTGTTTATGTACACATATTTGAATGACATTGATTGGGACGATAAATTTTACACATCGCCCAACTGCACAAATAAAATCTGTGTTTGTTGATTTGAAACCCCACACGGGTATTGGGATAATATACGACATACACTAATCCCAATAATTAGTTGTATGTCGATCGATGGATTAACAGGCTGTTATAAGCGTTAGATATCTATATTTGATGCTTATACCGTGTAGTGCACTTTGGATGATGGTTTATTATTTATCGTTGCTATTATATACATGTGTTGTATGGAATCCAATAATTAACTTTATATGGTAATTGATTGGGCCTCATTCCAATTTAGAAAACTAAGAATATTATAAAATAAAGGTTCATGTGTTGACTGTACTCATTCGTTGAGATTAGTCATGTGTTGAACGAAATATTTTAACAATAAAATTTATATCTTTTTCATTATAAAATAAAGGTTCATGTGTTGACTGTACTCATCCGTTGAGATTAGTCATGTGTTGAACGAAATATTTTAACAATAAAATTTATATCTTTATCATTATAAAATAAAGGTTCATGTGTTGACTGTACTCATCCGTTGAGATTAGTCATGTGTTGACAAAAATATAGATTCACGTATTGAATAGAATAAATATTCATTTGTTGAATAGAATAACTAATTTATTGAAATATATAAAGCCGTGTTGATTAGAGATGCGCTATTTTGACGCGAACGATATTTATATCGATTATATTCGTTTTTAAATTTGAATTGAATCGAACAAAAAAACAATTTGAATTGAATCGAATAGAAAACCAATTTGAATTGAATCGAATAGAAAATCAATTTGAATTGAATCCAATAGAAAACCAATTTGAATTGAATCGAATAGAAAACCAATTTGAATTGAATCGAATAGAAAACCATTTTGAATTGATTTGAATAGAAAACCAATTTGAATTGAATCAAATAGAAAACCAATTTGAATTGAATCGAATAGAAAACCAATTTGAATTGAATCGAATAGAAAACCAATTTGAATTGAATCGAATAGAAAACCAATTTGAATTGAATCGAATAGAAAACCAATTTGAATTGAATCGAATAGAAAAACAATTTGAATTGAATCGAATAGAAAACCAATTTGAATTGAATCGAATAGAAAACCAATTTGAATTGAATCGAATAGAAAACCAATTTGAATTGAATCAAATAAAAAACCAATTTGAATTGAATCGATTAGAAAACCAATTTGAATTGAATCGGATAGAAAACCAATTTGAATCGAATAGAAAACGAATTCGAATTGAATCTAATTGAAAACAAATTCGAATTGAATTGAAAACGAATTGAAATGAATTCAAATTGAATTGAAATTCGAATTGAATAGAAATGAATTTTAAAACGAATTTATAAGGATGAATTCAATTTTGATTTGAATTGAAATGGAAGTTGAAATTGTTTTTGAAACGAATTCAAAACGATTTATAAAATTCGTTTTAAATAGAAATCAACGAAATATATATTATATATATATATATATAATATAATGGCCTGAATAGAACGCGCCGCGCCGCGGTAGTTCGTGAATTTCGACCATTTATTTCAAACGGACATTACGGGAAATCCAACCGTCGGATTCTCCTAAAACCAGAACCGTTGGGTTCGTATCGAAAAGAGCTTTCTAACGAATATTAGAAATTTGAAATCTAACGGTTGGATTTGGAGATACGTCCAAATCAAATTTGGAAAAGGTCGCTGTAAGTGCAGTTCGATGGCCGTTGATGGAAATCGACTGTACGGGCCTTGATAAAATTATTAAAAATATAAATAATTTGTGTAAAATCATAAGAAATGATTTGGGAAAATTTGGGATGAAAAACTCTAAATTTGAAAAGATAAAAATAGATTCTTATTGAAATGAACTAAATTCGAACTAAAATTAAAACCCATTTATTTTTAAAATAAATAAATTGGATTTGAAATGAATTTTAAATTGAATTGATTTGTGGTTTTATCGTGAACGGTGTTTTTAAATAACACTTGTTCTTTAACCCGATAATAAATAGAATGTGATTTGGGTTTATCGGAAACTGTGTTTTAAATGACATTAGTTCTTTAACCCAGTAAAAGGAGTTTTAACGAATCTGCAATTAGATTGAAATGTGAATTGATAATCTAAATTATCTAATTTGAAAATAAGAGAGAATGGAGTATCACCAGTTTTACTCCAAAGCGATAGTTAAATCTTTAATTAGATTTGAACGTGAAATGGTAATTAATTTTACCGATAACACTGTGGGGTTAGATATGGAGTATTACCAGTTTTGCTTCATGGGATGAATAGGTTGAGATTGGGAAATACAATAAATAATTACTTCGGTGTGGTTTGCTAATCCCGACTAGTTTGGAAAACCATAATTTGGTTTGAAATGACATCCAAAGGAAGATTAAAGGATAAATTTTAAAGAATTTATCTTGGATAAAATTAATGGGAACCTTTCCCTAAGAATGTGGAATTTAGAAACTAGCTGTAGGTTAGTTAAGAAGAATGGTTTCCTGGGTATTGATCTGATGTTGGTTTCGGCCTTCGGGGTTAATATTTGGGAAATTGTTCTCTTGCTGATTTACGGTTAGTGACTAATGAATTGGAATGAGGCATATGTTGTGTTTGTATAACATTTGTTTTTAATATACGCGGGTTGTTCGGAAAGGCCGGGTTTATACCCATTCTGAATAACCGATTCAACGATATGTTGAAGATGAAGACGATGGTCGAAGACCGGAAGTCTTCACATCGTTTGGATAATTACTGATGATCTTGATTGGGCTGTACACCCAAGATGAGGGAATCAATTGGTGGTCGTCCAGACGTACTTGGAGATGGATGGATATGCGAGGAAAGTGCCTCCGGTTTCGTTCAGACCCAAAACGAACTTGTAAATGGATTGCGTGTCTGACATTGGATTTTATTCTGTGTTGATTGATTTCTGTTAAATATATATCTGTTTGGCGGCGGAGAATTTATTCTCTTGCTTAACGCCCTTCTCTGAGACGTACGAGCTTAGAGGTTATATATATCAATCGCATGGCATGAATTGCCTGTGTGGCACGCTGAGTTGCATGGATCAAGGCTTCTGTTGAAAAGCAAAGTCTTGTGGTTGATGATCAAAGCACGGCCTTTGTGGCGTAGCTTTGTGTATAACGTGAATTCGCGAGCCTCACACCTCGGTATGAGTCAAAAATGGGATATGGACTGCAGGGAGAGCACGACGTTTCTTCCTAGCTATGGTGGTGTCAGTGACTTACCAGCCCTGACATTTATATACTTTTCACCTATGTGGTTGTTGGATGAGGCGCCTCCATTTTAGGTCTGTAAGGACCGGGAAACGTGTGTTCAGGAATTGCCAATCCTCAAACGTAAGAGAGGACCGGCCCTGAAGCATCCAGGATTGCCCAGAGTGTGTAGTCCTGAGAGATTTGCTAGAGTGTCTCGAACGCGGAGAGGAGCTTGCCCCTTGCCTCGACTCATGACGGAAATCCAATTTCCAATACGTGTATTGCAGTTTTAATTGTAGAACTAGTATGGCGACATGATAGATGGTACCCATGCCGTCTATGATTTATATTTATGATTGAAATTGTTTTGCCACTATACACTTATTATAGTATCAAATGATTTGTTTTAAACGTACCAAGCATGTTTGGCTATTATAAGGGAAAACCCTATCCTCCAGCTTGCGTTGCATTGTGTGACGGGACTTGGGTCTTATAATAGCTTCATTTTTCGAAAAAGCATTGCGTTGTTTATCTATATGCACTGGTATTCTTCGGAGGAAACCCATTCCGTGTTATACGGCGTGGTCCCTTGAATTACTCTCTTTTAAAGTAAAGTTTTAAATAACTGTTTTAGTTCTCACACCAGTCACATGACTGACCTGGGGTTTATTGTTTTAACCTAAAATCTGGGTGCCCTTATTTTCCGCACGGGCAGCTAGTAGTTTTGGTTTTGCAGATTTATATTCACAGGATCCCGGTTTACAGCTGGAATGATATCCGGAAAGCTCTGTATCCGTATATCACCTTCAGTTGTGCTTTGTATTATTTTCCGCTGCTATGTAATTTATTGTAATCTCTGATATTTATCGAATGTAATTTATTCAATTATACTCTATATATTCTTGTATCTGATGGAATTATTGTAATAGCAATGAAATGTTCTTCCGTCGGCGTTCTGATTTGTCCTGTTCTCAAACGAACAGGGGTTTCGAACGGTCTAGATCGGTTTAACGACTGATTCAGATCGAGCGAAATTCCCGGCCGTCACACATTTACTAGTGTACACCTAATTCTACATTCTGTTTCCGTAGGGATTAATCTGTTTCTGTTTCTGTACCTTCTGTTGGGGTGGTAAAGGCCCATTATTAGCATTCTGTTTCTGCCTGTTTCTGTTCGGGTGGTAAAGGCCCATTACTAGCACTCTCTTCTATGGAAATTATTCTGTACCCGTTTCAGTTTCAGTTTAGACATTAGGGTGGCACCTAATTCTGTTATACTAGTATTAGTGCAGAGAAGTGTAAAGCAATAGCTTATATCATTCTGTTCTTCTGTTATATCTGTTACATCTATTACGGTTATCTCTCATCCAGTTTTATTTTCATGTCATGTTATTATTATCTGTTCATAACTGAAAATCACTGGACTTGCCAGACTTTATGTCTGACCTTGCTTGTTTTCGCCCCTTTTTCTTCCGTTTCCCCCCAGGTTATCCAAGGGGGGAATACTTTAGCTTGATCCGGATTCCTTCTGCTTGAAGTGCTTAAAGTATGGCTTGGCTCTGTATAGCTTCCGTTCTGTAGGGATTATGATTTTAAAGTTTTGTACTCTGAGGACTTTTGAACAAGGCTGATATATATGTACTTGAGTTTTTGGTAAAGTTGTAACCAAACTGATTTCCGTCCGCTGCAATAAAGTTATAAAGTTTTTCAAGTACTATTTTTATATATGTCTTGTAATATTCTGTTCTATTTACTAAAATGCTCCATCAAAGTTAAGCCATTCCCTTTGTGAGTGACCTTAACGGAGGTGGGGTGTTACATCCGGTCTTCGACCACCGTCTTCATCCTCGACACATCGTCGAATCAGTTATTCAGAATGGGACAAACCCGGTCTTTCTGTATAACCCGTGTATATAATAAACAAGTGTTATACAAATACAACATACGCCGCATTCCAATTCAGAATATTCTTTTATTCAAATATTATTATACTTTGGGAAAGGTTCCCATTAATTTTATCAAAGACAAATTCTTTAAATTTATTCTTTAATCTTCTTTTGAATATCAATTTAAACCAAATTATGGTTTATCCAAACTAGTCGGGATTATTGAACTTTACCGAAGTAATCATTCGTTTTAAATTTCCCAATCCTAACCTATTCATCCCATTAAGTAAAACTGGTAATACTTTATATCTAACACCACGGTGTTATCGGTAAATTCAATTACCATTTCACGTTCAAATCTAATTAAAGATTTAACTATCGCCTGGAGCAAAACTGGTGATACTCCATTCTCGATCATTTCAATCTAATTTAAGATTCATGAAAACTCCACTTTGTTTTAATCTTCCCAAAAATCAGTATTAATGATTATTTAACTTGGGAAATCCTATCCCGTCTTTAACTGTGTTATTTAACCAATGTCATTTAAAACACGGTTCACTATAAACCCAAAATCACACTTCACTGTAAATCAGGTTAAAGAACGAATGTCGTTAAAACACAGTTCACAACAAACCCAATTCCCATTTGATATTAAATACAAGGCTCTGAATAGAAAATATATCGGCTTATATTAAATATCAAATTCTACGACCAACAAATATCGTATTGGAAATAACGATAAAAATATATCTTTCAAATCTCCATATCAATATATGTATAATCACGAAATCCAACATCGAAATATTCCAAAGACAATTTCGATTCAAATCCATTCCAATTCAATTATTGGAAATTCTGGTTACTTTTAAAACCCTTTCAAATCCAATTTATTTATTTCAAAGGTAAATGGATTATAATTCTAGTTCAAAACTAGTTCATTTCGATAAAAATCTATTTTTATCTTTTCACATATGGAGTTTTTCATCCCAATTCTTTCCAAATCATTTCTTATGATTTTACACAAATTATTACTATTTTTAATAATTTTATCAAGGCCCGTATAGTCGATTTCCATCAACAGCCATCGAACTGCACTTACAACGACCTTTTCCAAATTTGATTTGGACATAATTCCAAATCCATCCATTAGATTCAAATCTCTAATACTCGTTAGAAAGCTCTTTTCGATACAAACCCAACGGTTCTGGTATTAGGAGAATTTGATGGTCTGATCTCCCGTAATATCTATTCGAAGTCAATGGTCGAAATTCGCGAACTGCCGGAGCGCGGCGCGTTCTATTCAGGCCATTATATATATATATATATATATATATATATATATATATTTCATCGATTTCCTTTTAAAACGTATTTTATAAATCGTTTTAAATTCGTTTTCGAAACGATTTCAACTTCATATTCAATTCATAATCAAAATTGAACATTCCACATCATCGATATACAAATGATAATATTTTCAAAACGTTATATTTTGAAATCACTTCCTTTTCAACAATCATTATAAAAACGAATATAATCGATATAAATATCGTTCACGTCAAAATGGCGCATATCTAATCAACACGGCTTTATATATTTCAATAACTTCGTTATTCTATTCAACAAATGAATATTTTCTTCAACACATGAATATATATTTTTATTCAACACATGAATATATATATTTTATTCAACACATGAATTTATATTTTTGTTCGACACATGTATATTTATTCTATTCAACACATGAATTTTTATTCTATACAACACATGAATTTTCTTTTTATTCAACACATGAACTTTCTTTCTATTCAGCACATGAATTTTCTTCCTATTCAACACATGAATTTTCTTTCTATTCAACATATGAACATGAATTTTCTTTCAATTCAACATATGAATTTTCTTTTATAATATTCCTTATTTTCCAAATTGGAATGAGGCCCAATCAATTACCTTTTAATGTTAATTATATGGATTCCCTACAACACATGTATATAATAGCAACGATAAATCATCAACCATCATCCAGAGTGCACCACACAACTGCATAAAAATTAAATATAAATAATTAATGCTTACACAGTCTGTCAACCCATCGATTGACTTACAACTAAATAATTAGGATTAGTGTACGTCAAATATCATCCCAATACCCGTGTGGGGTTTCAAATCAACAAACATAGATTTTTATTTGTGCACTTGGGCGACGTGTAAAATTTATCGTCCCAATCAATATCAATCAAATGGGTGCTCATAAACAAATCGTTCGATTCGTAAATGAACATTTATTTTATATACACGTAAAAAACTATATTTTTAACTATAAAATATTTTATTCATTCCACTTCACACAATCAACTTTCACAACACATCAATCAAACAAACAAGTCATCCATGGTCTTTGGACAACGGGTGTCGGGTGCTGCTAAGCACTGTCTGCATCCTAGTATATATTTCAACTAGAAATTAAATTAAAAGTGAGGAATTCTCACCGACTAGCTAAACCAAATGCCATGACTCTTCATATGTAGGAAATCTTCGTCGTGCTCGCCTTTTGTTACTTTCGTTGTCTGTAGCCACTACATATATAAAAATCACATTTTTATTCTTTCTATAGTATAAAAATCATATTTTTATTCTTTCTATAATGTAAAAATCATATTTTTATTCTTTCTATAATATAAAAATCATATTTTTATTCTTTAACTTCATATATAAATGCCATATTTTTATAGCTACTTTCATGATAATCAAAATCAAACCTTTAGCTTGCTTTCATCAAAATCCGATTTTTCTTTATTTAAAAATATAACTTTCTTTATTTAAAAATATAAATTTCATGCGAATAAAAACATAAACTTCTCGCATATAAAAATCTCATATTTCATTGATATAAAAAAAATATTCTTTTTGCATATAAAGTTCATATCCTTTCTATTTTAAAATTCAAATCTATTACTATGTTAAAAATATATAATCTTTTCAATGATAAAAATCCTTACTTTATTAATTAAAAATGTAAACTTTACTCATATAAAAATCTTAATCTTATACGATAAAAATCCTATCTTCCTATAATTAAAAATCGTATTCTTAGAATGTTAAAAACCTAATCTTTTCTATAAACTAAAATTTAATTTTATCATTATAAAAATATAAGCTTTAACTTTATAAAAATATAAATCATTCCTTATATATAATAAAGAAAATCATTTTTTTCTCGCTTATATAGTTAAAACTGATATGAACTAAGGAAAAGTAAATAAAAAAAAGAAACTCATGGCACTTTTCTAATCGGAGGAGGGGGTGTTTGGACTGGCGGCTGGCTTCAGGGGGCGCACGAGACGAGGTAGCTGCTGGCATCGCTTGGAGGGCGGTTGCAGTCAGGGGCTTCGATTTAGGAGTTAGGGTTCGGTGTTATTAAAGGGGGGGAGCTCGCGGATTCCAGAGGGTATGAGGAAAGAGAGGATCGACAGGGAGAGAAGGGGCTCCGATCTTGGCGGTGGGACTCCGGCGACGGGGAGAGGTTGGAGCGGCTGTAGTTCGTGGGTGCGGTATTTTTTTCTTTTTCCTTTTTCTGTGTTGACCGTATTGAGAAGAGAGAGAGGGGAAGGTTAGAGTGTAATATATATATATATATATATATATATATATAAATTCCAAAAAAAGTAACTTTTTATTTCGACCTCCAAATGAGACCCACCGACTGTCATCCCTAGCGTGTTATCCCCATTCCGAACATAATGGGATATGTTTCGTAAGCCAATTCGACTGTTATGACCAGTTTTCGTTTAAATTAAATTATAAATCCTTATATATTCAATTTAAACGCACATTTCAATTTACCAGGGTCACATACTGACTCTAAAAATTTCAGAAAAATAATTTATAGCTTCGTATTGACGATACGGTCTTAACAAAACTAATTTCGTCAAATTCTAAGACCGTTTGAAAAATGCCCATTTTCTGATCGATCGAAATTGACAGAAATGGTCAAAACACGTTTTCTTTCGCCACACTCACATATTGCTTCAGAAAATTATGAATTTTGAAACCTAGCAATAACTTGACATTCCGGATCCAACAAAAGTGGTTTCATCGAAAACCGAGGTCGTTTGCAAAATTTCCATTTTTAAGGGCCAAAATTCCATAGCGACTATTCTGAAATTTCAACTGGGCATAACTTTTTATTCCCGCTATGAAATTTCAATTTTTCGGATTCGTTGGAAAGATATTCTCTATTAGATTCAAATATTTTTGGTTTCGCTAAAATCCGGTTTATTTTGAATCCTGTGCATTCATTTGAACTTTGAAATCGAAATTTCAAACTAACGCGTCGTTTTCAATTCCTTTTATAATTATTTATATTCTAACGTCGATCCAAATGAATATATACATTCTAATTCTATTCAAAATAAATTTATCATCATTATTACTTAAAATATTTCATTTTAAATATTCAAAATTCATCGAAATTGCCAAAATAAAATTTTTAAATTGGCTCAGATTTCCGGGTTATTACAGAAATCATCTTCTAATTATTGATGGATTGAGAGAAAAGAGGGAAGAAATTTGAATTATTTCAGCCATGAAATGAAATCGGCAGCTAAGGTTTTGATAATGAGGGTTTGGGCTGAAGATGGGCTATTTATGCCCTATTTTATATTATTATTTAATTCCATTATCTCAAAAAAGTGAAATTTTGCGTTCGAACTCCAACGACTGTCGTTCCTAACCTAATATTCCATTCCGGACACAATGAGATATGTTTTAGAAGCCAGTTCTACTGTTTTGGTTAGTTTTTATCAAAATTAAAATATAAATTAATATAACGGCCAATATTGAATTTGAACGAACATCTTTAATTTATCAGGGCCACATACTGACTCTAAAAATTCCCGAAAAATAAATCTAGCTATGTTTTGATGATACAGTCCTAACAAAATTAATTTTATCGAATTTGGAGACCGTTTGAAAAATTGTCTTTTTAATGGTCGACCCAATTTGGCTGAAATTGACAAATGCATTTTAATTTACCATGCTCACATATTAATTCCAAAAATTATGGAAATTGGAACCTAGCAATAATTTAACATTCCGGATCGAACAAAAGTATTTTCATTGAAAATTGAGGTCGTTTGCAAAATGGCTATTTTAAGGGCTTTGTTATAATTTAAGAATCAAAAATTTAAATTCTGAATCAATTTCTGTTAAAATTTCTAAAAATAAATTTTTTAAATGGTTCCGATTTTACGGGTTGTTACATAATTTGAGTAGAAAACGGCATAGTATAAGTGTAGAAATCAAGAATTTTATGTATAATAATGGTGGTATAAGATAGAATGATAATGGGGAAGAAGACGTGATTAAAAATTCGAAATTGACCCCTTTTTATGGTGTCCCAAAGGTTGCAACGTTTCTGAAACGTTTCAAATAGTGAAAAGACACTTCATTTGAAAGTTGAAAAAAAGACAGTTATATGTCGACATGCTCATTTATGTATCTCGACATATGTAGTGTATTTTATTTTTGAAAATCATTTTTAAGTGTTTAAAATAATATATATATATTCTGGAAATTCATGAATCAAAACCAATGTTTCAAATGAAGTTTCCAAAGTATAAAAACATAGTGATATATAATACAATCATATTTATAAAGTTATATGATATATATGTATATGTATTATAGACATATTATTATAAAGCTTTTATAAACTATAAATATATATATTTGAAATCATAATAATTTGAATTTTTTTAGAAAAGTGGTTTGAAATAACTTGAAATCAGAATTTGAATTTTTAAAACAGAGTTTGAAAAACAGAATTTGAAAATGGAGTGCTATTTCGAGTCTTACATATAAACTGGACTCAATTACTGTATTTTCTTGAGCTCTTTGAAATCTTGATATCTTAGTAGTCATGAGTCTAGAATCTCCTTTGAATCTTAAATCTCTTGAAACTCTAAAACTGTAGAATCTTCAGTATTAAAATCCTTTATACAAACCCTGCATATATATATATATATGTATGTATGTATGTATGTATACTCTAGATAAAGATGTTAGTATATATATTTTATAATCAATTAATAATGATAATTGAAATAAGGTTTTTGTCATCAAAAATCCATTCTCCAACAATCTCCCACTTTTTGATGATGACAACCTTGATTTATAAAATATTCATACATGTTGATCTAATTCTTCGAATACTCCTCCTTTCACCATGAATCCTACATACTCCTCCTGAAACTAAGCCTAACTAATCCTTATTTTATAATTTCTCTCCCTTTGTCATCAACAAAAAGTGACTCTAATTATACTCCTCCTAAATTTATACCATAAACAATTCTATCTATTCTAAGATTACAATACTAATTCTATATAATTTTGTACTGAATTATACTCCTCCTAAAACTAAGCTATAATACTAACCCTAATTACTTATTCTATAATCCTAAATTTATACTATTAAATAGGAAAATATTAAACATAAACAATGTATTAGATAATTCAAACAATATTTTACAAACCAATCATTACATATAAAATACAAATTAAAATGTTTACGAATAAACTGATTGTACATATTACATCGTACTCACGAGAAATATAAATGTTTAATGATTCTTAACGATTGGGGATTTGTGAATTGGGCAATGCGGGTAATGGAGACATAATTCCCTGCTTTGCTCAAATACATCCCCTTCTTTATCGAAACATTCTTCGCCTATGCATATGACTTGGTCGTCTTGCTCTATGCCTTTAGTTTGTCCTTCTTCTTCCTCCTCATCAACCATATCTTCCTCTTCCTCTTCTTCTTCTTCTTCTTCTTCTTCCTCTTCCTCAATTTGATTATCATCTTCGATGATTAACGAATTAATGTGGTTATCTATAATAATTTTTTGTAGTTTTCTCATGATTCTTCCTTGTTTCATATGCTCTTGATTCATCCTTACTTGTACAACTTGGATTTCAGTAAGGATTTGTAGAACATACTTTATTGATTCCTCAAATTTCATCACACGAGCTAGCGGAGTTGGCTGAAACGGACCTTCAGATGGTCCGACGGACGAATCAGAATTAGTTTAGTTGCTATTATTAGAGGCCATTATTTTATTTGGTTTAGAATTTTTCCAGAAATAAAATGAGAAGATGAAAAAGAAAATTCAAAATAAGAAGTTTAAATAGTGGTTATAACTACCTTTCGGTGGGAATTAATTTTAAAAATCTAGTAGTTATACGTCGACATACCATATTGCACATGTCGACATATATATAATTTTATTTTTCTTATTTTTGTCTTTTATTTTATTAATATATTTAATTATTCTATTTCACTTAAAGAACAAATTCCTAATTCTCTTCAAAATTTAGTGAATGTTGCTTCATTTAAAGATTTTGTTAATATATATGCTATTTGTATTTTAGTTTCTATGAATTCATGTAAAATTTTCTTTTTACTATCATCATCTCTTAGAAAATGATGTCTTATATCTATATGTTTAGTTCTTGAATGATGATTCAGATTTTTAGATATATTTATAGTTCTTATATTATCGCAGTATATTGGTGATTTATTTATTTTTAATCCAAAATCATTTAGAGTTTGTTGCATGTATATTACTTGTGAACAAGCCAAAGCAATTGATATATATTCTACTTCAGCTGTTGAAAAAGATATTGTATTTTGCTTTTTACTAAACTAGTGAATGTCCTAAGAAATGACAAGTTCCACTAGTGCTTTTACGATCGGATTTACATCCCGCATAATCAGCATCACAATAAGATATTAAATCAAATGAATCATCCTTAGGATAAAATAATCCAAAATCTAATGAATGTTTTACATATCTTAGAATACGTTTTACGTCATTTAAAAGTGTTTCCATAGGTTACGATTGATATTTTGCACAGAGGCATACATTATGCATTACATCTGGTCTACTAGCGGTTATATATAATAATGATCCTATCATACCTCTATATAATTTTTTATCAACATATTTTGATGTATCAGCTTTACTTAGAGCTATATTAGACGCCATTGGTGTTGGTATCCTATTAGTTGTAGTTGAATTATATTTATTAATTAAATATGTTGCATATTTTTCTTGATTAATAAATATTCGATTCTTTAATTGTCTTATTTGTAATCCTAAGGGGAATGTTAGTTACTCCATATGATCAACCCAAATTCTTGTGTCATAATATCTAAGAAATATTTATTCATTTTATTATTTTTTGATCTGAAGATTATATCGTCAACATATATTTGTACTAATTGAATATCGTTATTATTTCTTTTAATAAAAAAGTGTATTATCTATTTTACCAATCTCGAAGTTAAATTGTAATAAATAATTTCTTAATATATCATATTATGCTCTAATGGCTTGTCTTAATCCATATAATTCTTCCTTTAATTTATATACATGATCTGGATATTTTTCGTCCTCAAAAAGTGGTTGTTGCTCTACATATACGTCTTCTTTAACATACCCATTTAAAAAGAAACATTTAACATCCATTTGAAATAGTTTAAAATTATTATGGTTAGCGAAAGCTGGTAAAATTCTAATTGCTTCTAATCTTGATATGGGGGCAAAGGTTTCATCATAGTCTATTCCCTTTTCTTGACTATATCCTTGTGCTACTAATCGAGTTTTATTCCTTACGACCTCACCAAGTTTATTCATTTTATTTTTATAAACCCATTTAGTTCCAATTACAGTTTTATCCTCTGGTCTTGGAACAAGTTCCCATACATCATTCCTGGTAAACTGATTTAATTCCTCTTGCATAGCAAGGTTCCATGAATCGTCGGATGATGCTTCCTTTGGATTCTTAGGTTCAGTGGTAGAAATAAATGTTTAATTACTCGTATTATTTAATTAGTTTCTAGTTCTAACAACAAATTCAATATCTCCTAAGATATTTTCTACAGGACGATCTCTTAGTAATCTAATTCTTTTGTTTGGTTGATTAATTTCATTATTCGTTTCATCTTCGTTATGTTTTGTTATTTTTTTTTTATAATTATCGTCAAAGGATAATGTTAGTACCAAATTTTGGTCTAACATTTTGGCATGCCAGGAAGGGGACACATGCTACAACTTCTTCTTCTAGCTTGCAAGGAAGCAGATTGCTTGGCTATTGGATCAGTGGTCAAAAGAAAGAAAGACTAAACCTTCTCTCATGCTAAGGATGTTGGCACTGAAGGCACCAGGAACGAGGCAAGCCAGGAGGCTTACTCTCATGGAGATACGTCAACCTACTTGACTCGAGATGAGACGGATGGAGTCCTAACTGAATTGAGAAGCCAACGACATGGCAAGATGATTTCCTTCAGAAATAACAAGAAATGATGGATGAGTTCTTTGCTTGGACGGGTGGAAGGCCGGACAACATAGAACTCTCTGGATATGACTTTGCATGGACCGGAGTTGCAACAACCTCAGCCTCAGCAGGAGCACCCAACCGGGTCAGGTCGGGCCGGGCCCGATCTGAACCGCTGATGGGGTAGGGGCAGTTAACCTCTTCTCATTGGCACGCAACACACCATAACCACCAACAACAATCTGGATAGGAATACAACAATCATTGGAAACTTGTGTCGAGCACGACCAATGTCAGATCTAGTTCGGATGGATACTCGAGCACCAGAATGCACCCAGCATTAGCAAGAAGCTCACCGGTTTGAAGGAAAAGAATCGGGTACTATCGGCACCTACAACCCACGACTCGGGGGCATATCCAACCTGCACTATGCAACTCGCGATGAGCCCCTTCACTCTCTTGGACTCAACGTTAGGGGCACCATTCTGATCTTGATAACTTGCAATAGCTCTTTGACGGCCATCGGCTCGCCAATTTGATTCAACTCCTCTTGAGAGGCCGTACCTATCAGAATGACGTGGATGATGTCAATCACAGTCCATTCACATGGGAAATCAGGAATTCCCACAACCCTCCGGACTTCAAGCTCCCAGTTTTGGAGACTTACAACGGTACGACGAATCCAAGCATGCATTTGATGCGATACAAACGACATATAAAAGTTTGGTCGGCGTCGGAAAACGTCATGGCAAAATGCTTTCCTGTCTTTCTGACTGATATAGCTGCCATGTGGATTCGGAATGGAATATGAATCGATCAATAGCTAGAACTTGTTGGTCATTCGCTTTATTGAACAGTTTCGAGTGTACATTGCACGACCGAAGAATGGAATATCGCTCACTACAATCAAGCAAAGGTCTGGAGAAACTCTGCGCTCATTTCTGGAAAGATTCAACGTTGCAGCAACATCGATTGATCAACCTGAACCATCGATGGTACTGATGAAAGCAGTATCTGGCATCTTGGATAGCTCGGAATTCAAAAAATCTTTGCACCGAGACCCACCGCGAAACCTTGGCGAATTCTACCTTGAAGCAAGCAGATTTCTGCGTGAAGAAGATGCAACTTTTGAGAATAACATTCTTGATGTCAACATGCTTAAAGACGGAGGACCGTCCGATTCTGGAGAAGGCAAGGGAAAAGTTGCTGTCAAGAAGGGCCGCAACACTCATCCCCGGAGAGGGCCAGATATGAAAAGTTTATTGAACTCAATTCTTCATTGATTGATATTTATATGGACACAAATTGTACCGCCAACTACCCAAAGCCTCCCAAAAGGGAGCCAACGTCGAGAGAACGCAACTCTGGAAAACATTGCATATTCCTTGATATAGAAGGTGGTGACACAAATGACTGTAGGCATCTACGAGATCTGATTGAGGAACAAGTTAGACATGGAGAGCTACCCGAGTATGTGAAATAATCAACAGTGCCTGCACCCGCGCTGCCACCACCTGCTCCCCGGAGAGGGAATGATCCTAGATCGAGCTCTCGCGGGATCATTATCAGCTAATCTGGATTGGATCACTCTGCATTTTCTACATTTCTTAGGATTTAGGATATGTTTTTTCTTTCTTTGGGTTTTCCGATTGACTAAATCAGAGTACACACGTATAGGGTTAGGATTTAGCCCCAAGTTGTGCTCTGGACTCGATGAAAAACCAATTAGGATGTGCTTTGGTTTTTTATTTTGAGTTGAATAAGAATGGACTTTCCGAACATGGATTATGTTTGGTGAATTCAAGTATCTTGTGAGTATGTGGCAGGATTCTCAACCTCGACTAGACTAAGGCTTATGCTCAGTTTGAACTTCTCGGTATGGTTTGTGCCCAGAAGGTTTAGTCCATCGCTAGGTCTAGGCAAAACGATTTGAATGTCTCTCGAGTATGGTTTATGCTCAACTTGATGCATAAGCATGCTTTATTCTTGGAAAGGTTAAGCAATGCTGCCAGGATTTGACACATATGTTCGCCTCTTTTTCCTTGCAGGTATGGATTATACTCGCAACTGCAGGTCTAGCATGACACTGGTTTTCTTCGATTATCCAGAACACATCTTCCTTCAACCAACAAGATATGTTATGAGGGGCAAATTTATTGACACACATTGTGGTCCAAGCCGTCACACATGGAATTTATGGTTAGTAAAAGACTCAAGCATTGAGAACATCATCAGAAGACACAAAGCGATTGGGTCGAAGTCGTAGAGCAAGGCCATCATAAGTCAAACTGTATCAAGAGAACTACTCAGGGCTTGAGTAAAATCCTATGTTAATCGACATTCGCTTGGATAAAGTGAAAAGGTAATGGAAAGCTCGAACTTTGCATGAAAGAAGCCACTATCACGGGTCTCGGGTCCTGGGTTTCGGATCCCAGGTCTCAGGTCTTGGGCCTCGGACATTAGACCCTCTTTCGGGTCTCGAAACATTAGACCCGCTCTCGGGTCTCGAACATTAGGCCCGCTCTCGGGTCTCAAACCCGCAACCCGTCTAGAACATGCGGCCCACGACCCGCCTGGAACATGCGGCCCGCGACCCGCTTAGAAGTAGCAGCCACTCAAAGATTCAGCCCTATTCTTTAGGCTATTCTCACTCCTACCAACTCTGATCGAGTTACACTTGGCATGGCATGATCAAGAGAGGATTTCTCCATGTTTTCCTCTTTCTTACAAATGTACTGATTTCCCTTGTAATATGTCAGGATAAATAAAAGATTATAAAGTGGAACTCGGCTTGGATTGAGCCGAAACCACTACAAAAACCTCGTGTGTCTCCCGTTATTTACTATTTTTTGCATTCTGTGATCTATGATTTGCGATTGTGAGGACTTCACACTGCATTTGAGTGTTAGTACCAAATTTTGGTCTAACAGATACATTTAATGTTTCATCAGTAGTGTTAGTTCTTAAATTAAAAACTCTATATGCTTTACTTCTATCTGACTATCCAATAAATATTCCTTTATTAGATTTAGAATCAAATTTGTCTATGTTTTCTTCAGTATTATGAATAAAACATTTACTTCCAAATATTTTAAAATATGATACTTTTGGTTTCTTATTATATAAAAGTTCATATGGTGTTTTATGAGTTAAGGGTCTTATTAAAATTCTATCTAAAACATAACAAGCTAGTGCAACTGCCTTAGCCCAAAAATTCCTTGGTAAATTACTATCTGATAACATGGTTCTAGCACATTCTTGAATTGATCTTTTTTTACGTTCAACTACTCCATTTTGTTAAGGGGTTCTGTGGAAAGTAAAATTATGGGTTATTACCTTTCTATTACATAATTTTTCAAAATTTTCATTTTTGAACTATCCATCGTGGTCAATACGTATTGTTTTAATTTTTAAAGACAATTAATTTTTAATTCTTTTAGCAAAGGTTTTTAATTGATCAAAAACATCACTTTTATTTTTAAGAAACAAAGTCCAAGTAAATTTAGAAAAATCGTCTATTATTATGTAAATATATTTGTTGTGATATATTGATTGAGTTTGGGATGGAACAAAAAGATTCATGTGAATTAATTCTAATGATTTTGAGGTTGTAATTTCCTCTTTTGATTTAAATGAACTTCTTTTCAATTTTCTGAATTGACAAGCGTCACATAAATTATTTACCTTAAATTTCATTTTTGGGTAACACCCTAATTGAATCTAACTTCGAAATCCTAGAAATGTGTTTGAAATTTATATGACCGAATCTCTTATACCAAATCCAAGGGTCACTTGTATTAGCCATAAGAAATAAATTATCGCTAGAAATTTTCATATTTAATCTATAGATATTTTTCTTTCAATATCCTTTGAATATTATTTTTGAATTTTTAACTTCTATAAAGCATTTATATTTTTCAAAGTTTATTTTATAGCCTTTATCGCAACGTTGACTTATATTTAGTAGATTACGTTTTAGATTCCTAACAAAAAAACATCAGAAATAATAGGAGTTTCAGAATTACCGACATTGCCGATGCCAACTACGTATCTTTTAGAGTTATCTCCAAAGTTGACCATTCCACCATCTTCATATGCTAGATTATTCAGTAATTCTGAATTTCCTATCATATGTCTTGAGCAGCCATTATCCAATATCCATTTGTCCTTTTGGATCTCCATCATTTTTCCATTAAAATTTGAATTTTTAACAGCTATGTAACACATCTTCTGAGAATTTGAATTTCCAGTAGCCATGTAGCATACCTTTACCTATATTGGACAACAATTCAGTAGATCACTTGATTTTTCAACATAATTAGATGCAGACTCTTCAAAAATTGATGCAATGCATGAATTAAAACTAGTGTTATAAATCATTTCAAAATTTGTTGTTTAATATTTCCAAAATTCATATTATGAAAATTTGGAAACATATGCTTTGATGCCAATTGTTAAGGATGCGGAATGTGGATCTTAAGGCAGAGTCAACATTAGAGGGAGGGGTGAATAGTATTTATGAGGAATTTATAGAAATCTTAAACTAACTTGAATTATTATATGAATCACACAATGATTATCACAACAGAAATGATCACAAACACAGAAACAATCACCAACACAGAAACAAGTAAATATTAAATGCAGAAAAGAAAAGAACACACCGAATTTTATACTAGTTTGGATTACTCCTACGTAATGTACCACACAACGATGGATTGCACAGAGTTTTATTATTATCAATATCCAAGTACAACACCCTTGATTTCACGAATACAAGGTTAACACTGATTCCACCACCCTTGATATCACGGCTACAAGGTTCACACCGCTTTCTTTCCTTGATTTCAAGGCTACAAGGAACACATCCTTTCCTAAACAATTCCTAAATGATTACAATAGCCCTAAAACTCTTCAATATCACTTTAAACAGAGAATAGTTAACAGAGATTGAAAAGAGAAGAAGTTTGATATAATTTGAGTAGAAATCTGCAGAGTATAAGTGTAGAAATCGAGAAATTAAAGTATGATAATGGTGGTTAGAGATAGGATGATGATGAAGAAGAAGAAGTGATTAAAAATTCGAAATTGACCCCTTTTTATAGTATCCCAATGGTTGCAACGTTCTTGAAATATTTCAAATAGTTAAAAGACACTTCCTTTGAAAATTGAAAAAACGACAGCTATATGTCGATATGCTCATATATGTATCTCAACATATGTAGTGTATTTTATTTTTTAAAATCATTTTTTAAGTGTTTAATCTAATATATATTTTGGAAATTCTTGAATCAAACCAATGTTTCATATGAAGTTTCTAAAGTATAAAAACATATAAAAACATAGTGATATATATTATAAACATATTTATAAAGTTATACTATTTAAAACTATAAAATTATATATATATGTATAAGTATTATAAACATATTATTATAAAACTTTTATAAACTATACATATTTGAAATCATAATAATTTGAAATTATTTAGAAAAGTGGTTTGAAATAACTTGAAATTAGAATTTTGAAAACAAAGTTTGAAATTTGAAAAATAAAATTTGAAAATGGAGTGCAATTTAGAGTCTTACATATAAACTAGATTCATTTACTATTTTTTTGAGCTCTTTGAAATCTTGATATCTCGATACTCATTAGTCTTAAATCATTTTTGAATCCTGAATCTCTTGGAACTCTAAAACTATACAGTATTAAAATCCTGTATACAAACTCTGCATATATATATATATATATTCTAGATAAAGATGTTAGTATATATTTTATAATCAGTTAATAATGATAACTGAAATAAGGCTATTGTCATCAAAACTCCATTCTCCAACAATTGAGTCCTTCGATTGGAGAAAACACGAGAGTTTCTCTCCTCCTATATGTAGTAAATTGTCGTTGTTAATGAAACAAATGCTATATCCTGGATCTGATTCTTGTATGGAAAAGAAGAGAGTAGAAAAGTTGCTTCATCCTGAAGCAAAGGGAGCACGGATAGCCGAATAATCAGAAGAGAAGAGCAGGTGGTGAGATTATTATGGGTGTTGATCACAAAGAGAACATAAGGTGTATGATAATATACCAAATCTGTGCAATTTTGTTTTCGTGCTCAATCGGTCTAGCGATGTTAAATAGGAGATGGATGTCATTCGTTTACTATTTTTAGAGTTCCAAATGACCAAATATATAGTTTGAACAACTCCCTTATCCCTGGTTTTTTCCCATGCAATATTAAAAGAGAACAAATCTCCCTTACACCACTCATACGTGTCTTGATATCTTGCTAGAAACAATGGAATGCTCTGAAACTCATCGATAACATCTCTTGTCGTAAGATGAAGCACTAGGCCTAGATTGTTGTCTCGAAGAATTAGATTAACTGTGTCATTTGTGCTGCTGATCATATAAAAACTGTTTATCCCAAGAATATCCACTAGGCATTTGTAGTTAAGCCACGGTTCAAACAATAAAGAGATATGATTCCCATTCACAGTCTATAAAACCCAATTAATACACTATAACCATACACTAAGATGATAATTTGGGTATAACTTAATTAAATATTCAGAATTAAGTAAAACCATCATTACCATTGCGTTCATCTTGGAATTATTATTCCGATGGATCCCAAGTTTGCATAAAATAGATAACTTACAAAGAAGTTATGAGCATTAGAAGTTTGTATACATATGAGGAGTTTATATGTTAATATAAACATAAAACAAAATCCAGAAAATCAAACAGAATGCAGCGACAAAATGAACTGGAAAGAGGCCCGTTGGGGCCAACCCACGCTCAGCCTGGGTCAACCCATAGGTCGACCCAAGAGGGCTGGGTCGAAGGGTCGACCACTCCAGATCTGGGCGGATTCATCCATCGGAACTGGTATGTTTTGTGGCTTTATACATTGCTGACTTAGCGCTGAGTGTAAGGACCATATTAAAGCCGTAAATTAAATGGTGACGGATTGTCCTAAATAGTTTATATAAAGGCATGTAACCTCATTTGTTCTATACTACACAAAACCATTTTCTTCTTCCTTCCTCCTCCAAATCTTTTCTAAGATAAACATGTGCATAGAACTATCGAGGTACTTCCTAAACATATATTAACAAGGACAATTTGCATTTCTCTACACCAATACAAGATTAAAGTGGACATTTTCTTCAGTAATATATTCAGATTCTTCACCAAGTCCCACTGTGAGTTCTATGTAATTTTTAGATTTGATTAAGTAAAGAAGATTAGATCTGATATAAACAGTGCCTAGAATAATCCCTATATATGTTATACATGTTTGCTGTTCAAATCTACAAGTTATAATATAAACCTTGATCTTCCTTGTGCCTATTATGCTTTTCATTTATTTACAGTCTTTCTATTATGCCTGTTTACTCGGTCTAAGAATTGTTTTCTCCCTTTTTCCTTTTTATTCTACGTAGAATCTAGACTACCCAAGCCTAGGCTATTACGTTAATCGCATATTATGTACTAAAGCCCTTGACTATAAGAATTGGGATAATCACATGTTAACATATTAGATTTGAATAATTACATGTTAATCGATTTGGGATAATTACATGTTATTCTTTTAAAGATAGGTTAATTACATGTTAGGAAGAACATGCAACATGATAATCAGTTAAATAGGACTTAATGTGATATTAAATATGATATGTACGGATAGAATATTACCAGATGTGAGAACTAAATAAATTGTACATCTGAGCCGGCGCTTGTTATGTTGTACACCAATAACATTTAGATAAATCTAATTTTACAACCGGGCTTATCATTGGACTTAAACCTACTAAGTTACACTTGTTAAATAATAAGCTAAAGAGGTCCCAAGTCTAATTGTTGTATCAAGTTGTCAGGACTCTTAAATCTTAGGTACACAGGGACTCAAGCATAAGGGTTTGCTTATGTCAAGTTGTGTGGAACCCATATCAGTCAGTATCCCTATTAGTATCTCGGTAGGGACCCCGCATTAGGTAGGGATCAGGGAACTCTTTAGGTTTAGGGGGTATACAGTGCGCGTTACGGCGAAGTCATGAGTGTGCATGAGTCCGACTACAGGATACTAAGCTTCAAGTAACACCTATATATGGGTGTGTTCTATAAGTTGCTGGGTTAGGGACTGATACAGCCTACTGCCAGGGCTAACACAGAATATTCGGGTACTAGGGAGCTGATCGCATGGGTAGTAATTAGGGTAACACCTAATCATGATTAATACTTGTAAAGTTGGTGCAGTTAGTTTGACTCTTAGGATATGAATAAGGAATTTAATCTACCTTTATATTGTTTGGCATCTCATTTACCTCTTGCGTATATACATGTTTTACTATACTCTTGGTCAATAGTTGAAATTGTGATTCTACTTGGACTTGGATACACTACACCATGTATGCTAATTAGGCTGTGCTTTTAGCTGTATCTAACGCATGTAGGCACGACAAAAAGCCGTATCAAAAAATGGTTTGTTAAATTTTTAGATACGGCTTAAAACCGTATCCCAATGTGATAACATACGACTATTGGCCATATCTAAAGTGTAAGTCGATACGGCCAGAAACCATATCGTATGTATAAGTAGAAACTGCAACACATATTATTTGTAACACAAAGTATATATAACACAAGGTACACTAATTCTAACAGTAAACGAAACAATTGTATGAAATATTTCATAACATTACAATATATAATGATACATGCTATTTGATTACGTTACAATAAATAAGATATATGTTGTTTCATTACATTAAAGAAGATACACAATGTTACATTATAATAAGCCGGGATAAATACCCAAACTAGCGTTGTGAGCTAAAGTGCAATCACCTGTTGAATCAATGCTTCCTTCAAGATGAATATCCTCCAAAACAGACAAAAGATCATAAACCAGCCAAGCAACATTGCATTCTATCCAAGACATGACAGAACCCTTCAGAAATACCAACACACTCTAATCTCTAAAAGAACTACTCAGATCTAAAAGGACTACTCAGATCTAAAAAAACTTCAAGAGGACTAGTAATAAGTTAGCTTGGATAGCATATAGCATGTACACTACAAAGACCTGTAAACAAGTGCAAACCGCATAGTTCAGGATAGGATATGTTCATATTATTATTTTCATTAGTAACTTAATATTGCAAGTCTACAACATTTTTACTTGTTCAATTGAGACTGAGTCTCGATTAAAGACAGTTGTTATAGCCTAATTAAAGAGCAATATAGAGGATATGTCAACATTATTATAATTCTCCTTGTCACTTGGCTGCACTGTAGATATAACATTGCTATAGCCTTTCCCTTTCTAATCTATCATCCTTATATAATGTAGTGTATCTAAGATAAGGGGATGGAAAAAAGCAAGATATTACCGGAAGTTTAGATCAGCACACCCAAATCCATGCTTATTAGCTTCATCCAAATGACGGAGGCTGCTGCACACACATGTTATAATAGTCAGCTTCTATTTTTGCCATGGGTTGACTAACAAAAATGATTAGTTACATGAGCACAAAGCAACTTGGTTCAAGCTAGCAAGTCATAAATGGAAAAGAAGTTTTACGCCTTTACTCACACGCAGTGTGACACACATGACACACCAAACAAATTGACTAAATCTTAACCTATAAATGCCATTCTATTTTCATTCATGCATCCATCACCGGCATTTCTATTCAATCACACAAAATTTTCCAATATCAATTACCAGATACATGCAGCTCAGTCCAAAAAACTGGTATGCTTTAGTTCTCAAATCAAATCATACACATGCACTTTAGATTAGTTATAAGGATCGGTGTACATGGTGTAATAATACACACAAATGAGCAGGGCAGCATAAGTAAAAGTGCCTGAATTCAAGGTAGACAAATACAACACAAGTAAATGATAGCAAATACACTGTCGCACTATAATACGGGGGATAATACCCAATTTAAGCACATTAGCATCATGAATTCTAGGTAGACAAGCACATGCAACTATCTATCATTCATATTTTTGAATTAAGGCATGGAAATTCAAATTAAACCCAATTCAAATTCAAATTAAACCAAATTAAACCCAACTCATATTTAAATTTAACAGTGATCTAGTACTCACCTCTAGAGGCGACGAGAAGGATGGACAACGGTGGACTAAGGCTTCGCCGGTCAGCTGAAGGCAGTGCGAACTGACGATAACTCATGGACTGTGGTGGATGGCTTATTGACAAAGGAAGCCAGTCGAGTACCAAAACCCTAATTTGGGTATTCGGTGGTCGCCATTGCAAAATAAAAAGAGGGGTTATTCGGCCGAAAGTTTTGATGTGGCAAAAGTCGATTGTGCCTGTATGGAGGTACGGGAGCAAAAAATTGATACGAATTTCATACGGTCCAAAGCCGTATCAAATGAATAATCCGGGACTTCGTTGATGGATGGTCAGATTATGGGAGTTTGGGGTTGTGCGGATCGCAAAATGTAGTTTGATATGGATTTGAGCACTATCAATTTGATACGGCTTATAGCCCAATTTTATATCTGCATCCCTGTGTGCAAAATTCACTGATATGGTGCAGTGATAGCTCTTCTCTTGCAAGTATTTTCTTTAGTTTATTCATGCTTATTGTAATGACACTTGAGGGATATTATTGTGGTTTATGTACTTTGATTATGAGACAGATTGCTTTTGGTATTTGAGAAACATGACGATGTAACTTTGAGTTTGAAATGTTTTCTTTCTTGATTAATAAAAAATTTAAGTTTTTCTGCTACATTATTTATTTGTCATGTACATTTAGTTACTGTTTACCTATTACACTTCGCGGAACTTAATGCATTCTCATAAGAGTGACATTAACGGACGTGGGATGTCACATTTGGTATCAGAGCCTAAGGTTACAAGATCAGAGGAAAAGTTTTGAAAAATGTTTTCAAAATAAAGGGTTTTCGAATAAAAAAGTGTTTTTTGAAAAGCATATCCCCTCAATTTATTTGTAGTATTCCTTCAATTCTCTTTCTGAATTCTTATTTCATCCTTTTTTCAGCATGTTTGGGGCTAATAACTTCCTTGATGGCATTCCCATACCCTCATGGTTTCGTGGATACATAGAAGCTACAACGCTTGTTGGGGTACAAGAGAATGTCCCTCCCCTAGCTGCATCCATAGTATTTTAAGTTCTGCAAAGACTTCAGAGCAATGGGAGGAAAAAAAATTTTGTGGAACTGAAAGTTTTGTAGAAGCACGAAATTGGTTAAGAGAAACGGAACATGTGTTCACTAGAACTCGATGATAAGAGGAGAGTCCAGTTAGCAGCTTTTCATCTTAAGGATGAAGCATCATATTGGTGGGAAATAGTTCAAGCCGAATCAGAAGTAGCTACTTGGGATAACTTTAATTTTGTCTTTGAGGCAAGATTCTTATCCCAAACGGAAGGAATGCAAGTGGAGAAATTTATGAACTTGAAACAAGGAAGCATGACTATAAAGGAGTATGTCAACACTTCTAACCAACTAGCAAGGTTTGGATTGGAGTCAGTAAATACTCCTCACAAAAAGGCATTGAGGTTTGCTAAGGGATTAAACCAACTACTCTAAGAATTAGCATTAATGCATGTATTAATGGAGGCAACCTTTGAAAAACTAGTAGACATAGCCTTAATGCATGAGGAGTGCAAAGAAGGAAACAAAGAAGGATAGAAGGAAGAAAAGATTGAGGAAGAGAAGCCCAAGGCAGAAAAGAAGAAATGGTGGAATAATAAGAACAAGAATGGAGGGAAGCCCGAAAAGGCTCAGATCAAGATAGAGGTGAAATGTCGTGGCTGTGGTGCTTTAGGACACTTTGTGAATGGTTGCAGAAGAACAAAGAATGTTTGCTTTCATTGTGGCCAAGTTGGCCATTTCAAGGGGCAGTGCCCTCAGAGACAAGGACAGAAGACTGGAACGTCTAGAGGGCAGATTAACACTTTAGAGGATGGTGAATAAGACCAGGGTAGAAGATTCGCGTTTGAAGGTTTGATTTCTGTTTTAGACTTTCCTATTATAACTCTATTTGATTTCGGTTCCTTCCACCCATTCATATCCAACTTAGTAGTAGAAAATCTACACCTAAGTACTAGTATTATTTTTGATCCTGTTATAGTCTCAAACCCCATAGGAGGAACGACTCACTTATCCATGATATGTAGGGGTTTGAGGATTTCCATTATAGGCGTCGAATTTGAATGTGATGCATATGTTCTTCGTTTCATGGGTTATAGATTAATTCTAGGAATGGATTGGCTTGTCATGTATGGTGCCATCCTTGATTGTGAAAAGATAGAAGTTAGACTTCTTACTTGCCATGGTAGAACTCTCGAAATTTCTCGTGACCCACGGGGGTCAGTAATGCTTAGCTACCTAGAATCTCATGATGCTTACGTTAATGATCTTCGATCAGTACTCATAGTTGGCAAATTTCCAGATGTGTTCGACGAGGTTGGGGGGTTACCTCGAAGGCGGGAGATAGATTTCCGGATATACTTGGTAGAAAATGCAAAGCCAGTCGCATTGCCAGTGATCCACATGGCTCCTAAGGAAAGGAGGGATCTCAACAAACAAGTGGGTGAGTTATTGGAAAAAGGATTCATTAGGCGGAGTATTTCAGAATGGGGAGCTCCAGTCATCCTTGCAACTAAGGCAAATGGATCTCTCTGTCTATGTGTAGACTACCTAGAACTAAACAAGCTCACCAAGAAGAATAGACACCCACTACCAAGGGTCGATGACTTGTTTGACCAACTAGTAGGCACTTCAGTTTTCTCACAGTTGGACCTAGCCATGGGATTTCATCAGCTCAGAGAAGCAGATGTTAGTATTGATAAGACAGTTTTAGAAGTCCGGATGGTTTCTTCGAGTGGATGGTTATGCCTTTTGGGTTAACCAATGCACCCGCATACTTCGTGGACTTGATGACTCGGGTGTTTAGGGCGTATCTGAACAAGCTCATGGCGGTGTTCGTAGATGACATTCTGTTTTACTCTAAGAAGGATGAAGAACATACCTAACACTTAGAGGAAGTCCTAAGTATGCTTAGGGCATACCAACTTAAAGCTAAATTCTCTAATTTCCATTTCTGGAGGGAAGAAGTAAGGTTCCTAGGGCATGTGGTCTCCAAGGAAGGGATAGCGGTAGACCCCTCTAAGGTGGTCGCCATTCAATATTAGAATGCTCCAAAGAATGCAACGGAGGTGAGAAGTTTCCTTAGATTGGCAGGCTATTTTAGGAAGTATATTAAAGACTTTGCGTGGGTCTAAGTTTTTCTTACCCGTGTGACAAAGAAGAACTTGACTTTTGCTTGGAGTGTGCATGTTGAGGATGCCTTCCAGAGACTGAAATGGGCTTTGACAACAACCCAAGTTCTGACTCTCCCTGATGGAAGTAAAATGTTCATAGTTTACACAGATGCTTGTGGCACGGGATTAGGCGCCATACTGATGCAAGAGGGCATGGCAGGGAAGTATGTTATGGAAGTAGACAACTAAGGGTTCATGAGAAGAACTACCCCACCCATGACTGGAATTAGCAGCAATAGTGTTCGCACTTAAGTCATGGCAGCACTATTTACTTGGAGAAAGATTTGAGCTGAATACGGACCATAAATCGCTAAAATACTTGTTTTCGCATAAGGACCTCAATCTAAGACAACAAAGGTGGATGGAGTTCCTAGCATCTTACAACTTTGAGATAGCTTATACCCCAGGTAATGGTAATGTATTGGTGGATGTATTGAGTGGGCAGAGGATGACCTTGAGTCCTCTATTCGTAGAAAGGCATAGCTTGGAGTTTATCTTAACCTTTAATTTTAAGCCATCTACGGATACAGATTTCACACATGGTTTGTTGGCATCATTGGAGGTGGGACCTACTCTATTAGAGCGAACTGGATCTATGCAACAAGAAGACCAACAGTTGAAGGACATCTTGGCCAGACTTGGTCAAAGGGAAACTTCATGTCACCTAGATAGATACATTGTGGATGAGAAAGGCTGGCTAAAAAGAGATTTAAGGCTATGTATCCCTAGAATTAAAGAACTACTAAAGGCAGTGCTAGAAGAAGCTCATGGCTCTCGGATGACTATCCATCCGGGCGGTGACAAGATGTATCGAGACATGAAGCGTGTTTCCATTGGACATATATGAAGAAACACATAGCAGAATTTGTGGCACAATGTTTGACTCGTCAAAAATGTCAGGGCTTCACAAAAGAAAACCGGTGGATTACTTCAACTCTTTGGATGTCCCGCAATGGAAATGGGAGAGCGTCTCTATGGATTTCATAGATGGACTCCCCAAATCAAGGAAGGGCAACACGAGCATTTGGGTGATAGCAGATAGGCTTACAAAGAGCGCTCATTTCATCCCAGTCAAGAGCAAGAGGACGACATCTTGGCTAGCTTCAATTTACCTCAAGGAGATCGTACGAGTACATGGGGTACCTTCAAGTATAGTAAGTGACTGTGACCCCATATTTACTAGTGAATTTTGGGGGTGCTTGCTAGAAGCTCTAGGTACACAGTTAAGACTCTGCACAACTTATCATCCTCAGACAGATGAGCAAACTGAGAGGGTTAACAAAGTTCTCGAGGATTTATTAAGACTGTGTATACTAGACTTCGGAGGGACTTAGGAGGAGCATCTCCCAGTGGTTGTGTTCACTTATAATAATAGATATTAGGCGAACATAGGCATGGCACCCTTCGAAGCGCTCTACGGAAGACCTTGCAGATCATCGACTTGTTGGTGGGAGTCTACTGACATACTTCTACTAAGGCCCGATATGATAAGAGAGACTTCAGAAAAGATATACCTCATTCGAAGAGGGATGAAAGTAGCTCAAGATCGACATAAATCATATGCCGATAAAAGGAGGACCGACCTGGAATTCGAAGTGGAAGGTATGGTTTTCAACAAAGTTTCACCGATAAGGAATGTAGTCCTCTTTCTCACATTAGGGAAATTGGTGCCGAGATTCGTAGGGCCATTCCCTATTGTAGAGAGAATAGGTCAGATGGTCTATAGAGTCAAGCTACCAGATAAGCTGGTGGGTGGGCATGATGTATTCAACGTTTCCCATTTAAGGAAATGTCTTGATGATATGATAGAGATAGTACAGTCGAGCACACTTGAAGGCGAAGAAGTTGAGAATGAAGCATCAGTAAGAAGAGTTCCTACTCATATCCTTGGATCAAAAATCAAGAAGCTACGTAACAAGGAGATTCGATTAGTGAAAGTACAATGGGGAGAACACCGCGAAGATGCAACGTGGGAACTCGAAGATAGGATCCATGCTTCTTACCCTTTTATTTTTGAAAGTACATTCTTGACTTTTTTTCCAAAGCTTTTTACTCACGTAAACCATCCTAATCGAGACAATAGCAATCATAGAAACTAGTTATATCTCACGTAAACCATCCTAATCGAGAACAACATTACTGAAGCACAAGCCCTGAAGGCCTAAACCAACATCAGACAAGCACCCACGAAACATCTCCGCTAACGTCGGATAATCTATGTGAGTTGGTACAAACAAAACAATCAACATTCACGACTCTGGCTATCACTGCCTATCCAGCTTCGAAACCATCGTTTATGATGGCTAACCCTGCCATATGTCAAGAGCTAATGGTAACACCATTTCTAGCAAAAACTCCATACGCCTTTCGGTGATACATATCTAGGCCTTTTGATGGTACCGAGGGTACTCGATTAGCAACCCACCAATCTTTTAGGTGCTTCTATTATACCCTTGCTTTGATCCAGTAGAACCTACGACATTGATAATCATTCAGCCTTTGATATCTCTTGTCATCTAACCTAATGACCATTCATAGCTCAAGCAATCCTCTCAAACAACCATTATCTATCAACTCATCACTTTGAGTCATCTTCACCTTCGTTGCATTACAATGGTCAGCGAACGCATCGCAACACTTCAAACATTCCTACTTGATTCCGCATAGGAGTCATGTTCATTCTCGAACCAATATATGCACCGTTTGGTCGATATTCCATTTCATAACATTTCCAGACCTTCCACTACAAAAAAACAAACCACAACGCTTAAATCTCAATTCACAGTGTTTCACAATGCTGCCATTTCCTCTTAGGTCATTCAACGACCAATGACACATCCTGCTATTTCAACACAGACCGACCCAGTGAGCTTCGAACAACCTGACTCTCTCGGCCGACCCATCGCCTAACAACGACCCGACCTGGCTTGCTTTGAATGACCTGACCCGACTCGAGTCCCATAGAATGGCCCAACTCCTCACGTCACCCTTTTCCACCAACACAAGCCGACCCAATCACCCTAGGACCCGACCTAACCGATCCAATCACCTTGCAGCTAAGCCAACGACCCACTTCCTTCAGGGGTACAACGGCCTAGGGCAATCCACACTAGCCAAACCCAACGATCTATGATCTAAAGCCCATCACGACCTAAGTTCTGTTGTAGAATGGAGTTTTGATGACAACAACCTTATTTCAATTATCATTGATTATTAAATATATACTAATATCTCTATCTAGAACATATATACACATATATGCAGGATTTATATACTGGGATTAATACTGAAGACTGTACAGCTTTAGAGGTTCAAGAGATTCAGAATTCAGAAAAGATTCAAGACTTATGAGCAATCAAGAAATCAAGAGTTTAAGACAAATATATTAATAGAGTATAGTTTATATGTAAGACTTTGAATAACACTCCAGGTTCAAATTTAAATTCTATTTTTCAAAATCCGATTTTCAAATTTTGTTTTTCAAAATTCAAATTCTAAGTTTAAATATTTTTATTCTCTTACTTTTGATTTCAAACATAAGTTTTAAAGTTTATATAAATTTATATAGTTATATAATTTTATAATTTTATATTTATATAATTATAAACCTTATAATTTTAAAAACATGTTTATATAATTTATATTTATGTTTTCATATGATTTTATACTTTATAATATACATTTATATCACTATGTTTTAATTCAAGAATTTCCAGAATTATATATATAGTTAAACATTTGAAAATATTCAAAATTCAAATTTTTAATACACATATGTCGACATACATATATGTATGTGTCGATATATAACTGTCATTTTTTTCAATTTTGAAAGGAAGTGTTTTTCACTATTTGTAATGTTCCAGAAGTGCTGCAACCTTTCAAATCTTATAAATAGGGGTTGAATTCGAATTTTTTAACCATTCTTCTTCTCCATCTTCACTTCTTTTCATTCCTCCATCATTATTTCATTTTATCTTGATTTATACACTTCTACTCATTTCTATTCTAATTACATAAAATTTCTTATCTTCTCACTCTCTACTCACTACTCTTTTAATTGAAGAGTTATTGGAGAGTTATAGGGCGGTTGTAGTCATTTAAGATTGTTTGGGAAAGGGTTTGTTCCTTGTATCCCTGAAGTCAAGGAAAGTAATCGGTGTTAACCTTGTAGCCGTGAAATCAAGGGTGTTTGGAGCGATGTTAACCTTACAGCGTGACATCAAGGGGATTGTACTTAAATATTGATATAGTAATAAAACTCTGCGCAATCCAGCATTGCGTGGGGATGGACGTAGGAGTAGTCCGAAACAGTATAAAACCCGATGTGTTATTTTCTTTTCTGCATTTTATTTTTGTTTGTTTCTGTCTTTTTGTTTGATTCGGTGTTTGTGATCATCTCTGTGGTGTGTGAATCATATAGTAGATCATATAAGTTTTAGAATTTATTAAATTCCTTGAAAACACTATTCACCCCTCTTTAGTGTTAGTTTTGCCTTAAGATCCACATTTTGCATTCCCTAACAATTGGTATTAGAGCAAGGTTTTTCAAAAAGTTCATAATCTGGTTTTTGAAAATATTGAATGGCAACAAACACTGGTAATAATAGGTCTTTTGACGAGGCTCTGTCCACTGTTAGACCACCACTATTTAATGGTAGTAATTATTCATATTGGGCATGTAGAATGAAAATATATTTACAATCTTTAGGATTAGACACATAGAATAGTACATAGAATGAGTTTGTTGAACCCACAACTAATTTTGCACAATGGACTAATGAACAAAAGGCTGCTGCACAAAGCAATTCTAAAGCCATAAATATGTTATTCTGTTCATTAGATTGGAATGGATTTAATAGAGTGTCAGTCAGTAAAACTGCATATGAAATTTGGAGAACTTTACAAGTTACTCATGAAGGAACTAGTAAAGTTAAACAAACAAAGATATCAATGTTAATTAACAGTTTGAATCATTTAAAATGAATGAGAATGAATCTATCTCCGATATGTGTTGCAGATTTCAAGGGATATTGCATTCGTTAATAACATTGGGAAAAACTTATTCAGAAGAAGATCAAGCTAGAAAAAATATTATAATGTCCCGTATTTTGGCAGTATAATATTTAATTTAATTTATTATTTTAAATGTTATATTTGGAATATTAATGGATTTAATATTGAATTCGTTTATTTAAAACGAAGTTTGAACGTTAAATTTATATGTAATATAAACTGAGCTCGAAATGGCACGGCAGTTCGTAATATTGAAATTTGAATTTCAATTGGATATACAGGATCCAATATAAGTCGAATTTCTGTGAAACAAGAAACGTTGGGATCCTGTCGCTGATAAATTTCATATGGAAGAGAAAAATTCAGATTTCGTGTTATAGAATGTTAGTTATGTCCAATTCAAATTTTAAAATAGTCGCTATGGAAATCGTTGTTAAAATATAATGTTTATTTTATATATTTAAAAGAATTTTTGTTGAGTGTAAAGATATGATTTTTGTTTGATAATAACAAACATATACGGATAATATAAATGTGTTTGAAAATAGTACTGTTCTGCACTATACATATAAAAATAAATATTTAAGTTGAATAAAATGCAAGCTGCACAGAATTTAATGGACAAACATCATTTGTTATTCAAATATAATATTTTATTTCAATATTCAAATAGTACAATTTTTACAACTCCATTATTCGTACATTCCAATAACACACTACATTTCATAATAATTTCATTAACATATCATGTTCTCTCTACAGCACTCATACACTGTCACCCTGTTTTACACTCATACATATATTTTATACAATGACACAGTCTTCTGTTCTTTGTCTTCACAGCTCACTGTAAGTCCAGTCATCTCCATACCTGTCACAAAAACACACATGTAGTAAACTGAAACAAAAATAAAATTTACATACAAGCAAATAAAAATTTATTTTTAAATTTTATTTGCCTCAGAATTACGGTGTGTTTCTCATCATTTTTCTAGACTTGGTCTGATATGAAGAGATAGAAAAATTTGTCTGATGGCTGCATGTACACATGTGTATGAATATACACGTGTGCACTGCCTCACCAGTCAAGTCTGCAATTGAGGAGTAGGCACATGGGCCGTCTCAGCTCAGTGCAATATGGCCATGTGTCGAGCAAAGCAATAATGGATATATCAAACCACAATGGTGCAATGCAACAAAACAGTTCAAGTCAAGGCAACAATGAACAAAAGTCAAGCCATGCATAAGACATGGTCAGGTTCAAATCAACACAAGATGCAAGCACATATCAAAGGCAGTTCTCAAATGCATAGCTCAAATCAGTGTGATCAACAGCAAGGAGGATATAAACATGGTCGAGGCTATGTACAAGTGACTCACAAGAGTGGCATATACAATGATCACTACATGTGAAGTGCACTCTGGAAAGGTGAATGGGTCGAGCTACAAGCATGCTCAAACCAGATTTAGGAACACATGGAAGTTCAATAGGATACATCAGTTCGAGACATGCATAAGAAGGTTAACACAACAAGTACATGTGCAAGTTTCAATACACACAACATCACTAGTTATGCAACAATACGTGGATGGGTCAAGTTTAAGTTTTTTCTCAAATGGCCGTTGCTACATGAATGGTGCAACATAGATATGGAATTGCAATACTACTTGACCAAATCAGTCCATGTACAAACTAGAGTATGAACATGTGATCATTCTATGCAACTCAAATACTAAGTACACAGTTTTCAAATGGTTACAAATGGGTATAGCCTCAAGCAATATGTTAGACGTAGTGGAACAACCAGTGTATACCGGCAGCAGTGAAATTTACATGGGTGTGTAGCACAAACAATCAACATGAAACATGGTCGAGACATTCATGTTAATATCAACTAGAGTCAAGGCAGAGCATGAGTTCAATTTCAAGTTCATGTCTCAAATAACACTTTCAAAAATGCACTGTTACAAGCACAAATGGTAATATACTCAAAGAAATATTCTATGGTAAGTTTGGTTCACAAGTTCTAAGAGTTTTGCAGGAATCTATTATTTCAGCAAGGATTTTTTTTGGAACAAGTATGTCATGCACAGTATTTCAACATAGACCAAATATAAGGCAATGAGCAAAGAGTTTTTGGCAATTTTTATTTTTTTGGTTCGAAAGCTATTACAGAAATTCTTTCCAGTTTTAGACATGCAGTATTTAGCAAGGAACATGCATTCAAATAGTTTCCAGAAATGATCCTATATTTTTGTAAAATATTTTATTCAAGGCAAAAATCGAAAGGGACAGATTATAGACTTTGAATAGAAAAATCTGTTTTGAATGCCACAAACAAGTCCTAAAACTTCAAGCAAATTCACAGAAATTTTTCATAAGGACCAAATCAAAGCTTTTAAAAGCCACCGAGATATTTTCCAATCATATAGTATATATGGCCAAGTTTAAAATCAAAGAAATCTCAGAAGACAAATTCAAATCAGACACCCAAGTTGTAAGAACAATTCGAGTCCTATGAATTGTCGAGAATCAGAGATTCTAGAGTTTAAAAACCATATAAACACACAATCATCATCGGCTAACTAGAAAAATAACAGTGCAAAAAAAATCGAGGATAAATAAACTAAATCAAGGGCAAAATCACATACAATTTTCCAGAGCAGACGAAGTTGAATCGAAATCTCTTGAAGCATCAATTTGATCAGGCAAACCATTGGAGGAAGATCAGTTCTTGAAGAACCCTAGGAGGAAGTCGCCGCCATTACTAAAAAATAAGAAAAAGCTTCAGGGCAAAGTAAAAAGGATGGCCGACCAAGTCTAAACAAGGGGCTAAGTCATTTTAGTTTGTTCCTAGGGTTTTATTTTGCCTGTTTTAAGTTTTTTTATATTTAAATCAAAAGGATTCAATAAACTACTAGTGTTTGTAGTTAGAAAAATCACAGCTTGAGAGTATCTAGTTGTGTCAAGGTCTTGAGCATAAGGTTTAAACAGTCGGGAGCGAAGGTTGCGAGTTTACAAGAGTCTGTAAGCGTAGAGATTGTTTATAACTCCTAGTAGAAACCTTAAATGCAACAGTAGGCAGATTTTTTCCAAAGCTGGGTATCTTCTATGTATGATTTTCTTTCTGCAATTTTTTATTTTGTTAATCTGTGATATTAATCTGCAATAAACCCTATTCACCCACCTCTAGGATTAATTTAGATCCTACAAGTGGTATCAGAGCAGGTATTTTTAACTCTAGAGTCATGAATTTGTCTAACAACGTTTTTTCTAAGGGTCAGTCCATAGCTAGGCTACCAATGTTTAATGGAACCTATTATGCCTATTGGAAAGCTAGAATGAAAATTCACTTGAGTTCAGTCGATTATGATGTATGTGATATTGTTGAAACAGGTTACAAACCTCCCGTTATGATTATTAATGATATTGAAATCCCTAAGCCAAAAGATAAGTGTGATGCTAATGGTAAAAAATTATTCTCAACTGATGCCAAAGCAATGAACGCTTTAATTTGTGCTCTTGATAAAACTGAGTTTAATCGTATATCTCACTATTCAACTGCGTAGGAAATTTGGCAAACTTTGGAAGTTACATATGAAGGGGCATCTCAAGTCAAGGAATCTCGTCTCGCGCTACTCTGCAACGAATATGGAAATTTCACGATGCATAAAGACGAAGATATAAAAGATATCTATGGTCGATTCACCACACTAGTTTATAATGCAAGGGCGCTTGGTAAAGTATACACTGAAGTGGAATTAATACGCAAAATACTAAGAGTGTTACCAATGAACTTTGAAGCCAAAGTAACAGCTATTCAAGAATCAAAAGATCTAAGTAAGTTTGATTGCTTATGAAATGGAGTTAAAAGCCAAAGATGGATGCAATGATTCAGAATCAAAGAAAAAGACAATTGCTCTAAAAAACACTGTTGAAAGTAATGATGAAGCCGAGAATCCTATTGAAGAATCAGCAATGGTTCTTAAAAAGTGGTCTAACAAGAAATACAAGTCATGGAAAAAGAATTCAAAATCTAACAAATCCAAGAATTCAGATAACTCAGACAATGAAGTCATATGCTACAACTGCAATAAACTAGGCCATATCAAACCAAATTGTCCACTACTTCAGAAAGACATAAGAAGAAGAAGAAGAAGAAAAAGAAAGCTTTTGCAGTTACGTGGGACAATGAAAAAGGAGAAGAAGAAGACTTTGACAGTGATAAAGAGGAAGCCAATTTTTGTCATATGGCACAGTCATATTCAGAAAGTAGCGAAGAAGATTTTATTGAGGTACCAAACTACTCTTAAAAGATTTAATTTTAATGTGTCATGATCTTACCAAAACCGTTGATTCTCTTAAACTAAAAGTTAAGAAATTAAAATCTGATAGGTTAAAATTGGTTCACGAAAGCAATAGGTTGGAAACTGAGCTTCAAAGGGTGACAAACCTTGATTGTGAAAACTACAAGCTTTTAAAACAAGAGCAAACGGAATTTAAAGTAAATTTTGAAAAATTGAAACAAGAACACTTGGCTTTAAAGGAAAGTGATGGCGCAAAAAGAAAGAACTTCATTAACAGATGCACCTCTCTTGTAAATGAAAATGCAGCACATAAAACCAAAGTAAAAAATCTTGAAATAGCATTGAGTAAGTTTACAAAAGGAGAAAAGTCATTTAGGATGCTGCTTGGAAATCAATTATACGTTAATAATAGAAAAGGATTAGGATTTGGGAAAACACACATTAATATGAATGATGACGCGAAGGGTGGAAGTGTTTTTCCTAAATGTATAAAATGTGGAAAAATTGGACATAGCTATGAAAAATGTGAAAGTAGGAACAATAACAAAAAATTCATACAAATTTGGGTTCCAAAAGGGTCGACAAGCAATTGTTATAGATTTGGACTTGGTAAGAATAAACAAATTTGGATTCTAAAAGGATCTGTTGTTCAAAATCAAAATCTTTCATTTACTAATTTTATTAGACCTATAAGTTTCTCTAGGTCATTCCCTTTTTCTCGTGTGTAGGTATGTTGGCGGGCTAAGGAGCAACAAGAATGGTACTTGGATTCAGGTTGTTCAAAACATATGACAGGAGATAAATCAAAGTTCCTTAGCCTTGAAAAACATAAAGGTGGAAGTGTGATAATGGGCGATAACAGAAAACGTAAAATTATCGGTAAAGGTAAAGCGATCATCTTGGTAAATTTGAATCAAAGGCCGATGAGGGAATTTTCATGGGTTACTCTTCGAGAAGCAAGGCTTATCGAATCTTCAACAAATGATCAAAAACTATTGTTGAAACCATAAACGTGAAATTTGATGAATCAGATCTGGATACGGTGGACAAGAAGAAAAATGAGGAGGGAATTACATATGAAGGTGAAAAAATAGTAAAGAGAAGACTTGCAGTGATGATCCAACAAAGCCAACATTTGAAGTCGAGAAGCTGAAATTCAAAGCCAATCAACCTCCAGAATTGGTAATAGGAAATCCAACGGCAGGTATATGAACTCGTTCATCATTTAATAAAGATATATGTGCTTTTTGTATTCACAGTTGTTTTATCTTTGAAACTGAACCTAAAAATGTTGAAATTGCACTTAGTGATGAAAGTTGGATTTTAGCAACGCAAGAAGAACTTAATCAATTTGAAAGGAATAAAGTTTGGAAATTAGTTCCCAGACCAAATGACTATCCATTAGTAGGTACTAAATGGGTGTTCAAAAATAAACTTGATGAATCTGGAAATGTATTTAGAAACAAAGCTAGGTTAGTTGCAAAAGGATATAATCAAATTGAAGGAATTGATTTTGATGAGACATTTGCACCAGTAGCTAGGTTATAAGCCATTAGAATTTTGCTCGGTTTTGCATGTTATAAAGGTTTCAAACTTAAACAAATGGACGTAAAAAGTGCGTTTTTATACGCAGAATTAAAAGAAGTTTTTGTGGAACAACCCCCTGGTTTTGAAAATCATAAATTTCCCAATCATGTATTTAAACTTGAAAAGGCATTATATGGTCTTAAACAAGCTCCTAAAGCTTGTTACGATTGTTTAAGTGCACATCTTTTGGAAAATGGTTTTTAAAAGGGCAGTGCTGACATGACATTGTTTCTATTACATGATGGTGATGATTTCTTAATAGTCCAAATTTATGTTGATTATATTATATATGGTGCTACTAATGATCGTCTTTGTGAGAAATTTGAAAAAGTCATGCAGGATAAATTTGAAATGAGCTTAGTAGGTGAATTAAAGTACTTCCTTGGAGTTCAAATCAAACAAAGCACCAAGGGTATTTTCACAACACAAACAAAATACATCGCTGAATTGTTGAAAAGATTTGGACTAGAAAACGCAAGACTACTCAGAACACCGATGAGTCCTTCAACCAAGCTTAATAAAGACGAGAAAGGAGCTGTAGTTGATTAGAAAAAGTATCGTGGAATAATTGGTTTAGTTCTTTATCTCACCGTATGTAGGCCTGATATTACGTTTTCTATTTGTTTATGTGCACGTTTTCAGTCTAATCCAAAAGAATCTCACTTAAAAGCAACAAAAAGAATATTAAGATATCTTTTGCAGACACATAAATTTGGTTTATGGTATTGCGCATGCAATAATTTTGAATTAATTGGATATTCTGATGCTGATTATGCTGGATCCCTTGTGGATAGAAAAAGCACTAGTGGAATTTGTTTTATGCTAGGACACTCATTAGTTTCATGGTCAAGTTGAAAACAAAATTGTGTTGCTTTATCCACAACTAAGGCTGAATACATTGCTTTAGGAAGTTGTTGTGCACAAATACTATGGATGATGCAAACTCTTTCAGATTTTGGTCTAATTTATAAAAAAGTACCACTAAAATGTGATAGTAGAAGTGCTATAGATTTGTCTAATAATCATGTTCACCATTCACGCACTAAACATATAGATGTGAGTTTATTAGTGATCACATTTCATGAGAAGATATTTGTATTGAGTTTATTTCAACTAATTGTCAACTTGCTGATATTTTTACAAAACCTCTTCCCGAAGATAGATTTTCACGATTACGCTTAAATTTGGGAATCATAGAAATTGATTGATCATTATTGATTTTTTAAAATATTCTTAAATGGTTATTCAAAAGTTAAATGATTGGCCATTTGAACTATTTTGGAACTTGTTGAAATTATGTCAGATCTTGAAATTGTGATGAGTATTGACTATAATATTTTTCATACCATGAGGAAATATTATTAAATTCTCATGACAGTTGAATTTTTTTATAATATCTTTAAAATTAGTACATTTTTCACGATCATTTTCTACTACTTCCATCCTTCTAACATTCATCGTGATTTTATATAATGTGGAGAGTTTAATTTTTAAGAGTAAAGGAGATCCTAAAATATATATATATATATACAATATAATAATAATAATTCATCCTTGGTATTCACTCCCATTTAAAAGTCCTCGCGGTTATGCGTGGGTGAATTACCTTAATCTCTATGTGCTTCTATTCCCATTTAAAAGACCTTTTGGCTGTGCATGGATAGAACTCATTGAGAGGATAATGTTAAGTTACTACTAACCCCATTTAAAAGACCTTTGGGCTATGCGTGGTTAGCAAGTGCTTAACACATTTTTGAGCTTATTTAAAATCTTATGAAATTTATATTCAAATATTCAGTTTTATTGAACTCTCTTCATTTTTATAAAATCAATCATAATCCATCATTCTAATAAGTGAAATTTGCTTCTAATTTTGAAGAATATTATGATTTTTGTTTGATTAAATGAAATTTACGATATATTTTCCCTCTTGATTTGAATTTGTATTTCTAGTCTATATTCATCACTATTTTAATTTCTGTTATTGTTTTGATGATAAAAAAAGGGGAGAATGGTCAAGATTTTGATGGATGAGTAATACATTTATGGAATATTTTTGAATTTGGTGTTACGATTAATAAATCTCTAAATTCTTAAATATATACATCAATAAAAGGAGAGATTAGTTGCAGGGGGAGCATACAAATAGGGGGGAGTACTATGCTTTATAGTCAAACACATTTACCACATTCAAAATCTTAGTATATGTTTGTCATCATCAAAAGGGGGAGATTGTTGAGTGTAAAGATATGATTTTTGTTTGATAATAACAAACATATACAGATAATACAAATGTGTTTGAAAATAGCACTGTTCTGCACTAAACATATATAAATAAATATTTAAGTTTAATAAAATGCAAGCTGCACAGAATTTGATGGACAAATAGCATTTGTTATTCAAATATAATATTTTATTTCAATATTCAAACAGCATAATATTTACAACTCCGCTATTCGTACATTCCAATGACACACTACATTTCATAATAATTTCATTTACATATCATGTTCTTTCTACAGCACTCATACACTGTCACTCTGTTTTACACTCATACATACATTTTATACAATGGCACAGTCTTATGTTCTTTGTCTTCACAGCTCACTGTCAGTCCAGTCATCTCCATACCTGTCACAAAAACACACATGTAGTAAACTGAAACAAAAATAAAAATTAAATACAAGGAAATAAAATTTTATTTTTAAATTTTATTTGCCTCAGAATTACGGTGTGTTTCTCATCATTTTTCTAGACTTGGTCGGATATGCAAGGACAGAAAAATTTGTCTGATAGCTGCATGTACACATGTGTATAAATATACACGTGTGCACTTCCTCGCCAATCCAGTGTGCAACTGAGGAGTAGCCACATGGACCATCTAACTTCAGTGCAACATAGTCAACAAAGCCAAGTGTCGAGCAAAGAAATAATGGATATATCAAACCACAATGGTGCAATGCAACAAAACAGTTCAAGTCAAGGCAACAATGAAAAAAAATCAAGCCATGAACAAGACATGGTCAGGTTCAAATCAACACAAGATGCAAGCACATATCAAAGGCTGTTCTCAAATGCACAGCTCAAATCAGTGTATCAACATCAAGGAGGATATAAACATGGCCGAGGCTGTGTACAAGTGACTCACAGGAGTGGCATATACAATGATCACTACATGTGAAGTGTACTCTGGAAAGGTAAAGGGGTCAAGCTACAATCATGCACAAACCAGATTCAGGAACACATGGAAGTTCAATAGGATACATCAGTTCGAGACATGCATAAGAAGGTTAACATAACAAGTATATGTGCAAGTTTCAATACACACATCAGCACTAGTTATGGCAACAATACATGGATGGGTCAAGTTCAAGTTTTTTCTCAAATGTCTGTTGCTACATGAATGGTGCAACATATATATGGAATTCCAATACTACTAGACCAAATCAGTCCATGTACAAACTAGAGTATGAACATGTGATCATTCTATGCAACTCAAATACTAAGTACATAGTTTTCACATGGTTACAAATGGATATAACCTCAAGCAATATGTTAGACGTAGTGGAACAACCAGTGTATACTGGCAGCAGTGAAATTTACACGGGTGTGTAGCACAAACAATCAACATGAAACTTGGTCGAGACATTCATGTTAATATCAACTAGAGTCATGGCAGAGCATGAGTTCAATTTCAAGTTCATGTCTCAAACAACACTTTCAAAATGCACTGTTACAAGCAGAAATGGAAATATACTCAAAGAAATATTCTATGGTAAGTTTGGTTCACAAGCTCTAAGAGTGTTGCAGGAATCTATTATCTCAACAAGGATTTTTTTTGGGACAAGTATGTCATGCAAAGTATTTCAATATAGACCAAATATAAGGCAATGAGCAAAGAGTTTTTGGCAATTTTTATTTTTTTTTGGCTCGAAAGCTATTCCCGAAATTCTTTCCAGTTTTTGACTTGCATTATTTAGCAAGGAACATGCTTTCAAACAGTTTCCAGAAATGATCTAGTATTTTCGGAAAATATTTTATTCAAGGCAAAAACTGAAAGGTGTAGATTATAGACTTTAAATGGAAATATCTGTTTTGAATGCCACAATCAAGCCCTGATACATCGAGCAAATTCACCGGAATTTTTCAAAAGGACCAAATCAAAGCTTTTAAAAGCCACCGAAATATTTTCTAATCATATAATATATACGACCAAGTTTAAAATCAAAGAAATCTCAAAAGACAAATTCAAATCAGATACCCAAGTCGTAAGAACAATTCAAGGCCCATGAATTGTCTAGAATCAAAGATTCTATGGTTTAAATACCCTATAAATACACAATCATCATCGGAAAACTAGAAAAATAACATAGAAAAAAAATCGAGGATAAATAAACTAAATCAAGGGCAAAATCACATACAATTTTCCAGAGCAGACGACGTTGAATCAAAATCTCTTGAAGCATCAATTTGATCTTGCGAACCATTGGAGAAAGATTAGTTCTTGAAGAACCCTTGGAGGAAGCCACCGCCATTACTAAAAAATAAGAAAAAGCTTCAGGACAGAGTAAAAAGAATGGCCGACCAAGTCTAAACAAGGGGATAAGTCATTTTATTTGTTCCTAGGGTTTTATTTTGCTTGTTTTAAGTTTTGTTTTTTAATATTTAAATCAAAAGGAGTCAATAAACTACTAGTGTTTGTAGTTAGAAAAATCACAGCTTGAGAGTATCGAGTTGTGTCAAGGTCTTGAGCGTAGGGTTTAAACAGCTGGGAGTGAAGGTCGCGGGTTTACAAGAGTCTATAAGCGTAGAGATTGTTTATAACTCCTAGTAGAAACCTTGAATGCAGCAGTAGGCACAGTTTTGCCGAAGCTGGGTATCTTCTGTGTGTGATTTTCTTTCTGCAATTATTTATTTTGTTAATCTGTGATATTAATCTGCAAGAAACCCTATTTATCCCCCCTCTAGGGTTAATTTAGATCCTCCAATTTTTATATAATTTGGACATCGTTTAACTCAAAATATATGATATTGAGTTGTATAATTTATATTTGAAGTTGTATATATATTCTATGTGGATATATGTGATAAAAATAATTTATTTTTAACTTATTGGATTTTTTTTGAAATTTAATTAATATTTTATTAATATTATATAAGCATTAAAAATAGTCAATTTTGGAAACGGTCTCAGTTTTCGATGAAATTACTTTCATTGGAACCGTATCATTAAATTATTATAAGAAAATCATATTTCATGGCAAACCGATGTCGTATGTGACTTCGGTGGCCAAAAAAGTCTCTGTTTCTATTTAATTATTTAGATTATTTAGACAGGGATAACTTTTAAAGAATAAATGACTGGCCAAATAAACTCCAAATTTAACGAAACAAGATTCATTGGATTCGGTAGGAAGAGGTCTAGTAAAAAGTCAAGGTCTCATATTTTTTGGATTTTTTCTGTAATTATAGGAATTCTAAACACTTGATTTTTCATTGATATTTATAAAGGGCTTTTCACAAATGACCTCGGAATTCGACGAAACCTATCCCATTGGGTCTAGAATATTTTTTATGTTAGGATTAGGTGTTTTATCTCGAATTTGAAATCATTTGGGGTGTTAACTTTACGAAAAACTCGAAGCGTGAGTTGGTCATAATAAAATATTAATATATCTATCCCACACTTCACTATATATATATCAACGTAAGGGTCAAAAACCCTTACTTCTTTCAACGTGGTCAACGAATGGAAGGAGCCGCCACAGACATAACCAATGGCTGAAATACAATGATTTTCCTCCTCAACTTCGTTCAAATTCATTCCTTTAAATCCAAACTTCTCAGCCATGAAAAGGATCGGCTAGGTGAGATCTAAACATTGACCGGTTGCAGTCGGACTTCAATGTTCAAGGTGGCCATAAATTGTCATGAAAGGGTCGGCGGTTGTAGGCGTTTATCCGGCGATTGGGAGCATCTGACATGGCGACACTCTGGGCGATGAACGAGTGGGCATGGAAGGTGATTGCGGTGGTCTCTGATCTGGGTCCATGGGCTTGATACAGGCACGACAAATCGATGGAGCGTGAGTCTGGTTTTGGTGAAGAAAGGCCATAGGTGGTTCAGTTCGTGGCTTTTTGTCGGCAAACAAGAGGCTGGACTTGATGATCTTCTGACCGATATTGAAAGGGTTTCCAGCGCTACTTTTGGCAGTTATGGATCGGAGTTCGGAGATGAAATAGGGGCGCGTCACTGAAGTTTTGGTACGAGATTCTGAGTTTGTGTATGGGTTTCATGCAGAGGCGAAGTATGGCATTTTTCTTAGAACCAGCGTGAAGGGGAGGAAGCTGTGTTAGTGCGTGATCGACATAACAACATTTTGATCAATATTAGAGGCAAAACCAGATGGCAGAACGAAGGGGTGCAGAGGATTTTTCAAATCGAGCCCGTGCTCTTCCCATTCTAAGAAATCACCTGCATTTACGAAGTAACTAATAATTTAATAATTTATTTAATTAGAATTAATTAAATCAAGTGAAACATGTTAATAACTAACACGTTCATTTGATGCAGGGATGTTAATTTGGTATTGTTGAATGATCATACGGGAAGGAAACTGATGTGGACTATATTTCTTTTCATATCTAAAATGTAATTAGAAATTTGGATTTATAATTTACGAATTAATTTGTTTAAATCATTTAACTTTAAATATTAATAACTAACGCATATATGATCAGAATTTGACGATTCAAGAGATGTTGGAATCGTCTCAACAAGCACTATAGTATGGAATGGAACTGGATGGAATTAGAGTCAACTACATTATAGTTAAATTAATCACTGGTTTAATTTCACTAGAATGAGCCGTTTAAACTGCGAATCAAATCAAGGTGAGTTAAACACATTCAGTTCTTCCCACTTATATTTTATATAAGTCGGATTTTTATTTTGTGCGTTATGATTGCTAATGATGACTGTTTATTTGGCTGTTAAATATATATTCATATATTGTTTGAACCGATGAAATTAAACATTGTTTAATTTCAGTGAAAAACCAAAGCGTTATTTTAACGATTGGTCCTAATGAAGGTAACTTACCTTATTGGTCACGTTTATAAAATAAACGTGTTTGATTGTTTGAATTGTTTTGTTAATTGGGTGATGTTAAATAGTCATTATTTATTGTTATTAAAATGATCAATTAAATTGAATTGAATAATATTATTGGAAATAATATATGTGAATGCAGGGAAGAATGGGTTGGAGGAATCCAACCGGATTCTTCAAATATATTTAATGATATTTATTTTCATATTATCATTATATGAACTATTCTGATTAGATTATTGATTTGGTTGTTAACCATTGACCTAGAATTCAACATTTGTTTTGCTTAAACCAATGGGTGATATTGGTTGAGTAATTAGTGGTATATGTCATATAAATCAATCATTTTTCAAATATGGATTTACCTCAAGTGAATCGACAGGAATGAAGTTATACAATTTACTTTATAACTGAAAATAGATTTTAAATCTATTATTTTGAATAAAAGTTTGTTAAAAGAAATAAATATTCATTATTTATAATTTAAATTTATAAGCCGGTATTAAACGATTTTATAGAGTAAATGTTTATGTTAGTCAGATTTATAAGCAAATGAACTGAAATTAACCTAATGGTTAAGAATTGGATAATTATTTTTGTTACAAAACAATTAAATGAAATTATTTAAATTAATTAATTACATTAATTAATTTAAAGGAAGGACCAATTGAGATTGGTTAACAAATTAATCATGTATTGAGTTGACTAAATCAATTGTTTATAACTGAAAATAGTTGTTAAATTAACTTGTTTGAATTAATTTAATAAAATAGTCAAATGAATAATTGTTTTAATTTTAACAAGATTTTAAAAATAACTTACCAATTATTTTAGTTAATAAAGAAATTAACTACTACTACTGTAGTTAATGATTGACGTAAATTATTATTTTAATTAATAATAATTATGGAGATTACTTTTTAATTCATTTAAAAAGTGATCAAAGGTGAAATGAAACTGAATTGAAATGTGAAAGGAGTCAACGGTTTTTTTTTATTAAAACCGAGTTTTATAACGAAGTTATAAAAGAATTTTTAAGCGAATATGATAGCTTAAACCAAATGCTTATTTGATATTTGAAATTAGAAAAACAAAATTGAGAAGTGGGGAAATGATATGAAATGGTTAAGTGAGGGTCATTTCAATGTTCGGAATGTGATATTCTGAAGTTCAGAATGATTAACAAAATGAGATTTATTCAAAAGTGAGAGTATAGGCTAAGTAAAATGTTTTGGAAATGGCAACGAATATAGGTTATCGTAAATGATTTACAACGATTGGGTAAATGGAAGTTAGGAGTTTAGAAATGAAATCGAAATATTAGTTGTCGATAATAATTTATAGATGGAATTTGTAAATAAGTAAGAGCTTTGAAAAATGAATGTGTAACAATTGTTACAAATAATAAATCGAACTATTTGATTTATAACAGCAGAATCTTAAAAAGATCGCTATGGGATTTTTGACAACGCATAAGTGCTGTAATGATTTGAAAAGAGTATAAATAAAGAAAACAAAGGTTTTGAAATGAAATTTGTAACATTTGTTACAGATGATAAGTTGGATTGTTTTGATCCAAATAAATATAAGGATTCGTAAGAAATGTCATTACAAGAGTTGTATAAGGTATAAAGGTAAGATCTTTAAAGATATCTGTATAAGATTTGAAAAGATATTTATATTAGAATTGTTGAAGACAGTTATATATGATTTAAAAATTAATATAGTATTGTTGTTGCAAATAGGTCGAAGAATATTTTTAAAGAGATGCTGAGGAAATTTTATAATGGATTCTATTTAAAATGGAATCAAAAACTCAAGTACAATATTAGAGAGGATTATCAAAGATTAATAGAGAAGTTAAATTATAGTTTATTTAATAATTAATTAAATAAACGTTGTAGAGATTTAAAGGTTTCCAAAGGAAAACGTGCGGTTAGTAAACTTCTATCTATTCTAAAGATATGAATGTTGTTGGTCAAGGTCTGAGAGGTAGATAAAATACCCCCACTTGAGCGACTTCACTATTATCCAGGAATGGTATTAGTTAATAAATGAGAGATAATTGAGGGAAACATAAGTTATGATTTCCGTAGTAATATTGGAAACTGTATTCGAAAAGTTATAAGTGAATGAAATGATTTTTAACAATATTCTTATTCATAATAAGAAGTAAAAGATAAACTCCCAATATTGGAAGATTTTAAGAATATAATTAACAGATGTTTAATTAAAGAGGCCAAGTAATGCCGAGTACTGAATCAGTAAACTCATTTCATTCACATGATTATTTATTTGATAGTTAAATAACCGACTATCAAATCTGGCTAAATACGATTGTTGGTACGGAAAGACCGGGAACGAATTATATTCAAAAACCATTCCGACTAACAAATACGTGGAAGATGTTGATTGAAGATGGAGTATTGAAGACAGTGGATCTTCATAAACGGAAAAACCACTAATTTAATTTCTCTGGTTTAGCGGTCGGAGATATTTTGACAATGATTCTGTCGTGAGTGAATTCTTCGGATTGCAAGGACTGCTCGCTACTGATCCTTGGGGTGATACCAATATAGGATGTGATAGGAGTGTGTCTTCGGTTCATCCTGTTCCTGGATGACTTGTATGGACGAATTTCTGATAGAGTATTTTCAAAAGGGTCATGTACGTTGATTTCTTCAAACGTAATTCTATTGGTGGATAGCTATCACCTTGAGTAAATTTGGGGACGTCAATTAGTGATATCTGGCGGATCTGACGATGTAGCATTCAAAGTGAATGGAGATGTGCTGTTCTAAAGGATAAGCTAAGCCTCTAGCCACATCAACCTGGAAATGGCGTAAAATCGGGTAGGTTGCATGGCTATGTGGGTCACACCCATCAAAACAATATATCATTGCCTGATCTGGTGAAATTAAATGCCTTTGGTTGTCCCTTTTTATTTTTATATGTATGTTATCGGTTCGGTTGGCGGGCCCCCAACCGTGGTAATGATATATTCGGTACTCTCAAGTGAAGTGAGGTGTCGGTCATGTTTAGCCTGGGTTGCAATATGTTCTTGTTGAACCCCAATGTATTCATCTCCAGATGTACATTGTTGGGAAGGTGGTCCATACCTTGCTAGGAAATCCATTCCCCAATAAGCACCCACAGTTTTGATTGTACACTATATATGTAGAGCGTGAGAAGCAAGCGTTCTGCTAGATTGATATTTATTTGTATTTAGACACTATCGTGATATCAGAAAAGTATTGATTTCAAAAATATTTTGGTTTATCGTAAGGTAAAAACCGTCCGTATTTATTTGTGGATTTGGTCTTACGATTATCCTTCGAAAAGATTTTGACTTTAAAAACAAGTTGGGTGATGTTTTCAGACTTAGTGTGTTTTTCTCACTCTAGTTTATCAGACTGACCCGTCGTTTGTAATTCTTGGGTTAGCCCGGATTGTACAGGTTTAGATTTTCGGAGGCTGTGAAGAGACGAGCTGGAGAAGTCCAGATGTATGATATATGAGTGTTATTCCGCTATGTGTTGTATATGAGGACATGATGTTATAACTATCCAAATATGTTGATGCACTCTGATGATTGTAAGTTTTTATTTAAAGCTCTCTATAAAGATTTATTCCTATATTATATTTTGTTCCGCTACGATTTGAGACTCTGTGTTGTGTTGGTTCTTCTTCTTCTTATATTCTAATATTTCTTTCTTTCTTTTCTCACCCTCTAATTTCTTTCTAATAACGTTCCTATGTTTTCAGTGCTTGAATAGTCGGCATAGTGTTTTTTTTTTTGATTTTCAGGGTCGAAAATCCCGTGGTTCTTTACAAATATTGAGTTCATTGACTCTAGAATAGGATCAGAAAACATTGGCAATTGAAGAAGCTAATTATGTCAATGAAATGAAGATTGAGAAGTTAATCGAAAATTTGACGTCTTTTGAAGTCCAATTGCGGAAAAGAAAAGAAAATAGACCAACTAAAAAGAAATCCATTGCATTCAAAGAGACAACAAATGGTTCGAACTCAAGCAGTGAAGACAATGAAGAAACAACCTTAATGACAAGACATTTCAGAAAATTTCTGAAATACAAAGAGAAATAATTTTCAAAGAAATAATCAAGGAAGTTCAGGAAGAAATGATGATCAATGTTATAACTGCAATAAACTAAGCCATACAAAGAGAATGTGTCCATATCTAGACAAATCAATTAACCATACGGACAATAGAAATTCATCAAAGAAAAGAAAGAGGGCATATGCAGCAACTTTAGACGATTCAGATTCATCATCAAGTGATTAAGAGCCAGAAACCGAAAATTCAAATATATGCTTCACAATAATTTAGAATTCAGAAAATATTTAAGAAATTGATCTAAAAATTGGGTACACCTTAATTAATTTTTAAATTTTTTGGTTGGATGGATGCTTTGTTTGCCTTGCTTATTTGCTTTGAATTTGAAATTTAAACTTCAAAAATCAAACCTGAAATTTAAAATTCAAATTTGAAATTTGAAATATTAATAAAATAATAAAATAAATTTTGGATGTTTGCTAGGATTAATATTATTTCAGGAAATAGTTAATCCTGAAATATAAATCGATAAATATAAAACCAAAACTCGAAGGTCATATGTCCTTTGAATTTCTACATGTATGTCGACATACATAAAAGGGCATGTCGGCATAATAACCAGAAAATGAAATTCAAAATTTGAATTTCAAAGGCTTAAACTTTCAAACTTCCCTCCAACTTTTCACTAACTCCCAAGGACTGAATAGATGTCATTGATTCCAGAAAAGTCCCATTCAATTCATATCTATTCAATCTCTATTTACATCTATTATATCTTATTCTCTCTACCTTTCATTCAATATTCAAACTATTCTTCATATCTATACTCTTCAAAACTCTCTAATGGCTTCCACTAGCAATACTCAAACTGTGAGATTATCCAAAACCATTAAAGGATATTTCTACAACGGTAAAGAAGTTATCAAAACCTATGTTGACTATGTAGCAAATGCAAAAGTTAATATAGTTACTTTCGCCATCTTTGGAGATTTTCCATCCTACGATCTTACTTCGCTTTTCAATCACAATGAAGTGTTGAGCTTGATTGACGCTTGGGATAACGAAAAATTATGTTACCCGAAACTCGTCAAAATATTCTATGCAAATCTCAATCGTGGCTTTTACGAAGGAGGCAAAAACCAAATTTGGAGTAGCGTAAAAGGAAAACAAATCGTTCTAGATTGTTAAATTTTAGGCAATATTCTAAATTGCAAAAGTACAAGCTTGGATTTTTCAGAATTCAAAATCGACAAAACAGATTTAGAAACCTATCACCACATTTTTGAAAGCAATGCTCACATGGAATTCAAAATTTGCTTTTTCCGCCCAAAAAAAGAATCGTAAACCTTCTCCTTCAACATACCATCACTCCTCATTCCGTAAACTTCAATAACCTAACTCTCAAAGTTCAAAAAGCAATCTTTGCAATTATTGGTGGATATGACATCAGTTGGGCAGATATGATCTTAAAATAACTCAAGCCCAAAGAGATGTTAACTCATGAAAACAATGTATCTTATGGATTTTATCTCACTCGTATCATCAAATATTTCGGAGTTGATTTCAAGGGAGAAGAATCCATATCAAGAAAGGCGTTTGACTCCATAAATATACACCTTATGCAAATCCCACTCACTCTCAAACCTTACGAGACATACGAAGACAAACAAGCTCGAAAGCAATAAGAACAAGAGCCCATCGATATCAAACAAGAAGAAGAAACTTCTTTGGAAAGTGTTGAGTGTCCAATCAACACCAGAAACATTTCTAAAAGGATGCTTGTTCAAAATCAATTGAAACTAGCAAAAACCAAAAGAAGCTCAAGAAAACCCTTACCAAAATGACTAAATTCATAGGGAAAATAGGGAGAAAACTTCGAATTTCGTCTTCCTCCTCATCATCCACTTAAATATAAGCCTATCTAGTTTAAGTTATCTTTAGTATTTACTTGTATTTGCTTTCGAAACTCGTATTTAGTGTCTCGTGATTGGTCGGATGTGTTTTCTTTTCAAGTAGTAATGAATGGAGTTTTATTTATGTCAAAACCATCTTCAAGTTACTGTGAAAACATTAGAATTAAATATATTAGTATAATATAATAAAAAATGACTCAAAATTGAAAATTTTCAAAAAAATTCTTATGTATGTCGACATACATAAATGCTTATGTAGACATATAACTGCTGGTTTTTCAAAATTGTTTAAAATTTAAAATTAAATAACTAACTCATGTCTATTCAAATTTAACGAATTCCAGACTATATTTAAACCTATTTCTTCCAAAAAAAAATTCATTTTATCATTCCTCCTTCCTCTCTATTCAATTCTTATCAAAATTACGACAAATCCAATTCATAACATGAGTGAAAATCTTGAAGAGTCTTTGAATTCCTTCATCCTATCTATAGTACTACGAAACCAGGTCATCTTGATTTAAGTCAAATCAAAAGGTAGAGTAACAAGAAAAGCACTTTAATGCTATCCGTTGGCTAATCTCTTCTCTTTTCAGAGATGAAGAAAACAATCTCGCTAAGGCACCACCAACAAAAGAAGATGAAGATTGGGAAGTCATCATGAAGGATCCAATCTTTAGAGGAGATGAATGAGTAGAAGTTCCACGAGACGTTTGCTTGTTTGATATGATCTGGTTTGTTTAATTTTTTTGAATTCTTTGAACTTATGTATTGTTTGGTTTGAATTGCATGACTTGAAACATGTATATATTAAAACATATGTAAATATTAATTGGATTGGTTTGCTTGCTTGTATATTTGACTTAAAACATATGATATTTGGATTGATTTGTTTATATACATGGCACAATATAGGAATAAATTTAGGGGGAGTTATACATACTTTAATATAGAATCAATTATAGGATATGTATATATAGATATAGGATTTTGGGGGAGTATTTTAGAATTTCTTTTTGGTAATGCCAAAGGGGGAGAAATTATTAAATATAGACTTAGTTTAAGTAGAGTTTATAGGATTCATATTGACAGGAGGAGCATTAGAAGGATCATCATCAAAAGGTATGAATATTTTATAAACTAAGGTTGTGATCATAAAAAATGGGAAGATTGTTGGAAAATGGAGTTTTAATGACAACAATATTATTTCAATTATCATTGATTATAAAATATGTACTAACACCTCTATCTAGATTATATATACACATATATGCAGGATTTATATACAGGAATTAATACTAAAGACTGTACAGTTTTAGAGATTCAAGTGATTCAGAATTCAGAGAAGATTCAAGACTCATGAGTAATCAAGAAATCAAGAGTTCAAGACAAATATAGTAATGGAGTCTATTTTACATGTAAGATTCTGAATATCACTCCATGTTCAAATTTAAATTCTGATTTTCAAATATCAAATTCTGTTTTCCAAAATTCAAATTAAATTGTACTACTATCTTACATTTGATTTCAAACATAAGTTTAAAAGTTTATATATATTTATATAGTTATATACTTTTATAATTTATTATTTATATAGTTTTAAACCTTATAATTTTATAAATATGCTTATATAATTTATATTTATGTTTTCATATGATTTTATACTTTATATTACTCATTTATATCACTATGTTTTAATTCAAGAATTTCCAGAATTATATATATAGATAAACACTTGAAAATATTCAAAATTCAAATATTTAGTACACATATGTCGACACACATATGTTTAATGTGTCGACATACAACTGTCATTATTTCAATTTTAATAGGAAGTGTCTTTTCACTATTTGTAATGTTCTAGAAGCATTGCAACCTTTCAAATCTTATAAATAGGGATTGAATTCGAATTTTTTAACTATTCTTCTTCTCCATCTTCGCCCCTTTTCATTCCTCCATCATTATTTAATTTTTTCTTTATTTATACAGTTTTACTCTGTCGATTTCTATCCTAATTACATAAATCTTCTTCTCTTCTCACTCTCTACTCATTACTCTCTGAATTAAAGTGCTATTGAAGAGTTATAGGGCTATTGTAATCAATTGGGATTGTTTGGGAAAGAGTATGTTCCTTATAGCCCTGAAATCAAGGAAAGTAATATGTGTTAACCTTGTAGCCGTGAAATCAAGTGTGTTTGGAGTGGTGTTAACCATGTAGCCATGAAATCAAGGGGATTATACTTGGATATTGATATAGTAATAAAACTCTGTTCAATCCAGCATTGCGTGGGACTCGACGTAGGAGTAACCTAAACCAATATAAAATATGGTGTGTTCTTTCCTTTTTTGCATTTTATTTTTGTTTATTTCTGCGTTTATGTCTGTGATTATCTTTATGGTGTGTGATTCATATAGTAGATCATATAAGTTTTAGATTTTCTTAAATTTCAAGAAAACACTATTCACCCCCTCCCTATAGTGTTCATTTTGCCTTAAGATCGACATTTCGCATTCCCAAACAAGCTCTACCAACGACCTGAGCTTCAAAAGGCGACCTGACCCCATTTCTTAGAGAACAAGCTACACGATCCGACCTATGAAAAACAACCTGACTCCAGATTTGACCAAAATAGCTCCAATCTCAACCAAATAATCACCAAACGACAACATCGATTCAAAAAACTCATCCGATTCAACAATCAACACTTAATGAAATCATTAACAACATCAAAACGATAATTATTCATCAATAATCAAATAAAATTCACCAAATCATGAGAATCAATGAATAAACTAAAACAACGGATCTAACTTGCATAAACATATGAATTAACATAGAAATTACCAGTTTTAAGTTGCTAAATTAGATCCTATGGTGATTCAAATGAAAATATACTTACCATGAAGTAGATTTTGGTGAAAACAACATGTAAATGATGAAAACAAGTTCAAACAACACATATACTTGATTGAATCTGTGCGAGAGATGCTTATCGCTTGCAAATCCTTCAAAACAACACAAAATCAATGAGTCACGAATCCGAACAGCGAAGATTGATCTTCAAACACCTCGATTTGATGAAATCTCTCTTATGTAGATCTAGCTTCGATTGATGTATATCTTCTATCTTCTTGCTTAGATCTAGATTTTAATGATGGAATGGTGTATTTGATTGAGCATGGAGGATCACGAGCTCAACCAAATGAGAGAATGAAGAAATTAAACTATTTTCCATGCCTCTAACCCCCTATTTATAGCCTCCCACTAGCCCACTAATAGGCCACCTCAAATCAGCCCATTAATGGCTCCACAAAACCTGTATAGAAAATGTGAAACACTAAAATAGCTATTTCTCCCAAACCGCTGAACCATATCTTTAATGTGACTACTCTATGGAATTGGCAACACCATTTCCTTTCCAATGAAACAGACCTCAACACATGATTCGATCATAGTCAAAAATTATGCCCTGTAAAAAGCTGGCAGGGGAAAAATGATCACAAATAAAATTGGTAAAAAATTATGGACATGTCACACATCCCCAAAAACAATATACCAAAATATAAGAATGACCGAACCCTCAGAGAATTGAATAAAAATAGTTTATGATCGTTGACTACGTAAAATGCGGGATGTTACATTCTCCCCCTTTAGGAATTTCGCCCCCGAAATCCTAACAACCATAAGCAACCAAAACAATTCTGCATGCCTATCATCCATGAGCAGCCAATTATATCATCCAAACTAGCAGCCATCAGACCGTGCATCCATATCCTTATCCTAGCACATGGAATTCTAATCAACAATAATAACCTCAATAATGCAAGTTACAACGAGGTAAGAGTGACATGATATTATGGGTCATACCGACGAAGAATTCTGTATGAGTCGCCTTCATACTCTCTTCCATCTCCCACGTACAATCGTCATCATCCTCACTCCATTGTACCTTGAATACCTTAACCATCTTCCTCCTAAGTTGTTTCATGTCATTCCCCACAACGCGAAGCGACTTATGAAGTTTTGTAACTACGATCTCAAATTCTAGGTCTTCGTACTGATCTAGAGATACCACCACATTTGAATTATGCATGAACTTTCGTAGAAAAGACACATGGAAAACATTGTGTACACTCGACATCTTCTAGGGTAAATCCAATCTATATGCGAACTTTCCAATCCGCTCGACTACCGGAAACGGTGCAATGAACCTTAGAGCTAACTTTCCTTTACTTCCGAATCAAATAACATTCTTCAAAGGAAAAATCTTTAGGAAAACCATGTCGTCAATGTCGAATTCCAAATCCTTATGACGTTTATTGGCGTAATTCTTCTGACGATCTTGGGTTGCCTTCATTCATTGTCGAATGATCTCGATACAATCTGAAGTTTCTCTATCATTTTTTGCCCAAGTATCAGCTTATCTCCAGTTTCTAACCAACGTACTGGAGAATTACATGGTCTTCCATACAATGCCTCGTATGGTGCCATCCCAATACTCGACTGCTAGCTATTATTATACGCAAACTCCACTAAATGTAGATGGTCTTCCCACGATCCCCCGAAGTCCAATATGCAAGATCTTAAGAGATCCTCCAAAACTCGATTAACCCTCTCAGTTTGACCATCAGTTTATAGATGATAAACCATACTTAAACACAACTCGGTTCCAAGGTTTGTTGCAAACACTTCCAAAATCAACTCGTGAACAATGGATCTCGATCACTCACTATGCTCTTTGGTATACCATGGAATCGAACTGTCCATTTTACATAAAGCTCAGACAACTTCGATGCTGTCTTAGTCTATCGAACATGAATAAATTTGACACTTTTGGTTAAGCGGGCCATTATAACCCAAATTCCTTCATTTCCTGCCCTGGTTCTAGGTTAACCATCGATATCTACTCCCACTTCCATGTAGGAACTTCCAGTGGCTTAAGCAGCCTACTCGGCTTTTTCTGTTCAACTTTGACCAACTGACAGTTTATACACTTGGAAATGAATTTCCCAACATCCCTCTTCATACCTTCCCAGTAGTAAGATCGCTTCATGTCCTGATACATCTTATTACCACTAGGATGAATTGTCAACTTCAAGTGATGACATTCCCTTAGAATCTGATCTCTCAGTCCATTGATATCAAGAGAAACCAATCAACCTTGTTTCCGAAGCCAACCTTTTCGATCAATCTCGAAATCCTTGTCCTCTAGTTCCAACTTCTGGATAATCTCGACAAGCTTTGCATCATGCTTTTGACTCACTCCACTCCTTTCGACAAGAGTAGGTTTTATCGATAAGCTTGCCAACATTTCTGTTTCCAACTCACAACGTGATCTGAAATAAAATCCTGCCAAGTACTCGAGGTTCTTCCATTCCAAAAACATCGCCTCCAAACTTGTGTGTCTTCGACTTAATGCATCTGCTAATGCATTACCTTTACCAGGAGTAGGTTATACCAAAATCATATGATGCCAGAAATCCTAATCACCATTGTTGCCAAGATTCAAATCCTTCTGGGAGAAAAGATACTTTAAAGACTTGTGATCCATAAACAACTCGAATCAGACTCCCAACAGATAATGTCTCCATATCTTCATAGAAAAAACAATCGTTGCCAACTCTAAATCATGAGTGGGATAATTCCTTTCGTGCCGATTCAGCTGTCGACTTATGTAGGCCATAACCCTATCCTTGTACATTAGTACTGCTCCAAGTCCAGTACCACATGCAATAGTGTATACAACCGTCTCTTCATTTCCACTTGGAATGATAAAAAAAGGAGCACTCGTCAGTCTCTTTTTCTTGATTCCGAAAGCTTGCTCACACTTTGCATCCCATGTGAACACTTGGTTCTTCATCTTCAATCCTGTTAACAGTGCAGCTATCGTGGAGAAATCCTTTATAAACTAACTATAATATCCCACCAACCCAAGGAAACTTATCACGTCCGTCGCATTCTTAGGTCTATCCCAGTCCGGGATTGTTGCCACCTTAGCGGGGTCAACCGTGATCCCATTTCTAGAAACAACATGGCCTAAGAACCTCACTTCACTCTTCCAAAAGTGACACTTTGAAAACTTAGCTCTCAGTTAATGCTTTCGCAAGCTTTCCAAAACAACTCGCAAGTGCATCTTATGCTCTTTCTCATTCCGGGAAGAATAAAACAGAATATCATCCACGAACAGAAGCAAAAATTGTTCAACTGATCTCCCAAAACCTTATTCATAAGATCCAAAAAATACGATGGTGCATTAGTCAACCAAAGTGACATCACCAACCATTCGAAGAAACCGGATGGTAGCCTAAAAGTAGTCCTAGATACACTATCCTTCGCTACCCTTAACTGGTGGAATCCCATTGCCAAATCCATCTGAGAAACACTTTGGCTTCATGAAGCTGATCAAACAAGTCATCTATTCTCGGCAATGGATACTTGTTCTTCTTGGACACCTTGTTCAGCTCATGATAGTCCACACACAATCTCGACGAGACATCAGTCTTAGTTGTAAACACAACTAGTGCACCCCATTCGGATACACTTCCCTGAATGAATCCCTTTCCCAAAAGGTTACGAACTTGCATCTCTAACTCCCGTTGTTCCTTAGGCGGCAATCGCCTAAGAGGCATAACGACAGGTCTAGCACCCTCGACCAAATCGATTCTGAACTCAATCTCACGATGCGGCAGTAAGCCTTTGACCTTGTCAAAGATATCCTCAAACTTATTAGCGATCAACGCAGATGACAAGTTTTCCTATGGAATCACAAGCGAATATAAAAAGCTCACGAAGACACCTTCTTCGGACTTACATCAAATCAAAACCCTTTTCCCTTCCACATCCCCGACTCTCACCTCAAGCTTCTCACAATTCAATCTTGCCACGTACCACTTGAGCCAATCCATACCCAAGATGATCCCAAACCAAGCGAAGTTCAAAATAAAGCAATCACACATAAAGGAGCAACCATGACTCAATAACACTAAACCATGACAAAGCATACAAAGGCTAGACAAATCCCCAATTGGATTAGTCACAACCAAAGACCTGTCACAAATCTCGAGTTCCAACCCAAGCGGCACACAAGCTCATTACAAATGAATGAATGCGATGCTCTAGTATTAAACAACACACAAATTGAGACACCTCCAACCAAAAGAGTACCTTGGACAACGATACCCTTTCCTTTCTCCTCTTTAGTAGGAGCTCGTTGAAGAAGATGGTACAACTTCTAAAGCATAGGCCTTTACTATTTTCTTCCCTTTTGCTAGCTTTGGACAATCCTTCTTATTATGCCCAGGTTTTCACATTTGAAACACTTCTTTTCAGCTTTGGGATTCTTACATTCATTAGAAAAATAGCCCTTCTATTGGTAGTTATAAAATCCATCTCACTTTTAGGTTTCTTGTAACCATCCTTGCCTTTCTGCTGTTTTTGCTTCCTCTTCTTATTATTGTCACCACCCTGTTGTGGTTTTGGGACTTCCTTGGCTGCAACAACAGCTTCTTTCTCTTTGGGAAATAAGCTTTCATGCCTTATAGCTTTCTCCACAATCTTCTCATACGGATCATCCAGATGATCAACCAATGGTGTAACACCCTGTATTTACATAAGAACACTATAATGGTAAACTAAAGAATAATTAATCAAATATTGGGAACTAAGTAAAATGGACTTCACCATTGTGTTCGTCTTGGAATTCTGCTTAAGTTAGACTCCTAATTTGCGTAAAACGGACATCGTATAAAGAAGTTATTAAGCTTAGAAGTTTGTATACGACTAAGAGAAATATATATAAACAAATCAAGATTAGAATTAAAAATATTTCAAAAACCAAAGCGGAAAATCGAAGTGGGATTCCGGATAATTGGGGGTCGACCCGCACCCCAAGGGATTGACCCATGGGTCGACCCCCTCAAGGGGGTGCCGACCCTAGGGTCGACCACAGGGTCGACCTACCCCGGATCCATCCAGGTTCATTACTGAACCTGAACTTGTTTCTGAACGAGATTCGTTAGTAGTAGGCAATAAATAGGACATCATTTCTATTGTTTTTACACATAAAAAACAATGGAGACAACGAGATGCTGCCCCTTCTTGCATTGAGTTAGCCTATTTCTTCTTCAACAACAACTTATACGCATACAAGAATTTCTTCTACAAGATCTGCTTATTATTCTCTGTTCTTTAGATCTAGTCTCTGTGAATTCATGTTATTTTTAGACATAAACATTTAATAAGTAATCCTATCATGTCTACAAATATGGATCTAAACCTATGCTTGTTAAGAATCTGACTCATACCTAAACAGATGCGCCATTACATGTACACTTGATCTACTGTTCAGTTCGTATATGCCTATTTCTGATATGCCTATTTCTGTTATCATGTTCCTATTCTGTTATTATGCCTATTCATGTTCTCTTCTCTCCCTCTTTCCCTATTTATTTTTATAGCCAAGCTACCTTCGAGCCTAGGCCTATCGCTGAAATATTTGAATGAACGAAATTTGAAATGGTTGGGAATGTTAAATTGAGGCATATCTTGTATTGTAAATAATGATTGGGATTTGGAGGCATAACCTATACTGTTATATATAACTATAATTTAGGGCATATCATATGCTGAGAATTATGACATGATGATTAGGGCACGTAAATCTGTAGGTTTAATTAATAGATTAAGTGGAACATGTAATGTAACTGTAATACTTAACCCGTGGGGGTTATATGAACCTGTTAAATTGTGTAGGGGTTAAGTAGACATGTTTGAATATGTGGGGGCTAAGTAAATATGTTAAATCAATGGGGGGTTATACGAACCCGATAAACTTAACCTGTTTTTATATGATGGGGTTATGCAGGCTTGTTAAACTATTAGGCATGACCTGTCAAAATACTAGTAGTTGGGGATACAAGCCTGGGGGTGGCTTGTGTCATCTGTTGCGTGGGACCAGTATCAATCACTAACCTATACTGGTATCATAGTGGGACCTCGAACTAGGTAGGGGTCGGGGCATGCTTACTGAGCTGATTATAAGAGGTTCATATGGGAAGAGGTGTTCTGAGAGCGCGTTCTGATAGAGTCATGTGCGTGCATGGCTCCGGATTGTTCAAGGATAATAAGACGTTATAACACCAGTAGATACGGTTGTGTCTATTTTGGGGGTTCCCACTTTAGGAAGTGATACGTCCTACTATGGGGCAACACAGAGTGTTTACGGGATAGGGAGATGATCGATTGATGGTAGTAACTAGGGTACATCTAGTCCTTTTTGTTTAGGTGCTTGTTATCTATGGTTGGGGTAACACCCGTTATTTATGGTTGGGGTACCCGTTATTTACGTTGGGGTACCTGTGATTATTGATTAGGGTAAAACCCATTACTAGAAGTATACCTACGTCTACCATTATGTTTCTATTGGGATCATTCATACCTTTTATACTAGTATTGGTGCAGAGAAAAGTATTTAAGAAGTGTAATCTTTTCAGTTCATACTGCTTATCCTGCTCAGTCTTTTATACTTATAATATGATATTGTTGTCTCTCATTCATTTTAAATGCCTATCATGATGCTTTTACTTATTTATATGCTAAAAGTAACTGGACTCGCCAGACTTTATGTCTGACCCTTTTTGTTTTGTTGTTCTCTCTCTTCCTTTCCCCTAAGGTTCTCAAGGTGGGAGTGTCAGGCTTGATTAGGATTCTCTCTTATGTTTCCGCTTGGATTTTGGATTTTCTTCGATGTACCGCTTTGACTATTTGTCTACTCTGTTATGGCTCTTTTTGGGGACTATAATTTTATAGTACTATACTTTGATGGTTTTAGTACAAGGAAGATATGTTTATTTGATGTAATTGGTTTTCAATATTCAGACTGATGTTGTCACTGGATTTTGCACCACGATGTTTTCTATTGGAAAATAAAATTTTGAATTTCCGCTGTTATTTTATATCTGTCTTGTGATGTTTATGTTTCTTTTTACCTATAACACTTCATAGAACTTAATGCATTCTGTTAAAGAGAGAAAGCAATGGACGTGGGGTGTTACATTTGGTATTAGAGCTGAAAGTTACAAGATCGGGTAATAGGTTTTGAAAATTGTTTTCAAAAGGTTTAAAAAAGAAAGTGTTTTCAAAGAAAAAACTGTTTTTGAAAACATATTCCCCAAATCCATATGTAATATCCTTCGATTCTCTATTTGAATGACTTTTCCCTTTATTTTCAATATGTCTGGGGAATCGAATATTCCAGAGGGCATTCGGATACTGGCTTAGTTCCGTAGATATCTCGAGGTTATGGAACCTACCGGAGGCCAAACAAATGACCTTCCCCCAACTGCAACCGCTGTTCCTCCTCCTCCACGAGCGGATAATTTCTCCAAGATATGCACGGATTTCGTTTCTGTTGGAAGATTGCCTTTTCGAGGAACTAAGACCTTTGTAGAAGCAAAGAAGTGGCTATATCTCATATTTTGATGGGGGCAACTTTCGAGAAGCTCGGTTATATGGCATTGATGCACGAAGAAGATATAGGCGAAAAGAAAGAAGCTAAGACTAATGAGGCACAAAACAAGAAAGTTTGGCCCAAGAAGGAACAACAACAACGAAAGAAGGGAGGAAAGAACGACAAAACTCAAGAAAATAGAAAATGTCATGGTTGTGGACGCATGGGTCATTTGGTCCAAGATTGCAGAAAAAGGAAGAATGCTTTTTTCTACTGTGATGAGGTCAGACACTTTTCTAGGGATTGCCCAAAGAAGCAAGGACAGCGACAAAGGGCATGATCTTATAGAGGGCAGGTGAATGCTCTCGTCCGGATAGAGGTAGGAAAGTTTCTGTTGAAGGTTTTATTTTTCTCTTGGATCATCTTGTTAGGACTCTTTTTGATTCTGGTGCATCACATTATTTTATATTTGATTCTATGGTTGAGTTTCTACACCTTAGTACTAGTATGGCTTCAGATCCTGTTGTTGTCTCAAACCACACTGGGGGTATGGCTCATTTGTCTATGATTTGTCAGGGTTTGAGGATATCTGTGTTGGGCATCAATTTTGAGTGCGATGCATATGTGCTTGGTTTTATAGGCTATGGTTTGATTCTAGGGATGGATTGGCTAGCCATGTATGATGCCATTCTAGACTATGAGGGGAGGGTCGTTATACTTTTGACTTTCCATAGGAGGACTCTCGAGATTTCTTATGACCCAAAAGGTTCTGTCATGCATAGTTTTTTAGAATCACTTGGTGCATCTGTCGATGATTTGCGATCTGTACCGGTAGCCTATGAGTACTCGAATGTTTTTAAGGAGGTTAGGGCCTAACCTCCGAGACACGAGATTGATTTTCGGATATATTTGGTGGATAACGCAAAGCCAATCGCATTGCCTGTGTGCCACGTGGCTCCTAGGGAAAGGAGGGAGCTCAGTAAGTAAGTAGGGGAGCTACTTGAAAAGGGGTTTATTAGGCCAAGCATATCTGATTAGGGTGCTCCATTCATCTTTGCAACTAAGGCGAATGGCTCGCTTTGCTTATGCGTGGATTACAGAGAGTTGAATAAACACACTAAGAAGAATAGACACCCACTTCCGAGGATAGATGGTCTGTTTGACCAGCTTGTTGGGGCATCTGTTTTCTCTCAGATAGATTTGGCCATGAGTTTTCATCAGTTGAGGGTGGCCGAGGACAGTATAGACAAGACCGCGTTCAGAACTCTAAATGGTTTCTTCGAGTTGTTAATCATGTCTTTTGGGTTAACGAATGCACTCACACATTTTGTGGATCTGATGAGCAGGGTGTTCTGAGAGTTTCTAAATAAGTTCATTGTGGTCTTTGTAGATGACATTCTGAACTTCTCGAAGAGCAAGGAAGAGCATGCCCAACATTTAGGGGAGGTTCTGAAGACTCTCCGAGCACACCAGCTTAAGGCGAAATTCTCCAAATGTCATTTTTTGGAGGAAGGAAGTGAGATTTTAAGGGCATGTGGTTTGCAAGGATGGGATAGCAGTGGATCCCACGAAAGTAGTTACAGTTCAAGACTGGTAGATTCCAAAGAATGCAACGGAGATGAGGAGTTTTCTTGGTTTAGTGGGCTATTATAGAAAGTTTATTAAGGACTTCGCGAAGATATCGACCCCACTCACCAGACCGACGAAGAAGAATTTGGCCTTTTCTTTGTATATTGACTATGAAGATGCTTTTCAACGATTGAAGAGGTCTCTTACAACAGCCCCAGTCTTGACTTTGCGTGACGGGAACAAAGTGTTCACAATGTACATTGATGCATGATGTACAAGGATCAGTGCCATCTTGATGCAAGAGGAAAGGGTAGTATGTTATGGTGGTAGACAATTGCGAGTTCACGAGAAGAACTACCCTACCCATGATTTGGAGTTGGCTGCTATAGTGTTCGCATGAAGACTTGGCGACATTATCTACTTGGGTAGAAGTTCAAGTTGTATACTAATCCTAAATATCTCAAGTACCTGTTCTCGTAGAGGAATCTCAACTTGAGACAACATAGATGGATGGAGTTCCTAGCGTCCTATGATTTTGAATTTCTTATACCTCTTGCAAGGATAATGTGGTGGTGGACGCGTTGATTAGGCAGAGGATGACTTTGAGTCCACTATTCGTAGAGAGACGTAGCTTAGAATACATATCGACCTTCGATTTTTTGGCCATCTACGGATCTTATACCTGGTTTGTTGGCATCCTTAGAGGTGCGACCTACTCTTATGGATCAGATAGGAGCTTCGCATCGAGAGGACCCATAGATAGAAGACATCTCGGGTAGGCTCAGTAGTGGCAAGACTTCTTGTAATCTCAATAGATATTCCACAGATGATAGAGGGTGGTTGTGACGAGATGGAAGGTTTGTGTTCCCCGAGTTGGGAGTATGTTGAAGACAGTCCTTGAGGAAGCCCATCATTCTAGGATGACTATCCATCCAGGTGGTGATAAGATGTATACAGATATGAAGAGGTTTTCTTTTGGGCTGGGATGAAGAAAGATGTAGCAGAGTTATCTCTCGTTGTTTAGTTTGCCAGCGTGTTAAAGCTGAGTAAAGGAAGCCTGGCGGTTTACTTCATCGTTTGGATGTCCCACAATGGAGGTGGAAGAGCGTCTCTATGGATTTCGTTGATGGTTTGCCTAGATTGAGGAAAGGAAACACCAGTATCTGGGTTATAGTAGACATGCTTACTAAGAGCGCTCACTTCGTCCCTGTTAAGAGTAAGAGAATGACAACATGGTTGGCATCAGTTTATCTTCATGAGATAGTCTGTCTACATGGAGTACCTTCTAGCATAGTGAGTGATCGTGGCCCCATCTTCACTAGCGAGTACTGGAAGAGCCAGCAAGAGGTATTGGGTACATAATTATGTCTTAGTACCGCATATCACCCTCAAACCGATGGGAAGACTGAGAAGGTGAATATAGTTATGGAGGATCTTTTGAGACTGTGTATCCTAGACTTCAGATGGACTTAGGAGGAGCATTTTCCGTTAGTTGAGTTCGCCTACAACAAAAGCTATCAGGCTAGTATTGACATGGCACCTTTCGAGGAATTGTACGGACGACCGTGTAGATCACCGAGTTGTTGGTGGGGGACTACAGATAGGCTTCTATTTGGACCTGAGATGATTAGAGAAACTTAAGAAAAGATTGACCTTATCCGTAGACGCATGAAGACAACACAGGATAGGCAGAAGTCATATGTAGATAAAAGAAGGATCGATATTAAGTTTGAGGTGGGAGACATGGTTTTCATCAAAGTATCACCTTTGACGAATGTTATTCGCTTTGGATCTGTAGGGAAGCTAGCACCAAGGTTTGTATGACCATTTCCCATTGTGGAAAGGATAGGTCTAATGGCTTATAATGTGAAGCTACCAGAGAGATTGGTAGGTGTTCATGATGTTTTCCACTTTTCTCATTTGTTGAAGTGTCTGCATGATACCGCATAAGTAGTTGAGCCAATTATGCTTGAGGAAGTAGAGGTAGAATGAGAGGTGATAGTTAGACGAGTTCCTACCCGTATTCTTGAATCAGAGATTAGGAATCTTCGCAACTGAGAAGTCAAGTTGATGAAAGTTCAATGGGGAGAAGACCGCGAAGATGCAACTTGGGAGACCGAAGACAAGATTCGCGCTTCGTACCTATAACGACCCGCATTCTATGTATCGGAGGATCATAGAATATTTATTTTATTCTCATAAAAAGTCGTATAGTTGTGTAACTTTGGGGAATGACTATTGGGGTCATTTCTCATGTTCACGATTTTTGCCGATTTTTAAATGACCGTTTTGCGCCTAGAGAATCTTGTTTCGCCTATAACTTTAGATTGGTAAGGATATTTGACCTGAAACCACTTCCATTGGATTCAGATGATGGTTTACCTTTCCGTAGAGTGGTCACATTAATCAAACGGACTTACCATTTGGGAGATATGGCTGAAATATGGTTTAGAAGGTGAATAACAGCTTAATTGGGGTTAATTAACAGCTAAGCCCATTGGGGATTTCGGGAGTAGGGTTATATAAGGGCTGAAAAGGGTTAGAGAAACCTTTCTTTGTCATTTTTACAGCTGCCACTTGCCTCTCTTCAACCCTAGCAATGGCCCCAACCCCCAAATCACCTTCTAATCACATATTAGTCAAATCTACGTCATAAGGCGGATCATAATAGAAATTGAGATAGAGCTGCTGGAATACATTGGGAACCGTGCCAAATCATTTATAGTTTTAGATATGAAATTTATTTTTGGCTAAGGTGAGAGATTTGCACTTTTATTCACTAATTACGGCTAATTAAGGGTGATTAGTGATAATTAGCAATATTATGCATCATAAAAATTTGGAAAAATATGTAGAAATTCTAAAATATTATTTTATGTCACTGGTGAAAATTTAGGTTAATTTGGATTAAGTTTGCTATCTTATGTTTAAAACATGCTTAAGGGGATTAAGGGAAAAACATGCTTTTTGGGTATGTTTGATCTAAAATATTTCATGTGATTGATATTTTGGTGTTTTTGGTTGATTCTACATGTTACTACTATTGTTTGGTATGTTTTGTGACTTCATAGTGTTGTATATAACGGTGTTATATACACAATTATATGATTTTTGTTTGATGATAACAACCAAATAAATATTATTTTTGTGTTTGACATTGTACTGTTATTATACATCACAGTCTGGAATATAATATTTATATTTAAATAAAATACGACTGTACAGAAATATAAATATTCACACAGTATTTTATTTAAATATAATTTCACTATCAAAATAGTACAAATTTATAAACTCCACTGTTTATACATTTCTTCTATATTCACTAATATTCACAATTCATATACGATTACACATGAGATTGTACTTGTAAATAAACTGAATACGATACACAAGTCTGTTTGACAACAATAAAATGATATTTTATTTCAAACGAACTTGTTTATTACAAATAACAGTACAACTCATATATACATACTTTTTCACTGTCTGACTCATATACAGTTTCACTCCACTCTGTACAATTTCATTTCACACTCAGTTTACATCTCAATATACAGACTCATATGCACTTGTACTGACACATTGTTTATCTTTAGTCTTCACTGCTCCTAGTCCAGTCCAGTCATCACAGTCAGTCCAGTCATCACAGTCATACCTGTCACATGAAACAGAAACACACACAGTACACTGCTATAGAAATAAAACAGAATTCATGCAAATATAAATTTTAAAATTTTATTTGCCTCAGTTTTCTGGTGTGTTTCTCATCATTTTTCTGACTCGATCTGATTTGATCAGCCTCGACATAATCACATTGGTTTGCTGATATTTTATCAGCCTCAACACAATGTAATCAGTCTGCTGATTACTGTTTCACATATATACAATGGTCAGAATTGACACATGACAGGTCAAAACACAAAAAAAAAAAAAAAAAAAAATGCAAATCAGCTCAACATTGTTCAAGGGAAATACAAGTGTGGAACAAGCCAACAACAAGGTATGATGCAATCAAACCAGAGCATGGTCAAGTAAGTTTCAACTTAGCCAAAGCAGTCAACATAAACAAGTCATGCAGCTTCAAGTTCATATGGCTGAGCTCAAACCAGCAGTCAAGTAAACAATGTGGGTGATGCAAGGACTCAAGTGAAAGTGCAAAATGGTTTCAGCATCAAATCAGTTTATACAACAGTGAGCACATGCTCATAGTAAAGTGGCAAAAGCATAATCTTGGTCAAATCTGATGCATATATGTACTGTCAAAACATAATGGTGATTCAGCACTATTTTTTTTCAAAAATCAATGTGTCGAGGCATCTTTGTATGTGTACAAGTGATCGTGCACAAGACAATTAATCAAGCTCATATAGAAGATCAAGGAAGCATGGTCAACATAGTCAAACCAGCAAAGAATGAAGTTTTTAAAGCAGTAATGAACCATGCAAGAAAAGCAGGTCACATAGAAATGGGAGAAAACATGCATACAAGTGAATGTGTGAATACATGAAAGTACAAGAGTGCTCGAGCACAGGTCAAATACAGTGAGACAATGGTCAACAATACATTCAAGTGCAAGTACACACAGCAAGCAACATGGTCAAGAAATGGTGCAACATGGTGGAGCCAGTGTGGCCATTCTCAAGTTTCAGGTGAACAAGTGTCGACTTCTAATCAAAACAGCAATACGCAAATGCAAGATCAAGTTCAAGTTCTTTTTTAGATCAGCAAGGTGCAAGGCTGCAACATATACATGGAGTACTTACCAGATATGATCATGGTATAGTCACAAACACAAATGCATGGTGGGGCAGTTACAAGTGCATGTTTTTCTAAACCAGGTTTATTAGACAGTAACTTTACAATTTAGTCTGGAAATCAGCAAGGAAACAAAATACAGAGCTGCAAATATGGAGCATATGAGGAAAGATCAAATGTCCAGATGTTTACCAATCAAGGCAACATATTTTAATCACGGCAAGTTACAGAGGAAGCCAAAGCACAATTTATAAATCATGTTTAGCAAGTTTTTTTTAATCGGCCAAAATCTATCAGAAAAGGAATAAAGTCAATCAAAAAGGAAAATTTCTCAACAACAAATCAGTGCAATATTTTTTGATTGGAACAAATTAAAAATTTGTTTATTTGTTTCCAGAAATGCTCATCTAGTTTCGGGTCAAATTCATTCAAGCCAAAATCACAAAAGAGGCAACCACATAAACATCACACAAGGATTCATTCATGGCAACAAATTCAGCATTTCTTTCTCGAGCAAATCAGTGTTTAAATCGAGACATATTAAGGCAGAAAATTCAAATTAAATCGAAGGCAAAATGGGAAACACACTCAATTCAGTTCAAGTCGAGGCAATCAAGGTCATGGCATTCAAAGCCAAGATTTTTCAGAATCACATAAAGTGGAAACAAATCAGAGCAGTTCAATGCCGAGGAAATTCAATTAAAGCCGAGAATTCAAAAGAGGCATTCACATGCAACAACAATAAAAGTCGAGGTGATTAAATCAGAAAAGGGAAATCGTGCGAAATCAGCTCAAGTCATTTGCGTGAAATCAGAGCATGGTTTAGGGTTATATAATCCTATTGAACACCAGTTACATCATGGGCAGAGAAGGACATCAAAATCGAAACCAACAACAACTAAATCAGAGAGCAACATCTTTTAATCAAAGAATACTCACAATTTCATTAGGGTTTCGATCGCCAGAGTGAAGAATCACATAGCCACACAACAATCGAGCAAGACAGAGAAGCAATCGGAGATTCGAGCACCAGAAATCATTTCCAGAGCCAAAAATTAACAACATCGACTTCGATTTGGAACTCAAAGAAGAAACCCTAGAACCGCCGCCATTTCTTTTTCCACATAGCAAAGAGATCGGGTGAAAAGGAAATGATATTGGGCCGGCCATGTTTTTTTTGTTTAAAGGCTAAAAGGGGATAACCCTTGTTATTTATCTCCTAGGGTTTTTGCTCATTTTATTTTGTATTGTTATAATTTGTTTGTAAACCATCGATCAGTTTCTAGAAGTCTGTATAATTCTAGCAGTTTACTAGACTCTGTAAAAATCTAGGAATACAGGTTACGGATTTGTAATCTGGGAAAATCTGATTCAGGGGTTTGAATCAGTCTAGGATTTTGAGCGTAGGGTTAGAATAGGAGCAGGGGTTTGCGAGTGTACATGGTCTTGTATGCGGGAACTGTTCTATCACCTAGTAGAAATCTTAGAAATGCAGCAGTAGGCAGGGTTTTGCCGAAGCTGGGTATATCTTTGTGTGATTTATTTTCTGCATTTCTGTTTCTGCTATATTCTGTGATCAGTTTATTATTATTTATCTCATTAAGTTTTTAATTCTGTTAAAAACTGTGAAAAACCCTATTCACCCCCCCCCCCTCTAGGGTTATTCTAGAACCAACACATAGTAAGGTTAGAATGGTTGAAAACGCCGTCGTTGGGCGAAATTAGCTTGCTGGAAAAACTATAGAAAACCGATTCCTGAAGTGGGTATGCCCACGTTCCAGTAGGGGGTATGCTCACGATTCCTGAAGGGGGGGTATGCTCATGATTCCTGAAGGGGCATGCTCACGATTCATGAAGGGGAGTATGCTCACGATTCCTGAAGGGGGTATGCTCATGATTCCTGAAGGGCGTTTGTCACGAACCGCGGGGATGTCACAAACCGAGGGAGTCACGAGCCATGAACCGACCCTGACGAGGACCACGACCACGATCCAAACCAAGATGATGACTCCAAATCGAACCACATTTGAACTTAGACTACGCGACGACAATTGTGAACTCTTCTGAAGATTAACTACAATTCAACCAAAACCCGAGATGCAATGGAAGTCCAAATGAGAAGTTATTACTCAGGACCCAGATGGGAACCAATGAGTTAACTTTTAGAGTTGGGCTTTGCAGTGGGACATGTGTAAAGGGGTTATCGATATCCATAATTTTGGTTCACCACTGAGAGACAGATTATGGGTTATGGATCAGTGCAATGGGGTCATTGTGACTTCCAAGGGCAAAGCGATCGTAGCAAAGGATTGGGTGATCGAAGTGGTGGATATCGTATGCTTTATGCACATAGTGAGAGATGTGAGGATGATTGCTATGTTTGATGATTTCTATGTTTGATGTTTTCTATCACCATGACATGTGCACTTCCACTTTATACTTTGTGTTGATGATACCTTAGAGTACTGTACATCTTGTTGTGCTAAATCTTTGATTGAAGGTCCAGTTCAGGTATGATTATTCATACATGTTATTGTTTTGTTTTGCTGCTATTGCTCATACCAGATTTTTGTCTGACCCAGAATTTTATGTCTCTTCTTATTACTTTGAGTGCTCCTAAACGAGAAGATTGAAGACTGGTTAGGTGGTATGCATGAGTAGCTGTCTAGTGACGAGTAGGAGGCTTCCATGTACTATTTACATATATTCTCCCTGTGTTGTTGTTTTTCACTGCTTGGGCATTAGTAGTGTACCTTTTCTATCTTGCTTTAGAGACATTATTTTGAAGTTGTAATTATGGTCTAGATCATAAGCCGTATTTTGAATTCCGCTGCTATGATGGTTTAGTTTTCATCTTAAGCACTGTCTCACCTATTTTATGTCAAGTTATGTTATTATTATATTTTATTCTATGCGTTGTGAGATATACTACGGGTTCCTTGTTAGTTCATAGTTTCAAAACCTTTTCCTCTGACGACCGTCCCGTGCTAGTCGGGCAATGGCACAATGCATTTCGAAGAAATGTCGGCTGGTCTGGGGCAGGCCGTCACACTTGGTATTAGAGCCTAGTTTGCATAGTTAACCTAGGGGAAGACATCAAGGAGAGATAGTATATGTATATGAGAGCGCATATTTGTGATATTTTTATTTTCAAAAACCATATAAGTATATTTGTACTATTAGTATATCTAAGGAAGAAGTCGCATTGCACTAGCACCACTGAGGAGATAGTTAATCGTTTTCTCTTTACAGATTGGATAATGAGCCGAAATATGAGGAGTATGGGTTCAGGGGCCAATAATTGGAATGTCCCTGATGTAAGGACGATGTTTACTACTTTCATGAGAGAGATGCTTAGGGATGCTTAGGGAGCAGTTCTTAATGCTGCTAATGGTGGCGGTGCAACGGTGCAGGCACCTAGAGCCAATTTCGCCAGGCTATGCAAGGATTGTACTAGTCTTGGTGGGAAGTCGTTCCACGGAACGGAATCGGCTATAGAGGTTCAAGATTGGCTTGATAGTTGTGAGCACATCTACAAGGATTTGGGAATTGATGATGCGATGAAGAGAATGCTAGCATTGCGTCATCTTTAGCGACGGGCGATGAATTGGTGGAATGCAATTAAAACAGCTACTCCTGAGGGTCAAGTTACTTGGAATCAGTTTAAGGCCCGATTCAGTGATAAGTTTATTTCAGCTGCTTAAAAATCGGAATTGTTTAGGAAATTCTTGGAGCTTAACCAGAATGGCAGGACAGTCTCGAAGTATATTACCGAATTTGATACCTTATCGAAGTACGGATTGTCCCTTATTGATACGGTCGAGAAGAAGAACGAGAAGTTCATAACTGGCCTATATGAGTACTTGGGGAGAGACTCATAAACCATATCGATGATACTTTCGAATCTATTGTGGGAAAGGCATTGAGAACTAAAAGCCTTTACCCTAAGTCGAAGTACGAGGTTGCTATTACATCTGCAGAGGAGCCAAAGCTGCAGGCAAGAATAATTCCCAGAATAAGAGGAAACAAGACCAAACCAAGGATGGCCAGAAAAAGAAGAATAAGAAAGATGGCGAGTGCTTTAGTTGTGGCAAGAAGGGCCACTATGCCAGAGATTGTTGGGAAAATCCTAGGGAAAGGAAGTGCTTCAATTGCGACCAAGCGGGACATCACAAGGATAAATGTCCGCAACCCCCTAAAGGGAAGCGGATCGTGAAAGCATACGCTATCAACGTTGTTCCTTCTTCGTCGAATGCCCCAACGAGGACGTAGAAGGGAAAGGATGTCATTATTCAAGGTATGCTTTCTATTTATGATGTTCCTTTTCGAGTATTGTTTGATAACGGGGCTTCCTATTCCTTCATATCTAGTGACCTAGTAGATAGGTTGGAATTGGAACCCGAGATTATCGATAAACCTTTAGTTCTGACGAATCCGATTGGTGGTTCGACTAGCCTTTGTATGATTTGTTGTAGTGTGGTCTTATTGAGTCAAGGATTTATGTTTTCTAGTGATTGCTTTGATTTGGGCTTTACTAGGTTTGGCATTATTTTGGGAGTCGATTGGCTCCAAGGGTATAGGGTGGTATTGGGTACCTACCTAGTGATGGCAATAATAACTGGAACTAGAGGAACAAAGAAATTCAGGTCAGCCATGACTCGTGAAGTAAGGGCCTTTGGAAGCATTTTTAAATGCTGCGCTGAATAACATGAGCGTCGTGGTATTCTGTAGTAAATGAGTGATTGCTATGAATTGTTTAGGACTTTATGTTGATGTTCTCTTTGTTTCAAGAATGGTAATAACTTCGAAGTAAATTCAATGGGGAAATCTCGAAGCGATAAGATGTGTTCGTTGATCGTGAGGATGCAACGAAGGTTAGGACAATTCAAGTTGGACTTGAACTCGTAAAAAATGGTTGTTCGTTAATCTTGGAGATGCAACGAGTAGGGATACGACTCATGCTGGACTTGAGTTTTTGTGTAATGGATACTCGAGGCTGGGTCTGAGTTTGTGGATAGTCGCTGGCGATGCCGACTAGAGTTATAGAGAGATTATCATTGTCGTAAGTTCTCGTAGTCTCTGGGAGGCAAATGCATATTGGACGAGTAGTAGTCTGGTTAGAAATGGGTTGCTATTTACCCTTGACATATGGCATGGGCCGTCATGCGATAAACAATAGTTTCAAAGCAGTATTGGCGAGGATAGCCAAAGTTAGTTATGAGTGCTCGAGTGTTTGGTTGTTTTGTTTATATCATCTCACATAGATTGTCTAGATTCAGAGGAGATGTTCCTTGAGTGCTTGTCTGATATTGGTTTAGGCCTTTGGGGCTTGTGATTGGGGAATGTCGAGTTCGACTAGGATGCTTTGTGTGAGATACAAGTAGTTGTTGTGATTTCCATTGAATGATGTCTTAGTTTACTCAAGGAGTGATGGGAAACCGTGACATGATAAGACTGTTCAATGATGTGGACTGCCTCGAGTTGGACTCGATTGAGCTATGAGATGACTCAAGTGGGACTTGAGAAGGATGCAAGATAATGGATTGACTAGGGTTGGACTCAAGTTGAAGATGGAGTTGTGGATAGCTCTTCTGATGAGAGTGCCAAGGAATTGTCGATAGTTTGGAGTGTTATAGGCGGACTCGAAGCAGGGGTATCTGGGGACGCCCATTTACCTTGGATCTGTTGGATGTGATATACTTATCCTTAGAGGATATATGTGTGTTGGACGTGCGGTAGTCCATTTGGAGTCGGGGCTTCTATTAGACCTTGGGATTGGTTGGACCAGTCATATGGGTAGCGACATATTTATGGCTTTAGCAGGTAATAAATAGGACTTGTTTAATGGATGCTATGGTTGCTATGTTTGTTCCTATTTTCTTCTATTGAGTAGACTATCACCTGTAGAATTCTGGCGATGGGAAATGAAGAGATGACAGTATACATGGATACCTGTGCTACCGGGCTAGGTGCGATAGCTGATGCGTTGAGTAGGAGACATGCCAGTTTAGATGTTATGTTTCTTAAATGGAAGCAACTGGAGTATATCGCGGGATATGATTTCAGAACTAAGTATGGATTGGGTCTAGAGATGTTAGCAAGTTTGACGATTAGACCGACCTTGATTGAGCGGATTGGTTCCAGTCAAAGGGACGATCCTAACCTAATAGAAATCATCTCCAAGGAAGAGATGAATATCGATGGTGAGAAAATGAACAAGTATGGACTTGATAGAGAAGGATGGCTTCGAAAGGATGGGAGACTAGTTGTACCCAATGCTAACGGATAGAGATACGAAGTGCTTAAAGAACGTCATCACTCGAAATTGACTATACATCTCGGTGGTAACAAAACGTATCGAGACATAGAGCAAATCTACTATTGGGAAGGGATGAAGAGGGACGTTGGGAAGTTTATCTCCAAGGGCATGAACCGCTAGTTAGTTAAAGCTAAGCAAAAGAAGCCTAGTAGTTTGTTACAACCATTGGAAATGGGAACAAGTTTTAATGGACTTCATCGATGGTTTACCAAGGACTAGATCGGGTCATGATAGTATTTGCGTGATTGTGGATCGATTGACCAAAAGTGTAAGGATTTAACCGAGATGTAGTTATTCCGCATGCTAGGATAGGTTTGTAGTGTTTGTCATGTATGTTTGATTGATTGTAAATGGTTGATAGGCATGCGGGAACCTTTGTTGTTTCCTTAGTTAAGGAATTTGAGGGGCGAAATTTCTTAAGGGGAGGAGAGTGTAACGACCCGCATTCTACGTATCGGAGGATCATAGAATATTTATTTTATTCTCATACGAAGTTGTATAGTCGTGTAACTTTGGGGAACGACTACTGGGGTCATTTCCCATGTTCATGATTTTTGCCAATTTTTAAATGACCGTTTTACCCCTAACGAATCTTGTTTCGCCTATAACTTTTGATTGGTAAGGAGTTTTGACTTGAAACCATTTCCATTGGATTCGGATGATGGTTTAGCTTTCCGTAGAGTGGTCACATTAATCAAACGGACTTACCGTTTGGGAGATATGGTTGAAATAAGGTTAGGAAGGTGAAAAACAGCTTAATTGGGCTTAATTGGATAATTAGCAGCTAACCCCATTGGGGATTTCGGGATTAGGGTTATATAAGAGCTGAAAAACGGTTAGAGAAACCTTTCTTTGTCATTTTTACAGCCGCCACTTGCCTCTCTTCAGACCTAGCAATGGCCTCCAACCCCCAAATCACCTTCTAATAACATATTAGCCAAATCTACGACAAAATTAAGGAGGATTAGCACAGGAATCAAGACAGAGTTGTTGGAATAAATTGGGAACTATGCCAAATCAGTTAGAGTTTCAGATCTAAAATTTATTTGTGGCTAAGGTGTGTGATTTGCTCTTTGATTAACTAATTACGGCTAATTAAGGGCGATTATTGATAATTAGCAATATTATGCATCATAAAAATCTGGAAAAATATATAGAAATTCTAAACTATTATTTTATGTCACTGGTGAAAATTTGGGTTAATTTGGATTAAGTTTGCTAATCTTATAAATAAAACATGATTAAGGGGATTAAGGGGAAAATCATGCTTTTTGGGTATGTTTGATCTAAAATATTTCATGTGATTGATATTTTGTTTTTTTGGTTGATTCTACATGTTACTACTATTGTTTGGTATGTTTTGTGACTTCATAGTAAGGGTAGAATGGTTGAAAATGTCGTCGTTTGGCAAAATTAGCTTGCTGGAAAAACTGCAGAAAACTGATTCCTAAAGGGGGTGTGCTCACGATTCCTAAAGGGGGGTATGTTCACGATTCCTGAAGGGGTATGCTCACGATTCCTGAAGGGGGTATACTCACGATTCCTGAAGGGGGTATGTCACTAACCGAGGGGGTGGTCATGAACCAGGGGGGTGGTCACGAACCGGGGGGAGGGGGGTCACAAGCCACGAACCGACCTTGACAAGGACCACGACCTGAACTAAGATGATGACTCCAAACAGAACCAGGTTCGAACTTCAACTACGCGACGACAATTGTGAAATCTTCTGAAGATTAACTACAATTCAACCAGAACCCGAGATGCAAAGGAAGTCCAAATGAGAAGTTATTACTCAGGATCTAGATGGGAACCAATGATTTAACTTTTAGAGTTGGGCTTTGCGGCGGGACGTGTACAAAGGGGTTATCGATATCCATAATTTTTGTTCACCACTGAGAGACAGATTATGGGCTATGCATCAGTGCAATGAGGTCACTGTGACTCCCAAGGGCAAAGTGATCGTAGCAAAGGATTGGGTGATTGAAGTGGTGGATATCGTGTGCTTTATGCACAGAGTGAGAGATGTGAGGATGATTGCTATGTTCGATGTTTGTTATCACCATGACATGTGCACTTCCGCTTTATACTTTATGTTAGTGTTACCTTAGAGTATTGTACATCTTGTTGTGCTAGCTTTTTGGTGGAAGTTCCAGGTTCTGGTATGATTTTTTATACCTGTTATTGTTTTGTTTTGCTGCTATCGCTCATACCAGACTTTTGTCTGACCTATAGTTTTATGTCTCTTCATATTACTCTTGGTGCTTCTAAACGAGAAGACTAGAGACAGGATAGGTGGTATGCACAAGTAGCTGTCCGGAGACGAGCAGGAGGCTTCCACATACTATTTACATATATTCTCCCTGTGTTGTTGCTGGTCACTGCTTGGGCGTTGTTAGTGTACCTTTTCTATCTTGCTTTAGAGATGTATTTTGAAGTTGTAATAACGGTCTGGATCAAAAGCTGTATTTTGGATTCTGCTGCTATGATGGTTTAGTTTTTAGCTTATGCATTGTCTCGCCTGTTTTATGTCAAGTTATCTTATTATTATATTTTATTCCATGCGCTGTGAGATATACTACAGGTTCCTTGCTAGTTTATTGTTTCAAAACCTTTTCCTCTGACGACCGTCCCGTACTAGCGGGCGTTGGCACAGTGCATCTCGGGGAAATGTCGGCTGGTCCGAGGCGGGCGGTCACAGTACCCTTTTATTTTCAAGGGTATGTTCTTAACTTCTTTTTCCAAAAGCTTTTATTCGTACTTGTTTCTATCATTTAAGTATATCCTATCGATCGAACCTTCGACTTTAAGGTCGGGAACCAATGGATGTAAACATGTGTTTGAGGCATGTTATGTTATATGGATGCAAGTGTTTGCTAGTGGTTTCTCGTGGATGCATATACACACATACACTAGGCACAAGATCGGCTCAATCACTCTCATCCTACATATGGATGCGTGCAAAAATTTTTATGGATGTATAATCATATGGATGTTGCATTTGGACGAATGATTGTGCGCACATATAGCATTTACATGATATACTAGGATAATTGCATACATGTTAGATTCATGGCACAGACATACATTGCATTAAGAGGTCGACTGAATCAGTAGACCGCCTGATCTTTCGCATTAGCATAGGGACATATACACACACCTTTGCATACGTTCATACAAGCATTAGAAATCTTTTAAGGACATTAGATGCCTGTGATTAATGGATGAGTAGATGGTTGATGGATGTTAAGATATACTGGATGCCTGTGATTAATGGATGAGTAGAAGGTTGATGGATGTTAGGATATACATTCTTCTTAACTTGGAGATTTCATGGACAAAGTCCTTTAAGTAGGGGGAATGTAACATCCCTAATTTTAGTAAGAAAACTATAATAATAAACTAAAGAATACTTAATCAAATATTGGGAATTAAGTAAAATGGAATGCACCATTGCGTTCGTCTCGGAATTCTTCTAAAGATAGACTTCGAGTTTGCGTAAAACGGACATCGTATGAAGAAGTTATTAAGCTTATAAGTATGTATACATATAAGAGAAATATATATAAACAAATCAAGATCAGAATTCAAAATATTTCAAAAACTGAAGCGGAAAATCGAAACCAGATTCTAGCCTATTGGGAGTCGACCCGCACTCCAAGGTGGTCGACCCACTCAAAGGGATGTTGACCCTAGGGTCGACCCACCCCAGATACATCCAGGTTCATTTCTGAACTTGGACTTGTTTCTGAATGAGATTTGTTCGAAGTAGGCTATAAATAGGACCTCATTTCTATTGTTTTCATACATAAAAATAATTGAGACGACGAGATGCTACCCCTGCTTGGATTTGAGTTTGCCTATTTCTTCTTCAACAACGACTTATACACATACAAGAATTTCTTCTACAAGATCTTCTTATTATTCTTTGCTCTTTAGATCCAGTCTCTGTGAGTTCATGTTATTTTTAGATATAAACATTTAACAAGTAATTCTGACATGTCTATAAATCTATATCTAAACCTTCGCTTGTTAAGAATCTGATTCATACCGAAAAAGACCTGCCATTACATGTATACCTGATCTACTGTTTAGTTCGTATATGCCTATTTCTGATATGTCTATTTCTGTTATCATGTTCCTATTCTATTATTATGCCTATTCATGTTCTCTTCTCTCCCTCTTCCCCTTTTATTTTTATAGCCAGGCTACCTTCGATCCTAGGCTTACTGCTGAAATATGCGAACGAACGAAATTGGGAATGGTTGGGAAAGTTAAATTGGGGCATATCTTGTATTGTAAACCATAAATAGGGTTTTGGGGCATGACCTATATTGTGATTTATGACTATTATTTGGGGAATGTCTTATATTGTGAATTATGACATGAGGATTGTGGATGATAAATTTATAGGCTTAATTAATTGATTAAGCGGAACATGTAATGAAACTGTAATACTTAACCTGTTTGAACCTGTGGGGGTTATATGAACCTGTTAAATTGTGTAAGTGTTAAGTAAACCTATTTGAATCTATGGGGGTTAAGTAAATAAGTCAAATCAGTGGGGGATTATACAAACCCGATAAACTTAACCTGTTTTTATATGATGGGGTTATGCGGGATTGTTAAACTGTTACGCATGACCTGTCAAAATCTTAGTAGTTAGGGATACAAGCCTAGGGGTGGCTTGTGTCATCTGTTGCGTGGGACCCATTTTAGTTAGTAACCCGTACTGGTATCATAGGGGACCCCGAACTAGGTGGGAGTTAGGGCACACTTACTGAGCTGATTATAAGAGGTTCGTATGGGAAGGGGTGTTCTGATAGCGCGTTCCAACAGAGTCATGTGCGTTCACAGTTCCAGATTGTTCAGGGATAATAAGATGCTATAACACTAGTAGTTACGGCTGTGTCTATCTGAGGGTTTCCACTTTAGGAAGTGATATCCAACTGTAGGGACGACACAGGGTATTTACGGGATAGGGAGCCGATCGATTGGGAGTAGTAACTAGGGTACATCTAGTCCTACCTGTTTAGGTGCCCATTATCTATGGTTAGGGTAACACCCGTTATTTACGTTAAGGTACTTGTTATTATTGTTTGGGGTAAAACCCGTTACTAGAAGTACACCTAAGTCTACCATTACGTTTCTGTTGGGATCATTCATATCTGTTATACTAGTATTAGTACAGAGAAAAGTACTTGAGAAGTGTAATCTGTTCAGTTTATCCTGCTTATCCTGTTCAATCTATTATACCTATCATATTATACTATTATCTCTCATTCAGTTTATATCCCTATCATGATGCTTTTACTTATTTATATGCTAAAAGTAACTGGACTCGCCAGACTTTATGTCTGACCTGTTTTGTTTCCTTTTCTCTCTTCCCCCCAGGTTATTAGGGTGTGAGTGCTCAGACTTGATTAGGGTTCTCTCTTCTGTTTCTGCTTGGATTTTGGATTTGTACCGCTTTGACTATTTGTCTACTCTGTTATGGCTCTTTTTAGGCACTATTATTTTATATTATTGTACTCTGTTGGTTTTAGTACAAGGCAGATACTTTTACTTGATGTGATTGGTTTTCATTATTTCATACTGATGTTGTAACTGGATTTTGGACCATGATGTTTTTTGTTGGAAAATAAAGTTCTAAATTTCTGCTGCTATTTTATATTTGTCTTGTGATGTTTATGTTTCTGTTTACCTATAATGCTTCACGAAACTTTATGCATTAAGAGTGACATTAATGGACATGGGGTGTCACAAATGGAATCCCAATATAGGTATCCAAATCCATAACAAACTTCTCATTTTTCTGATAAGGAGAGGCAATATACGAACGAGCATACTTGGATTTGGTCTTAAAATCAGAAACATACTCTAACACCAGCGACCATTCTATTTCAGTTCCACAATCTTCTTGAACTAAACAATCTTTTGAGCAATAGAGATAAACTTCATCTCGAACATAACTTGGTATTGCTTCCATGAAATATCATCCTTCGACGTCTCTAGAGTAACGGAGTTCCACCAATCCATGACCCTTTCTTGCAATTGTCTCAATGCAAGCCTCCTCTTCATTGCATCATCTATGCCCAAGTCTCCAAAAATCCTTACACAAGCATATAACCACCTTTGAAATTCGCCAGTCGGCTCTATCCCTTTGAACGGTTTTCCTCCTAGAGAGGTGAATTCCTTGCATAGCTTTGCGAAGTCCATGGCTCTAGGAACCTGCACTCGAACTCCTATATCTACCACGACTGTATCTGGAGTGGGAGCTCTCCTCATGATCACTATCATCATTGCCTCGAACATAGCTGGGTATTATGGTATACTGTCATTTCCCCCTCCAGAAATAGTCTCCTCCCTAGCAGCATGTCTCGATGGTCGACAACTCATTCTAAATCTGTAATATAGAATGATTAGCCACTTACGAGAAAAACCGCAAATGGAGTTCAAATACTACTATACTATACACTCACATATAGTGTGCATCCATCAGAAATCTACAAATACTTCTCTCATATATAATAACATCCTTGAACTTTGGCTAAAATCGATAACCAGAGCTCTGATACTAAATGTGACAACCGCCCACAACTCCTGCACTAAACAAGAGGAATAATGCACTGATAAGTGTGCTAGGCAGCTGTGCATCAGAGTAAGATAACACAAGTGAAACCTGTCATATGACTCACAGCGCAAGGATGAAATATAATAGAACATATACAACAGGCAATAATAGTGAAGCATATTTAAGCAGAAACTTGAACTTCCATAACAACTAGAAAGAATATCCATATATCTGTGGACTACAACATAAGTGTCTGTACAAGTTTGCCTCACTACAGCACTCAGAGTAAACATCAACATAACATCTGAAACATCCAATATGTATAATAGAGAAACTAGTACACAAGCCTACTTCTCGTCATCGCTCTGCATCCTCGCCTCACTAAGATCTGCTACCTATAACCTGCTACTCAGTCTGCCCATCCAAAACCGGATGAACAGCCAAAGGTAATAAGAGGAAACATAAAACCTTGAATCAGACAACAGTCCTAGTGAGCGATAAAACAACTTTCTAACATCATCAATAAAGTATACGAGAATAGGTAGATCAACCAACCAATCTACCAAAACACCAGAGAAGAAACCAAACCCGTCTTCCCCACATCTGACAGTGATAGTCTTCACAAACAAACATTTGCAAACAACCATACATTTGTGGCAATCAGAAGTAACCAAACAATAGCAATCTTAGAAACAAGTTATATCTCACATAAACCATCCTAATTGAGATTAACATCACCCAAGCACAAGCCCCGAAGGCTAAACCAACATCAGACAAGCACCCAAGAAACATCTCCTTCGACGTCAGACAATCTATGTGAAACGGTACAAACAAAACAACCAACATTCACAACTCTGGCTATCACTGCCTATCCTACTTCGGAACCATCGTTAATCGTATGACGGCCAACCCTACCATATGTCAAGGGCTAATTGCAACCCCGGTTCTAGCAAAAACTTCATACGCCTTTCGACGATACATATCTAGGGCTTTCGACGATACCCAAGGTGCTCGACTAGCAACCCTCCAGTCTTTTAGGTGCCCCTATTATACCCTTGCTTTGAGCCAACCAGAACCTATGACAACGATAATCACTCAGCCTTCGATATCTCTAGTCATCCAACCTGATGACCAATCATAGCTCAAGCAGCCCTCTCGAGCAACCATTAGCTATCAGTACATCACTTTGAATCATCTTCACCTTCGTTGCATTTCAATGATCAACGAACGCATCACAACACTTCTAACATTCCTACTTGAGTCCACATCAAAGTCACATTCATTCTTGAACCAATATATGCACTGTTTGGTCAATATTCCATTTCATAGCATTTCCAATCCTTCTACGACGAAAAACATACCATAGCGTTTAAACCTCTATTCACAACGTTTCACAATATTGTCATTTAACCCTTAGGTTGTTCAACGACCTATGACCAACAACCCATCCTCCTATTCAACAAAGACCAACCCAGTGAGCTTCGAACGACCTAACTCTCTCAGCCGAACCATCACCTAGCAACTACACAACTTGACTTGCTTTGAACGACCTGGCTCGACTCGAGACCCATATAACGAACCAACTCCTCATGTCACCCCTTTCCACCAACACAGGCCGACCAAATCACCCCGCGACCTGACCTAACTGATCCAATCACCTTGAACCCAAGCCAAAGACCCACTTCCTTCAGGGGTACAATGACCTGGAGCAATCCACACTAGCCAAGCCTAATGATCCACGACCTGAAGCCCATCATGACCCAAGCTCTACCAACAACCTGAGCTTCAAAAGACGACCTGGACCCATTTCTTAGATAAGAAGCCACATGACCCGACCTATGGAAAATGACCCGACTCTAGATTTGACCAAAATAGCTTCAATCTTGACCAAATCATCAACAAACGACAACATCGATTTAAACAACTCATCCAATTCAACAATCAACACTTTATGAAATCATCAGCAATGTCAAAACAACAATTATTCACCTGTAATCAAATAAAATTCACCAAATCATGAAAAATCAATGAATAAACTAAAACAATGGATTTAACTTGCGTAAACATATGAATTAACATAGAAATTACCAGTTTTAAGTTGGTAAATTAGAACCTATGGTGACTCAAATGAAAATATACTTACCATGATGTAGATCTTGGTGAAAACAACATGTAAATGATGAAAATAAGTTCAGACAACCCATATACTCGATTAAATCCGTGAGAGAGATGCTTATCACTCACCAATCATTCAAAACAACACAAAATCAATGAATCATGAATCCGAACAATGAGGATTGATCTTCAAACACCTCGATTTGATGAGATCTCTCTTCAGTTGATGTAGTCTAGCTTTGATTGATGTAGATCTCCAATCTTCTTCCTTAGATCTAAATTTTAATGGTGGAAAGGTGTATTTGATTGAGTACAGAGAATCATGAGCTCAACCAAATGAGAGAACGAAGAAAGTAAATTATTCTCCATGCCTCCAACCCCTTATATATAGCCTCCCACCAGCCCACTAACGGGCCACCCCAAATCAGCCCATCAATGGCTCCACAAAGCCTGTACAGAAATTGCAAAACACTAAAACAGCGATTCCTCCCAAACCGCTGAACCATATCTTTAATGTGACCACTCTACGAAATTGGCAACACCATTTCCTTTCCAATGAAATCGACCTCAACACCTAATTCAATACCAGTCAAAAGTTATTCCTTGTACAAAAATAACAGGAGAAAAATGATCATAAATAAAATTGGTAAAAAAATTATGGACATGTCCCACATCCACATAAACAACATACCAAAATATGAGAATGATCCAAACCTCAGGGAATTAAATAAAAATATTTTACGATCCTCCGATATGTAAAATGCAGGCTGTTACATTTACCAAAGACCATCATGTCGTCCGCGTAGAGCAAGTGTGAAATGATGGGATCAAAAGTGAAAAATGGGCTAAACCGTTGCTGTGTAACTGCCACTTCCATTAAATAGGAGAAATACCATATAATGATTGTAAATAGGTAGGGGAGAGTGGATCCACATGTCTTATTCCTCAATTAGATGATATGAACCCTTTCGGAATACCTTGAAAGATAATGGAAAAGCTTGGCATAGATATACATTCATAAATAATATTGATAAAGTGGACAGGGAATCCCATTTGTGCCATTAAGAAAAATATAATCAATTAATTGACCATGAAATAAGCTTTCTTTAAGCCGACCTTAACACATAATTTAGAGACACCATTCTTCTTAAAATCCCAAAGTAATTTATGTGCTAACAGTTCGTTATCTCCCACATAACTCCCTTGAATAAAAGCAAACTGGCTTTCCGATATTAAATGACTTAAAAAAGGCTTCATTCTTTCACATATGATTTTTGAAAAAATCTTGTAATACACATTTCAGCAGGAGATCGGCCTGTAATGGGTGATGTTGCTAGGTTTATCATTTTTTAGGAATAAGTGTAATTAAGGTATGGTTAATACCCTTTGGCAACTTATCTGAACTAAACATATCATTCACTTCACATAATAGATCTATTTTCATCAGTTCCCAGTGTAGTTTAAAAAAAATGAATTTAAACCATCTGGACGCGGAATGGAGTCGCCTTGGATTGAGAAAACTGCTTTTTTAACTTCAGGCAAAGAAATGGGTTGCATAAGGAATGACTGACCAGCTGTGTTGATGGTGAATGACAATTGGAAGGTAGGAAATTCATATGTAGTCTTACCATTAAATAGAATGGAGTAATAACTGATAGCTTCACATTATATGTTTGCGCCTTTGTACATAAGTTCACCCTCAGAAGTTATAAAAGCTCGTATATTATTACGAAATTGGCACGTAGTCATTTTAGAGTAGAAAATTTTGGAATTTGTATCACCTTGTTGAATCCAGGAAACTTTAGCTTTTTGTTTGAAGGCCCAAAATTGTTGCTTTTGTTGCACTTGTAGTGAATGCCTAGCCCTCAACATGTCATCATATAATTTCATATCAGTTAAATTTAAATTGACACCTTTTTCTAGTGATTTAAACTCTTCCTCCAGTTTTTGTAAGTGATTATATTGCTTACTTCTCATTTTATTCCATGATTTCAACTCATTTTTACATGCCTGTAATTTAGCTTGAAATTGTTAGCTTGCAAACCCCAAAGATAGAACTTGAATATCTCTATGTATTCAATCAATGTACCCCTCATACAGATGCCAGTCATTACAATATTTAAAAGGGTAACCTTTAACAGTAGAAGTAGGAATCAAATTTATTAACAAGGGGTTGTGATCACTTGTCATTTGGGACAAAGACAAAGCCTTTAGATTTAAGAACTTGTGTATGAAACAATTGTTTCCAAAAATCTTGTCTATGTGAGTAGCGGCACCTCTCCTTCGCCAAGTGGACTGAAAACCTATATATTTTATCTCCATTAACCCTTACTACATCAATCAGTTTTGGAATTCCCTGATATGATGAAAGGGGATAGGTAGAACACCCTTTTTGTCTTGTGATGTCAAGGCATTATTAAAATCACCCATCAGTTGCCAAGCATCGGATATAGTTTGAGATCCATCGATTAAACTCCTCCATAAAATTCGTCTTTCGGAGAACACATTACTTGCATATATTACAGAAAAAATTAATTTTAAACCACCTGAATTTTGCACTGAGCTTGTTATGTGCTGTCGAGATGAAGCTATCACTTGCATTGACTAAATTGATGCATCCCGTAATAGCAAAATACGCCCTGAATACTCAGTAGTATCATTAGTAATAACTCATCAATTAGATGATAGTTTCTTAACAAATAAATTCAAGTTGTTTTTATTGAGTGTATTCTAAATCAAACCGACCAAAGTTGGATCGAACTGAGTCAGGAGCTTGAATACATCGTTCATACGAGTTAGTGTGTAACAGCCCGCATTTTACGTATCGGAGAATCATAAAATATTTTTATTTTATTCCCTGACGGTTGGATCACTCTCATATTTTAATATGTTGGTTATGGGGATGTGAGAGATGTCCATAATTTTTAAAAAAATTTATTTGTGGCCATTTTGAAAAGGTCGATATGTACGACTTAAAGGATCTATATGGATATTCCGAAATGTACGTTATATGCTAGCTAAATAATATGCAAAATAAAATCTAAGTTACCGAGATATATCACAAACAAAGTAAAGGCGGAAAATAAAGTAAAATAGACACCAGGAGTTTTTATACTGGTTCGGACTTCCTGCCCTACGTTCAGTCCCGAAGCTCCTCTTCGAAATTCACTAGTCAACGCCCTCTCGTAACCCGGAGGAATAGGTCAGTACACCCGATCCCTGATTAGCACAGAAATCTGTTTATTTTTATGCTTATATCTTATCTTTATTGTATATAAATAAATGCTACTTTGGGTATTTTGTGTGTTTTTACAGGTCATTGATTAATTGTCTCCTTCATTAAATAAAAGACCGCTGATAAGAAAAAGAAGCTACTTTCCCATCTCAACAAGTTTTCAATCACAAAGGAAGCCATAGCACATTGGTTAAGGCATGGAAATCTATACAGAAAGACCTGGGTTCGATTCCCATCAAACTCTCTTTTTGCTAAAGAATGGAACGCGTTCACACTGCCTCCCTTGCTTTGAAGAATTTATGGATTATTGATTTATGGTGTATATATATATATATATATATATTCATATGTATGAATATATGATATACACTAATAAATATTTCAAGAATTGGAAGTATTCTTCATAGATAAATCAAAGGGAATCTTTCATTTTTACTCTCCATAATGATGAAGATTTGATTAGATAGATGCCAATCAATTTACCAATCAACTTCAAATCTCTTGGAAAATGCGAATCAATTTGCCCCATGACCAATCAAAAGAGGAAAGCTGCATGGAATATTTCAAGTTTATCTTATCTCTTTTATTTGTGAATATATTATTTTCAAGAGGTTGAGTCATGGCCCATTAGAGGATTAGGGTTTTTCAGTTCGCCTATATAAGCACATGTATACCCATTGTAACATGGATCTCCATTTTTCTGTATTCTCTTCTCCATTAATAAAAGTTCTTCTTTTTATTATTTCTGCATTTTTCTTTCTTAGCAATCGGTGTTGTCTTCACAATTAGTTTTGGAAGAGCACCAATTGTATTTTACATTTTTTGTTAGTGATTAGTCGTTTGATTAGTTTCAACGACAATCCTAATTTACTTTTTGTTGTTCTTCTTATTCTGCACTTTTATTTTCTGCATTGTTGTTCTTGTTTTGCAATTTACTTTCTTTAGTGATTAATCATTGATTAGATTCAACGATAATCCTAAGTTCGCAATTTCAATTTGTTTTTATTTCAACAAAATCTCCAGGCTTCGTCTAACTCGCCCAAGAGATTAGATAAATAATTTGATTTTAATTTACCTCCTTGTGTTCGACCTGTATGCTACACACCTGTGCGCTTGCAGTATTTATTTTAAAATTTCGCGCTTTTCCGATTCATAGATTAGCGACGATCAAGTTTTTGGCGCTGTTGCCGGGGATTGTGAGATGGAAAGAAAGAAGTTGGGTGGAGATGAGTGGTTTTGGTGTGGTAGTTGGAGAGTTGTGTATGGCGTTAGACACAGGAATTGTGTGGATGGGGTGAAGATGAAGGAAGGGAATTTGGCAGAGAAGATGAACGTGGTATGTACGGACCGGGAAAGATGTTCATGGTAGAGACAGGAGAAGAAGGAAAAAAAGAAAATAGCAACAAAAAAATTGTTTTTTTATGAGATTGGACACCTAAAGATTACCGACACGTTGTTGACAAAGTCAATGTCGTCCTGCACAATCCGCCAAGATCTTTACCCACTCTCCGGTAGTCCGCGAGGCAGTGCATGGGTGGTAAACCTTGGTCTTATAAGTTAGGTGTATGTACTTAATCATAAATTTTAAAATTTTATAGAATAAAGAATAAGCGATGATGCCCAAACACTTCTTGACCTTATTGATTTGACTAGCCATACATGAGAAAATTAGAATACCACTTTGCAAACTGTGCCAAGAAAACTAAGAATCTATTTCATGGCTGCACTATGTTATCGACCGAACTAACTGGCCAAACTGGAATTTAACAATTGAAAACTTGATTTATACTGAAAATTTGTGACAAATTGAGGTATCGAAATAAAATCAACTGATTTAAAATTGTTAACTTAATTTGTTGTACCACTTTCCTGAAACAAGTCTTGTTTTCATTTTTTGTTTTTATTTTGCATAGGTCCATTGCATTCATGTAGTTTCATTAGAATCATAGCATACTGCATTTGGATTTTGTGGGTAGTATCCACTGAAAACCCTCACGAGACACCACTCGTCCTACTAGGGACACCTAGAGGTTTAACGGCTTGTTGCATACGCTCAATGCAATCGTGTTTCCTACGAAAGTGTGACCTATCTAGTTTAGTTTTTCATTTCTTCTTTTACTCGAGGACGAACAAAAGATAAGTGTGGGGGTATTTGATTAGCACATAAATGTGTTTATTTTTATGCTTATATCTTATCTTTATTGTATATAAATAAATGCTACTTTGGGTATTTTGTGTGTTTTTACAGGTCATTGATTAATTGTCTCCTTCATTAAATAAAAGACCAATGATAAGAAAAAGAAGCTACTTTCCCATCTCAACAAGTTTTCAATCACAAAGGAAGCCATAGCACATTGGTTAAGGCATGGAAATTTGTACAGAAAGACCTGGGTTCGATTCCCATCAAACTCTCTTTTTGCTGAAGAATGGAACGCGTTCACACTGCCTCCCTTGCTTTGAAGAATTTATGGATTAGTGATTTATGGTGTATATATATATATTCATATGTATGAATATATGATATACACTAATAAATATTTCAAGAATTGGAAGTATTCTTCATAGATAAATCAAAGGGAATCTTTCATTTTTACTCTCCATAAAGATGAAGATTTGATTAGATAGATGCCAATTAATTTACCAATCAACTTCAAATCTCTTGGAAAATGCCAATCAATTTGCCACATGACCAATCAAAAGAGGAAAGCTGCATGGAATATTTCAAGTTTATCTTATCTCTTTTATTTGTAAATATATTATTTTCAAGAGGTTGAGTCATGGCCCATTAGAGGATTAGAGTTTTTCAGTTCGCCTATATAAGCACATGTATACCCATTGTAACGGGTATCTCCATTTTTCTGTTTTCTCTTCTCCATTAATAAAAATTCTTCTTCTTTTTATTATTTCTGCATTTTTCTTTCTTATCAATAAGTGTTGTCTTCACAATTAGTTTTGGAAGAGCACCAATTGTATTTTACATTTTTTGTTAGTGATTAGTCGTTTGATTAGTTTCAACGACAATCCTAGTTTACTTTTTGTTGTTCTTCTTATTCTGCACTTTTATTTTCTGCATTGTTGTTCTTGTTTTGCAATTTACTTTCTTTAGTGATTAATCGTTGATTAGATTCAATGATAATCCTAAGTTCGCAATTTCAATTTGTTTTTGTTTCAACAAAATCTCCAGGCTTCGTCTAACTCGCCCAAGAGATTAGATAAATAATTTGATTTTAATTTACCTCCCTGTGTTCGACCTGCATGCTACACACCTATGCGCTTGCAGTATTTATTTTAAAATTTCGCTCTTTTCTGATTCATAGATTAGCGACGATCAATCCCCAACAAGGATGCCCTCGCCAGAGCAACTACACAAGTCTTCAACAATTATAAGTGTTTGATTTCTGATTTGCGTTCTTGAATCAACACGGAAAGCCAATAGTTTAAGTACAACCTTCCTATAATCTGGTCCTCGAGTACATGGTTTGAATGCGGAGTTGTAAGGAAGAAGATTGCTTGTTGAATCAAATGATATTAAATTGATTCAAGGATTCAACAAGTATTTGAATTGGAGAGCTTTTAATTGCAAGGAATGTAAATGGAGAGAATAGAATGATGATCAGAAAAATCGGTAAAATTTGGTAAAAATTAGTTACTGTAAAACATGATTGAAGTTGTTTATATAATAGTATAAGAGTAGCAATCCTTCATGAATAGTTTCTATAAAATGTTATGTCCATTTCCTTTAATTAATGAAGAGGAATCTCTTCATGAAGGATGGTTCTTCACAAAATAGTTTCTGGGTCAAATCAGTTGACTGGTTTAAAACCATCAGTTGACTGGTAGAATTAAATCGTACAAATAATTTTTTGTCAAAACTAGCCATTATATGCAGAAACAGCTTGACCAGTTGACTGGTCCATTTCCTACCAGTCGATTGGTAGGCCAGTTCCTGCACATATCTTGCTTTTGAAAGTTTAAAAACATATATATGTATATATATATATAACTTTGATTAGCATATTCGTGTATACTTGAGGATAGATTTTAATATTATTCTAACACTACTCAATGTACATATACATATATATATATATATATGTATGTATATATAAAAACCTTATCTTTATGATTTGATTCCCATAGTAGCTTCATTCGTCGGTCGATCAAAATCTTGTTATTCAACATTCTCCCCCTTTTTGATTGATGACAACACTTTGGATTTTCTCCCCTTAAATGTATAGCTCCCCCTGAATTTCTACATAAATTTGTTAGTTCATAATTTTATATCCTTACCATTTGATTCCTGCATTCACAAATGTTAGCACAATTTTCCAATAATATGGAAAATATAAGAGTATAATAGCATGGAAACATAAAAATGGTATAATCATGAGAAATATTTCTCCCCCTTTATCATCGATTAAAAAGGAATTAAGACATTATAAGCACATGATAATCAAAGAACATCTTAGAGATCTTTGAATGATACTATTCCTAGTTCTCATCGGAGTTTAATGAAAGAGTTCTCTAAAAGGGGTTTAGTAAAGATATCTGCAATTTGATTTTCTGAGTTAACAAATTCTAAATTAATTTTTTATTTTTCAATAATATCTCTCAAGAAGTGATGTCTGATATCAATGTGTTTAGTTCTGGAATGGTTTACCGGATTCTTAGATAAATTTATTGCGCTTGTATTGTCACAATATATTATGGAACTTGACAAATTTACATTGAAATCTTTTAATGTTTGCCGCATATATAATACCTGAGCATAAGCTAGTGCAGCAAATATGTATTCAGCTTCGAATGTTGATAATGAAACACAATTTTCTTTCTTGCTAAACCAATATATAAGCGATTTACCAATAAAGTGAGATGTTCTGCTTGTACTCTTACGATCCGTTCGTGATCCTCCAAAATCAGCATCGCTATATGAAAGTAACTCAAAGGAACAGTCTTTCAGATAGAAGAATCCAAAATCTTTGGTACTACTTAAATATCATAATATTCGTTTAACCGCTCTTAAATGTGACTCTTTTGGATTAGCTTAAAATAGGGCACATAAGCAAACACTCATCATAATATCCGGTCTACTTGCAGTTAAATACAAAAGCGAACCTATCATGCTTCGATATAACTTTTAATCAACAGTTTTACCATTTTCATCTTTATTTAAATGTGTCGATGTACTCATTGGTGTAGGTTTACTTGATGTGTTTTCCATTCCAAAACGTTTTATTAAATTAATACAATTTTTTTCTTGATTAATAAAAATTCCATCAGATAATTGCTTAATTTGCAAACCCAGAAAGTAAGATAGTTCTCCCATGTGTGACATTTCAAATTCATTGGTCATTATTTTTGAAAATTCTTGACATAATTGATAATTTGTTGATCCAAAAATAACGTCATCTACATATATTTGAACTATTATAATATCTTTATGTTCTTTCTTGATAAAAAGTGTTTGGTCATCCTTTCCAATTTGAAATCCTGAATCTAATTAGTAAGTTTTGAGACGTTCATACCATGCAGAGGTGCTTGTTTAAAACCATATAATGCCTTTTTCAGTTTATAAACATGATCATGATATTTTTCATGAGCGAATAGTGGAGGTTGTTCAACATATACTCGTTCTTTAATGTAGCCATTTAAGAAAGCGCTTTTAACGTCCATCTGATATAATTTAAAGTTATGATAACAAGCGTATGCTAATAATATCCGAATTGCTTCTAGTCGTGCACCTGGAGCAAAGGTTTCTTCATAATCCATGCCTTCTTCTTGATTGTTACCTTGTGCAACAAGTATAGCTTTATTTCTAGTGATATTTCCCAAATTTATCTACTTTATTTTTGTAAACCCATTTTGTTCCAATTTGATCACTTGGTCTTGGAACTAATTCATAGACTTCATTACGTTCAAACTGGTTTAATTCTTCTTGCATGGAAGTTATCCAATTTTCATCTATAGATGCTCCTTTAGGATTTTTAGGCTCGAAATTTGAAAGATGGTTATATTACTTACCAAGGTAAGTTGACTTCTTGTTCTAGTGTTTGAAGTTATTTATCCAATAATATTTTGTGATGGATGATCTCATAATATTCGTGGTGGAGATCTGATTTCATTAACAGGAATATTTTGATTATTGATATTATCTTGAGTTTCTGTAGTATTATTCTCTATGTTGTTATGACCAATGTTTTCACCCTCTCTATATATTATCAAATCATCATCGTGAGAAGAGTTATTTATTGTAATATCTGTATTTAAGGAATTTTGTATAAAATTTTCATCAAATGAAACATGAAGTGATTCTTCTATTTTACTGGTTCTTTTATTGAAAATATGATAAGCCTTGCTTCGTTCAGAATATCCTAAGAATATTCCTTCGTCAAATTTTGAATCTAATTTTCCAAGTTGATCTTTTGTATTTAAAATGAAACATTTTGATCCAAAAACTTTAAAATAAGATATATTTGGTTTTCTACAAGTAAAAAGCTCGTATGGAGTATTTTTATTAAGAGGTCGAATGGAAACACGATTCATAACATAACAAGTTATTGCAACTGCTTTAGCCTAAAAATGTTTTGGTAGTGTACTTCCATTTAATAATGTTCTCGCACATTCTTGTAAAGTTCTATTCTTACGTTCTATAACTCGATTTTGTTGTGGAGTTCTAGGAAATGAAAAATTATGAGAAGTTCCTTTCTTTTGACAAAATAAATCAAATTTCTCTTTTTCAAATTCTCCTCCATGATCACTTCATATGTTCTTTATTTTTAAATTAGTTAAATTTTGAATTTGTTTGATGACATTCTTAAAAATATCAAAAGTATTGCTTTTATTCTTTATAAACATAGTCTAAGTGTATCTTGAAAAATCATCAACAATTACAAATACATATCAACTATGATTTATGGACTGAACTTGAGTTGGTCCGAATAAATCCATGTGTAGTAACTCAAGTGGTTGTAAGGTTGATATGACCTTTTTAGATTTAAAAGAGGATTTTGTTAACTTTCCGAGTTGACAAGCATTGCATAAATTTTCAGTTTTGAATTTTTTTTGGGTAATCCTCTTACAAGATCATTTTAAGATAATTTGTTTATTGTTTTAAAGTTAATATGGAAAAATCGTTTGTGCCATAACCAAGGATAATTATCTCTGGCTAATAAACACATGCTCGGATTATTATTAATTGCCATATTTAAAATATAAATATTTTTGTCTAGATTTCCTTCAAAATTAAGATTTTGATTTGAATTAAATATACTACATTTATTTTCAGAAAATGTTATTTTAAAACCTTTATCACACAATTGACTTATACTTAATAAATTGTGTTTTAAATTCTTAACTAATAAAACATCCGAAATAAAAGGTGAATTAGATATACCGTAATTGCTCACATCGCCTTTGCCGATGATGTATCCTTTGGAATTATCTCCAAATGTGATAGTACCTCCTTTTGAGTAAGTGATATTTGATAGCATTTCTTTGTCTCCTGTCATATGTTTTGAGCAACCACTGTCTAGTATCCATTTTCCTCTGTTCTTGTCAAGTGGGACCTGCAAAAAATAAATCAAAAATTTCATTGGTACCCACTTCCTCCGTTAGGGTCCTAAGGGTTAAGTCTTAGGAAGCCAAAACCAAGAGGGGTTAGTTCCTTTTTGAAAAAATAATTACTATTATATTAAACAGAATCTAAAAAGTTTTTAATATATTTATTCCTAATAAGAATATTATTTGTCTTCGGAATCCATATACTAATATTATCCGAATATTTTTTCTTAGTAGAAATATTTATTTTACTACTAGAAATTTTCTATTTAATATTAGAATTTTTTAGATTGGATTTTTTTTTGAATTTATTTTATTATCATATCCAAGTCCTTTTTTTATTAAAAACCGATTGAGAATCTTCTTAAATTTTAGACAAATTCTCTCTACCCTTTTAAAATTATTTACATTTTTAGAAATACTTTGTAACTTAGTTTTTAAACTAGAGTTTTCTAACTCTATAATTTTAACTTTATTATTTAAATCATGATTTTCAGAAACTAATAAATCATTTTTATTCTTTTGAATTTCTATTTCTTGACTCAACAAAGAAATTTGAGAATTTACAATTGAAAGAGAATCTTATAATTTTCTAATTTCTTCTTCTAAGATTTTTTTTTCATCTTTCAAAAGGTCTCTCTCAAATTCGGCTTTGTTTTTTTCTTCGTTGGCTTGTTTAAATCTTCTTTTAAACATTTTCCTAGATTCTAAGATTTCAGTATTAATTTCTACTAATTCATCTAAAGTAAAATCACTTACATCATTGTCCTTAGCCATGAAGCACATGTTTGCTTGCTCACTATCGCTATCACTTTTAGAAGATGAATTCGAGTTGTCCCAAGTGACCGAAAAAGCTCGTTTCTTTGATTTTTCATTTTTGCGATTTCTCTTTAGCTCTGGACAATTCTTTTGATAGTGTCCGGTTTTGTGACAGTTGAAGCATTCTACTGGAGCAGGATCAGGTTCTTTTGATGAATTCTTCTTTATATTTTTGCTTTGACTTTTTTGTATTTTAGAAATTTTGTAAAATTCTTAGCAGCAAGTGCTATATTTTCTTCATCTGAATCGGAATCTTCTTTTTCTACACGGAAAGCTAAATTTTTCTAATCTTGTACCTGTGCTTTCTTTGCCTGAAAATTCAATTCATAAGACATTAGATTTCCAAACAACTCTTCCAGTTTCATGGCAGAGATATCGTTAGCTTCTTCGACCGCTAATACGTTTTTCTCTCATTCATCCATTAAAGAATTCAAATTTTTTTGAAATTATGTCAAAGTCGAAATATTTTTCTCCTAGTCCTAATAAAGAATGATAAATATTTTGAAAACATGAATATATATCATTTATGGATTCATTTTCATTCATTTTAAAATTTTGAAACTGATTCATGAGCATAGATATTTTACTTTGTTTAACTTTGTTAGCGCCTCATGAGAAATTTTAAGTGTTCTCCAGATTTCATATGCAGTGTTGCACATACAAATCCGATTAAACTCATTTCTATCTAGAGCACAATGTAGCATGTTCATGTTCATGGCCTTAGCAGTTACAATAGCTTCATTTTTCTCAATATTTGATCATTCAGTGTATGTAGTAGTAGGTTTGTATACTCTTTTTGAGTAATATTCCATGCATCGTAACTATTTGCTTGCATATATATTCTCATTCGTGTAGCCCAGTAACTATAAATCATGCCACTAAAGAAGGGTGGTCTAGCAGTTGATTGGCCTTCAGAATATCCGGTGTTATTGCTAGTGCTAGTGTTGTTATCCATAATGTCTATGTATGAATTAAGGGTTTTACAGTTAAATGATAAATCTAGCTCTGATACCAACTGAAAAGGTCGGTGTGTACGACTTAAAGGATCTATAGGGATATTACGGAAATGTATGTGATATGCTAGCTAAAGTCTACGTTATTGGGATATATTATAAACAAAGCAATGCGGAAAATAAAGTAAAAGAGACACCAGGAATTTTTATACTGGTTTGGACTTCCCGCCTTATGTCCAGTCCCAAAGCTCCTCTTCAGAATTCACTAATCAATGCTCTCTCTTAACCCGGAGGAATAGGTCAGTACACCCGAGCCCCAACTAGGATGCCTCTTGCCTGAGTAACTACACAGGCCTTCAACAATAACAAGTGTTTGACTTCTGATCTATGTTCTTGAATCAACATGGATAGCCAATAGTTTAAGTACAACCTTCCTATAATCTGATCCTCGAGTATATGATTTGAATGCGAAGATGTAAGGAAGAAGATTGCATGTTGAATCAAATGATATTAAATTGATTCAAGGATTCAACAAATATTTGAATTGGAGAACTTTTAATCGCAAAGAATGTAAATGGAGAGAATAGAATGATGATCAGAAAAATCGGTAAAATTCGGTAAAAATCAGTATTGTAAAACACGATTAAAGTTGTTTATATAATAGTATAAGAGTAGCAATCCTTCATGAATAGTTTCTATAAAAAGTTATGTCCATTTCCTTTAATTAATGAAGAGGAATCTCTTCATAAAGGATGGTGACTCTTCACAAAATAGTTTCTGGGTCGAATCGGTCGACTGGTTAAAAATCATTAGTTGACTAGCAGAATTAAATCGTATAAATAATTTTTTTATCAAAACTAGTCGTTAGATGTAGAAACAGCTTGACCAGTCAATTGGACCATTTCCTACCAGTCGACTGGTAGGCCAGTTTCTACACATATCTGGCTTTTGAAGGTTTAAAGACACACACACACACACATATATATATATATATATATAAATATATATATCCTTGATTAACACATTCGTGTACACTTGAGGATAGATTTTAACATAATTCTAACATGACTCAATGTACGTATGTATAAACTTATCTTTATGATTCGATTCCCATAGTAGCTTCATTTGTTGGCATAGATTAAAATCTTGTTATTCAACACATTTTCCCCTGTTAGTCATTTATAGGGCATAAATTTTGACTGGGATCGAATCTGGTGCCGAGGTCAGTCTCATTGGAAATGAAATGGTGTTGCCAATTCTGTAGAGTGGTCACATCAAAGATTTGGTTCAACAGTTTGGAAGGAATCGCTGCTTTTGTGTTTCACAATTTTCTGTTCAAGTTTTGAACCATTAATGGACTGATTTGAAAAGGCCCATTAGTGGGCTGGTGGGTGTAACGACCCAGAAAATCTGAACCAATTTAAAAATTTTAAATTGGCTAAAATAATGGATTTTAATTATTTAAAATAAATATTTTAAATAATGGCGATGAAAACTGAGTTTGAATCGACATTTGAAAACGAATATAATTAATTATAATTATATATAGAATTGAAAATGGCGCGGTAGTTCGATAATTCGATTTCAAACTTCAATGGAATATACCGGGTGCAAAACAATCCGCATTTTAGTGAAACCAAAAACATTAGGATCTTATTGGTAATATCTTTCTAACGAATCTAACCAATCGAAATTTGATAGCGGGAATCAAAAGATATGTCCAGTTGAAAATTCTGAATAGTCGCTATGGAATTCAGGCCCTTAAAAATGGACATTTTGCAAATGACCTCGGATTTCGACGAAACCACTTTTGTTGGATCCGCAGTGTCAAGTTATTGCTAGGTTTCAAATTTCATAATTTTTCGAATCAATATGTGAGCGTGGCAAAGGAAAACGCGTTTGACCAGTTTCTGTTGAATTTAATCGACTGGAAATTGGCCATTTTGCAAACGGTCTCAGAATTCGACGAAACTAGTTTAGTTAGGACCGTATCGTCAATACGAAGCTAGAAAATATTTTTCTGGAATTTTTAGTGTTAGTATGTGACCCCGGTAATTTGAAATGTACGTTTAAAATTCAATATAGTGATTTAAATGTAAATTCAATGGAAACTGATTGTAACAATCGAATCAGCTTGCGATACATATCGCATTGTGTTCGGAATGGGGGATAAACGCTATGGACGACAGGCGGTGGGCCTCGTTTCGAGGTCGTATGTAAAAGTCAACCTTTTTGCAAAAATATAAATAATTAAATAAAAAAATAAAAAAAATAATATAATTCCCCCCCCCCTTCATCTCCTCTGGCCCCCGTTCATAACAGTTCGAAATAAAAAAAAAGGAAAAAAAAAAAAGAAAACCTAAATCAAATCGCCGCCGCCCCAGACATCGACGCCACCGCCTGTTCCTCCTCCAAGCCCGCCTCCGCCTGTGCCCCCTCCATCGCGTTCGAACCCCGAAGCCGTCACCTCCCTGTTCGAACCTTCCCATCGCGACACCCGATTAGCAGCTCCGCCCAGCTCGAGAAGCACCTCCGACGATCGGCGAACCCCCCCCTCTATAAGTCGTTTTGTTTTATTTTATTTTTATTTTAATTCTGTAAACTTTTTTTTTTAAAAGATTAAAACTGTTTTTATAAAAGGATTTAAACTGATTTTTTTTAGATTTTAAAACTGATGTTAAATAGAATTAAAAACTGATTTTGTTAAAAATAAAAACTGAATTTTTAAAAGTATTTTAAAACTGAATTTTTAAAAGTATTTTAAAACTGAATTTTAAAAAGTATAAAACCTGATTTTTTTAAAATTATAAAACTGAATTGATTTTTTTAAAGTATAAAACTGAATTGATTTTTTTTAAAGTGTAAGACGGGATTTTTAAAAGTATAAAACTGGATTTTTAAAAAGTATAAAACTGGATTTTTAAAAAAGTATAAAAACTGAAAATTTTAAAAAGTATAAAAACTGATTTTGTTTTAAAGTAAAAATCATATTTTTATATATCGAAAGTCGGAAGTAAAAATCAGATTTTTATATATTGAAAGTCGAAGTAAAAATCATATTTTTATATATTGAATAGCATAGTAAAAATTCGATTTTTACATGTGTAGAGAATACGGGCGAAAGCGACGAAAGGCGAAGGTTTCTCTAAGTGAAGTGTCGTGAAGTTGGATAGCTATTGGTGAGATTTCTGATTTAATAATATTATATATGTGTGTGAAATGAAAGTGAATAGCTATATATATCTATATATATATATATATATATATATATATATATATATATATATATATACGCCCCTCGTCCACAAACCATGGACGATATTTATTGGTTGAAATTGTTGTGAAAATTGAATGATTGTTTGGGATTGTTTGTGATTGATATTGGTTGATTGAGGTTGAAAAATACCCATTTGTGGTTGTGAAATATTTGGTTGAAACCACATAGGATTAGTTTGTGGAAATGAAATAAATATATACATGCTGCCTGCGTGCGAACTAGATGCATGATCCCCATTGTCAAAAAACCGCGAGGTTTTAAGGTAGAGCGAGGAGCCGTACTAGGGACGGTGCCGGTGTAACTACCCTGCCGTTATGCTGCCGAAATTTTGAATAATATTTGTGTGTTTGAATTATTTTCATATGCTTAAACTATATTTATTCATTGTATAGAAAACATTCATGTGTTGAATTGATATTCATTCGTTGTTTAGAAATTCATGTGTTGAATGGTATTCATATTTTGAAATAAATTGTTCAATAATAAAAATCACATTTTTATCTATATATAGAAACTATAGAAAACATTCATGTGTTGAATTGATATTCATTCGTTGTTTAGAAATTCATGTGTTGAATGGTATTCATATTTTGAAATAAATTGTTCAATAATAAAAATCACATTTTTATCTATATATAGAAACCATAGAAAACATTCATGTGTTGAATTGATATTCATTCGTTGTTTAGAAATTCATGTGTTGAATGGTATTCATATTTTGAAATAAATTGTTCAATAATAAAAATCACATTTTTATCTATATATAGAAACTATAGAAAACATTCATGTGTTGAATTGATATTCATTCGTTGTTTAGAAATTCATGTGTTGAATGGTATTCATATTTTGAAATAAATTGTTCGATAATAAAAATCACATTTTTATCTATATATAGAAACCATAGAAAACATTCATGTGTTGAATTGATATTCATTCGTTGTTTAGAAATTCATGTGTTGAATGGTATTCATATTTTGAAATAAATTGTTCAATAATAAAAATCACATTTTTATCTATATATAGAAACTATAGAAAACATTCATGTGTTGAATTGATATTCATTCGTTGTTTAGAAATTCATGTGTTGAATGGTATTCATATTTTGAAATAAATTGTTCAATAATAAAAATCACATTTTTATCTATATATAGAAACCATAGAAAACATTCATGTGTTGAATTGATATTCATTCGTTGTTTAGAAATTCATGTGTTGAATGGTATTCATATTTTGAAATAAATTGTTCAATAATAAAAATCACATTTTTATCTATATATAGAAACTATAGAAAACATTCATGTGTTGAATTGATATTCATTCGTTGTTTAGAAATTCATGTGTTGAATGGTATTCATATTTTGAAATAAATTGTTCGATAATAAAAATCACATTTTTATCTATATATAGAAACTATAGAAAACATTCATGTGTTGAATTGATATTCATTCGTTGTTTAGAAATTCATGTGTTGAATGGTATTCATATTTTGAAATAAATTGTTTGATAATAAAAATCACCTTTTATCGACTATATGAACTATATAGAAAAATAATGTTTTGAAATGAATCGTTTTACGATAAAAATCGCATTTTTATTGTATGCGTAAATCGTTGAAATGTGAAGGGTTAAAAATAGCCACTTGTTCAAAGTAAACATATATGAGATGAAATATTCATTAATTAGCTAATGAAATGATTTGCACCTATTTATGTAACATTGGAATGAATGGAGTTTTTAAACCAAATGGAAATCAAATATGAAGTCGAATAGAAATTGATAAATGATAAGAACTGTATATATATGTACATGCAATATTCATTGAACAGGTTATAGCAAAGGGGCTAGAGAAGAGGAATAAAATTTTGTGCCCGACAAATAGGTACACATTTACTGATTTGTTTGGGTGATGATTTTGAGCCTGTTGGCTAGCCGCTTGGCTTCTTCTTTTTCTTTTTGAGATTAGAAGGACCGGGAACGCTATTTGCGATTTCCCGATGCTCCCGGTGCAGGGGAGGTTATGGCGAAATTTTTCCAAAATTTAAGGTGTTAGAAAAATATTTGAAGTGAAAACGATATTGAAATTGTTGAATGAACTATATTTATATAAATATATATAAATATAAATAAAATTAAAACGAAACGAGGCCGTGCAGTTCGTATTTTGAAACCGTGATTTCAAATGACTAGTGCGGGAAATCCGACCATTGGATTTTCCCGAAACCTCAACCGTCGGGTTCGCCTTGGAATAATCTTTCCAACGGCACCAACCTTGTAGAAATCCAACGGTTGGATTCTCTGGAATGTTTAATTCAAATCTGAAGAAAAATAGCGCCAGAAACGATTATATTTATTTATATATATAAATATAATTATATTTAATCGAATAACGACGCTGCAGTTCGTATTTTGAAATCGAAACTTCAAACGATTGTACCGGGAGATCCGACCGTCGGATTTTCCCGAAACTGGAACCGTTGGATTCGTTTTGAAAAGACCTTTCTAATGATGTAAATTTTGTGAAGATCCAACGTTAGATTTTCAGATATGTGTAAATCAAATCTGAATAAAAACAGCGCCACGGCCGCCTTATGGCCCGAAGCGTCGTTTTGAATAAAATGGCTATTTTAAAATAAATAAAAATAGCGATAAATAGTTATAAAATATCATAAGCGATATGGAATGGAAATAAACTGAATTTGCTTGATTTATGTGATGTTTGATGGTTGAATGTGTTTGGTGTGAAAATTACATTAAAGGACAAAATTGGTGTTGTCGAATAATTTAACCATTGAAATAAATTGAATTGAAATTCTAAATATACGTGAATTATTTGAGAAGGCCGAGTTAATTCTCATTTCAAATAATTGACCGACGATTGAAAGTCGAAGATAAAGACGGTGGTCGAAGACCGGAGATCTTCACCTCGTTTGGATGGTAACCGAGGTCCTGATTGGGAGGCATCCCGAAATATGGATAATGAGTGGTGATCGTCCAGACGTACGTGGTGATCGATGGGTTTGCGAGGTATTTAGTGCCTCCGGTTTCGTTCAGACCCAGAACGGACTTGTAAATGGACTGTGTGTCCGACATTGGAATTTGTTCTGTGTGATTGATAGCCATCAGTTGCACGATGTGAATTGCCTGTGTGGCATGCTAAGATGCAGTGATCAGGGCTTCTGTTGAAAAGCAAAGTCTTGTGGTGATGATCAAAGCACCGCCTGTGTGGCGTAGCTTTGTGTATAACGTGAATTCGCGAGCCTCACACCCCGGTATGAACCTAAAACGGGAGAAGGACCTCAGGGAGGGCATGCGTTTCTTTCTAGCTAGGGTGGTGTCAGTGACCTACCAGCCCTGACATTTATATACTTTTCACCTATGTGGTTGTTGCTGTTGCGAGGCGCCTCGGTTTGATCGGACGATCCGGGTCCGATGGAGTCATTCGTTGGCTCGTTTATGCCCCAAAGGGCGGAGAAACGTAGTGTTCAGGCATAATAATCCACATCGGTGGACCGGCCCTGACGATCTAAAGGGTTGATGCGTTCTGATCCTGAGACATGGGCTAGATTGTCTCGAATTCGGTAAGGACTATCTTTTGCCTTGGTTCATGACGGAAAACCAATTTCCAAATACGTGACTGTGCGGTTTTGATTGTATACCTATATATGGCGACATAGTGGTATGGGGCATTAATGCCGTCTATGATTGATAGTTATGATTTGAAATTGTTTTCAAAACATATAAACACTAGCAATAATATCAAATGCCTTTGTTTTATTCGTATCAAGCATATTTTGGCCGTTATAAGGTAAAAACTCTATCCTCCGGTTTGCGTTGCATTGTGTGATGGGAACTGAGTCTTATAACGGCTTCATTTTTATAAAAAGCATATCGATGTTTAGAAGAAAGATTTGTTTTAAAGCACTGGCAATCCAATGGAGTAAACCCGTTCCACGAAAGTGGCGTGGTCCTGTGATTAGCCAATTATATATGTGTTGAGTGGATTTCTCATACCAGTCCTTGTTGCTGGCCCTGTGTGGGCTGGGTACGCGTGATAGGGGGTTCTCGCTTCGCAGTTTGGTGGCGAACGGGAGACTCTTACCCCTACATGTCCCTGTTGAGGGTTGGTTCGCCAGTGGGCGCGAGACTCGAGAGGGTTGCCGTAAAACAAGTGGTGCCCCTTTTTCTACACGGGCAGCCTTGTATTCAGGTTTAGCTGGTTCTTTCTGGATAGCTGGAGCTGAAGATGGATTCTATCATCTATTTCTTTTTATGCTGTTCAGCTCCTATTGTACATATTTTGTTTATTTCCACTGTAGACATTTATGTATAGCTGAACTGTATTTATACTAAGTAAGATCCTGTATACTGTGTAACTCTGATGATTACTTTTATCCAGTATATTTTGTTGTTCATTATCTGGTGTATTTATTTAATTATGTTCTGCTATTATCTGTTTCTGTGTTATATTCCAAAGATAACCTTGTTTCCGTGAGAACGGGAAATCGGGTCGTCTCATCGTGGTATCAGAGCTTTGGTTAAGCTTAGTTCTGGAATATAACATTTGAACGAACTCGTCAAAAATAGAACTAGTAGTGTTCTAGGACGGGTAACTCTATACAGATAGGATCGGTAATATCCTAGTATGAGTAAAGCAGAATGAAATTACACCTCGATAAGACACATTTACATTGGAGAATGTGTTTCTATATTTTAAACTATATTTTCTATGACCTGACACTTGATCTGCTAATTGCAGAAGTACTAGAAAAATGAGTGCCAGAAACAGAAGGAATACAGAACCCGATCTAGAGGCTCTATTAAAGAAATATCGAAATCTGAACGGAGCGCAATTCTCGGGCAATGAATCTATTATTCAAACTCAAGCTTGGTTGAGTTCTGTCGAAAGAATCTTTGAGCATATCCAGCTGAGAGATGACCAGAAACGGTTAGTAGCATCTTGGGCGCTCAAAGAAGAAGCTTTAATCTGGTGGGAAACAATCATCAAAGATAATCCAGAAGGTGATATCACCTGGGACAGATTCAAAGTGATTTTCCTAGGGAGATTTACTCCTCCCGAAGCAACCGAGAGATTATGTGATGAATTTTCTTATCTAATACAAGGAGACATGACAATTCCCGAATATCATAAGAAATTTAATGAACTTTCTCACTTTGCCCCTCATCTAATTGAAAATCCGAAGAGGAAAAATCTGAGATTTATTCACGGACTTCAAAGGAAATACCAGAATAAAGTATTGGGGCATGTGAAGCTTCCTTTTTCTGAAATGATATATATGGCCTATCAGTATGAAGATCTCCATAAGAAAGGAATGTTATGCGACGAAGAAGAAGTCTGTTCTAGTGACAAAGAAAAGTCGGAAACTGATATTCCTGAAGCCAGTAAGAAGCCCAGTGCCAAGAGAAAATGGGCTAAATCTGAGAAAGAACCCGTAACGACCGCCATATGCAATAACTGCCATAAGCCAGGGCATTTTCAGGGGAATTGCAAACCCTCGAAGAAGCGAACAAAGAGTGGATCTAAATCCAAGGAGAGATTTCAAGAGAAAAGAGGTTGCAGTAAATGCAAGCAGACTGGTCATCTTGCAAAGGATTGCTGGCTCTTGAGGAAGCCTGAAGTAGTTCAGGTGAATGAATTGGCAGAAACTTCTGAGCCCTTAGCTAGTCAAGAAAGGCCCGATGTTTTAGAAGGCACGCTCACTGTCAAAAACATTCCAGTCAAAGTACTGTTTGACACCGGCGCGTCACGAAGCTTCATTGCAAAGGATGCAGCTAAGAAACTGGATTTGAATTTGAAAAAGCTTAAGGAACCAATGACTGTCCAGAATCCGGTTGGGGGTTCCATTGATCTCAGTTGGATTTGTAGAGTACCGGTTTCTTTCTCTCGTTATCGGTTTCCTACCATCGCAGTCGTTATGAATTTTAAAGAGTTTGATCTTATCTTAGGGTTAGATTGGTTGACTAAATATGAAGTTGAGGTTAAATGCGCCGACATAGTCGTAAAGGCGAAGATTAAATCAGGCGATTATATAACCATTCCCTGTGAAGGTCAGAATGCTAATAGAAAAGACTTCTGGGCAGCTTTGAATGTTTCACCAGCCCAAATTGAAAATATCCCTGAAATCACTGAGAATATTCCTGACCTCATTAAAGATATTCCTGTTGTCAAGAACTATGCGGATGTGTTCGAAGAAGTTGTTCGCTTACCTCCGCAAAGAGAAATAGATTTCAAGATTGCTTTGATTCCCAATGCAAGGCCGGTAGTTCACGCTATTCGAAGAATGTCCTTGAAAGAGAAGGAGGAATTAGACAATCAAACACGACAACTGGTATGGAAAGGTCTGATCAGGCCTAGTTTCTCTGATTGGGGTGCAGCAGTGGTGTTTGTCCCAAAATCTGATGGTACTCTATGTCTATGTGTGGACTATCGTGATCTGAACAAACAAACAATAAAGAACAAATATCCATTGCCGCGAATAGATGATTTGTTGGATCGATTAAATGGAGCACAAGTATTCTCAAGAATGGACCTAGCTACAGGTTTCCATCAACTTCGAATTGCCGAAGAGTGTTCCAATGACAGCGTTCAGAGGCCCCGACTTATTCTACGAGTGGTTAGTAATGCCGTTCGGCTTATGTAACGCTCCAGCTTATTTCGTCGATCTGATGAATAGAGTATTCAGAGGAGTACTGAACAAATTTGTTTTGGTTTTTATTGATGATATTCTAATCTTCTCTAAATCAAAGGCCGAACATGAAAAACATCCGGAACAGGTTCTAGAAATCCTCAGAAGGAATGTATTGAAAGCCATGTTTTCCAAATGTATATTCTGGCAAGATGAAGTGAAATTTCTGGGCCATGTTGTATCGAAAGAAGGAATTGCTGTGGATCCAAGTAAAATCACAGCTATTCAGAACTGGAAACAGCCTAGTACTCCCACTGAAGTCCGCAGTTTTCTCGGATTGGCTAGCTATTACCGGAAGTTCATTAAAAACTTTTCGAAGATATCTGGCCACTTAACGAAGCTTACAAAGAAGCATTCTAAGTTCAAATGGACTCAAGAAAGTGAGGAGGCTTTCGAAGAGCTAAAGTTAAGATTAACGACAGCTCCCGTGTTAACCATCATTGATGGCAACCAAGATTTAAAAGTGTGGACTGATGCTTCTAGAGAAGGCCTTGGAGCTGTGTTAATGCAAAGAGGCCAAGTAATTGCTTATGCTAACCGTCAACTGAAGCCGCACGAGAAAAACTATGTAACTCATGATCTTGAGTTATTGGCTATCATATTCTCTTTGAAAATCTGGAGACACTATCTTCTGGGCGAGAGATTTGAACTGTTTACAGATCACCAGTCGTTAAAATATCTGTTCACTCAGAAGGACTTGAACTTGAGGCAGCAACGTTGGCTGCAGTTTCTTGCAGCATATGACTTTGAAATTATATATACTTCAGGAAAAGCCAATGTCGTGGCTGATGCGTTAAGCAGAAAGAATGTAATGATCGCCAGCTTTATTATCACGACATCCTTGATTGACAAAATATCTATTCTTCAGAAGGAGGATAATTTTATTAAGGATATGATCAAAAGGATTCAGAAAGGCGAACCCTCGTGTTTTCAAATAGATAACGACGAGACCTTGAGATTGAAAGGAAGGATTTGCGTTCCCGACGCCCCAGAGTTAAAAAGGGAAGTGTTAGACGAGTGTCACAAGGCCAAGCTGAGTATCCATCCTGGTGTGGCCAAAATGTATAACGATCTCAAAAGAACATTCTGGTGGAAGGCTATGAAAAGAGATGTTTCAATATACGTTAGCCGATGCCCTACTTGCCAGCTAGTTAAAAGCGACCAACAGAAATTAGCTGGATTATTACAACCGCTAGAAGTTCCTGGCTGGAAGTGGGAACATATTTCTATGGATTTCATTGATGGTTTACCCAGAACCAGAAAGGGAAATGACAGTATTTGGGTGATCGTAGATCGCTTCACGAAGACCGCCCATTTTATACCTGTCAAATCAAATAGAACCGCTCAGAGTCTGGCGCAGATATACTTCAGGGAAATAGTTAGACTACATGGAGTGCCACTCAGTATAGTCAGTGATAGGGATACAATATTCACTAGCAAATTCTGGGAAGCATTTCAAGTCGAGCTGGGAACGAAGTTAAACTTGAGCACCGCTTATCATCCTCAGACAGACGGTCAGACTGAGAGGGTGAATCGCATTTTAGAAGATCTATTGCGGGCTTGTGTTATAGATTTCGGTGGATCATGGGAAGACAACCTGCATTTGGCTGAATTCTCTTATAACAACAGCTACCAGGCGAGTCTGACAATGTCGCCATTCGAAGCATTGTATGGTAGACCGTGCCGATCTCCTGCTTGTTGGGTCGAGCCAGGTAATAGACTTGTGTTGGGTCCTGATATGATCCGAGAAGCTGCCGACAAAGTCGATTTTATTAAGAAGCGATTACTCTTCGCTCAAAGCCGACAAAAGAGCTACGCCGATAAAAGAAGGAGAGACATATCCTTTGAAGTTGGCGACTATGTATATTTGAAAGTATCGCCGATGAGAGGAGTTATCCGGTTCGGTAAAACTGGAAAGTTAGCGCCCAAATTTATTGGTCCGTTTCCTATTCTGGAACGGATTGGGACTCTCGCATATAAAGTTAAATTGCCAGACTGGCTGCCTGGATTTCATGATGTATTTCATATATCTCAACTTCGAAAGCACGTTCATGATCCAGACTTGATCGTGGAAGAAGCAGCTCAGCAGGATATTGAAATTACTCCAGAATTAGCTGTGAGGCGTGAGTCGCTGAAGATCATCGGCAAAGAAACCAAAGAGCTGAGGAACAAGAAGGTTCACTTAGTCAAAGTGCAATGGAGTGGAGATCCGAGAGATTGTACTTGGGAAACCGAGGAGAGCATTCAGAAAGCTTATCCCAGATACCGAGTAGATATCTCTGATTGACTCCGGTGCAAGGTACATTTACCCTACCTTGCATTACCATTTAATTTTCTATTCTGTTGCTATTTTCTTCCCATGGATGTGGATTGTTTATTCTATACTCTGAATATTAGAAACAAATTGGTTGTTGTATTATGGGATCGTAGATTTATCAAACCACTTTCGACCTTATTCCTTTTCGGGGACGAAAAGTTTTAAGTGGGGGAGATTGTAACGACCCAGAAAATCTGAACCAATTTAAAAATTTTAAATTGGCTAAAATAATGGATTTTAATTATTTAAAATAAATATTTTAAATAATGGCGATGAAAACTGAGTTTGAATCGACATTTGAAAACGGATATAATTAATTATAATTATATATAGAATTGAAAATGGCGCGGTAGTTCGATAATTCGATTTCAAACTTCAATGGAATATACCGGGTGCAAAACAATCCGCATTTTAGTGAAACCAAAAACATTAGGATCTTATTGGTAATATCTTTCTAACGAATCTAACCAATCAAAATTTGATAGCAGGAATCAAAAGATATGTCCAGTTGAAAATTCTGAATAGTCGCTATGGAATTCAGGCCCTTAAAAATGGACATTTTGCAAATGACCTCGGATTTCGACGAAACCACTTTTGTTGGATCCACAGTGTCAAGTTATTGCTAGGTTTCAAATTTCATAATTTTTCGAATCAATATGTGAGCGTGGCAAAGGAAAACGCATTTGACCAATTTCTGTTGAATTTAATCGACTGGAAATTGGCCATTTTGCAAACGATCTCAGAATTCGACGAAACTAGTTTTGTTAGGACCGTATCGTCAATACGAAGCTAGAAAATATTTTTCTGGAATTTTTAGTGTTAGTATGTGACCCCGGTAATTTGAAATGTACGTTTAAAATTCAATATAGTGATTTAAATGTAAATTCAACGGAAACTGATTGTAACAATCGAATCAGCTTGCGATACATATCGCATTGTGTTCGGAATGGGGGATAAACGCTAAGGACGACAGGCGGTGGGCCTCGTTTCGAGGTCGTATGTAAAAGTCAACCTTTTTGCAAAAATATAAATAATTAAATAAAAAAATAAAAAAAAATAATATAATTCCCCCCTTCATCTCCTCTGGCCCCCGTTCATAACAGTTCGAAATAAAAAAAAAGGAAAAAAAAAAGAAAACCTAAATCAAATCGCCGCCGCCCCAGACATCGACGCCACAGCCTGTTCCTCCTCCAAGCCCGCCTCCGCCTGTGCCCCCTCCATCGCGTTCGAACCCCGAAGCCGTCGCCTCCCTGTTCGAACCTTCCCATCGCGACACCCGATTAGCAGCTCCGCCCATCTCGAGAAGCACCTCCGACGATCGGCGAACCCCCCCCCCCTCTGTAAGTCGTTTTGTTTTATTTTATTTTTATTTTAATTCTGTAAACTGTTTTTTTTAAAAAGATTAAAACTGTTTTTATAAAAGGATTTAAACTGATTTTTTTTAGATTTTAAAACTGATGTTAAATAGAATTAAAAACTGATTTTGTTAAAAATAAAAACTGAATTTTTAAAAGTATTTTAAAACTGAATTTTTAAAAGTATTTTAAAACTGAATTTTAAAAAGTATAAAACCTGATTTTTTTAAAAGTATAAAACTGAATTGATTTTTTTAAAGTATAAAACTGAATTGATTTTTTTTTTAAAGTGTAAGACGGGATTTTTAAAAGTATAAAACTGGATTTTTAAAAAGTATAAAACTGGATTTTTAAAAAAGTATAAAAACTGAAAATTTTAAAAAGTATAAAAACTGATTTTGTTTTAAAGTAAAAATCATATTTTTATATATCGAAAGTCGGAAGTAAAAATCAGATTTTTATATATTGAAAGTCGAAGTAAAAATCATATTTTTATATATTGAATAGCATAGTAAAAATTCGATTTTTACATGTGTAGAGAATACGGGCGAAAGCGACGAAAGGCGAAGGTTTCTCTAAGTGAAGTGTCGTGAAGTTGGATAGCTATTGGTGAGATTTCTGATTTAAAAATATTATATATGTGTGTGAAATGAAAGTGAATAGCTATATATATCTATATATATATATATATATATATATATATATATATATATATATATACGCCCCTCGTCCACAAACCATGGACGATATTTATTGGTTGAAATTGTTGTGAAAATTGAATGATTGTTTGGGATTGTTTGTGATTGATATTGGTTGATTGAGGTTGAAAAATACCCATTTGTGGTTGTGAAATATTTGGTTGAAACCACATAGGATTAGTTTGTGGAAATGAAATAAATATATACATGCCGCCTGCGTGCGAACTAGATGCATGATCCCCATTGTCAAAAAACCGCGAGGTTTTAAGGTAGAGCGAGGAGCCGTACTAGGGACGGTGCCGGTGTAACTACCCTGCCGTTATGCTGCCGAAATTTTGAATAATATTTGTGTGTTTGAATTATTTTCATATGCTTAAACTATATTTATTCATTGTATAGAAAACATTCATGTGTTGAATTGATATTCATTCGTTGTTTAGAAATTCATGTGTTGAATGGTATTCATATTTTGAAATAAATTGTTCAATAATAAAAATCACATTTTTATCTATATATAGAACCCATAGAAAACATTCATGTGTTGAATTGATATTCATTCGTTGTTTAGAAATTCATGTGTTGAATGGTATTCATATTTTGAAATAAATTGTTCAATAATAAAAATCACATTTTTATCTATATATAGAAACCATAGAAAACATTCATGTGTTGAATTGATATTCATTCGTTGTTTAGAAATTCATGTGTTGAATGGTATTCATATTTTGAAATAAATTGTTCAATAATAAAAATCACATTTTTATCTATATATAGAAACTATAGAAAACATTCATGTGTTGAATTGATATTCATTCGTTGTTTAGAAATTCATGTGTTGAATGGTATTCATATTTTGAAATAAATTGTTCGATAATAAAAATCACATTTTTATCTATATATAGAAACTATAGAAAACATTCATGTGTTGAATTGATATTCATTCGTTGTTTAGAAATTCATGTGTTGAATGGTATTCATATTTTGAAATAAATTGTTTGATAATAAAAATCACCTTTTATCGACTATATGAACTATATAGAAAAATAATGTTTTGAAATGAATCGTTTTACGATAAAAATCGCATTTTTATTGTATGCGTAAATCGTTGAAATGTGAAGGGTTAAAAATAGCCACTTGTTCAAAGTAAACATATATGAGATGAAATATTCATTAATTAGCTAATGAAATGATTTGCACCTATTTATGTAACATTGGAATGAATGGAGTTTTTAAACCAAATGGAAATCAAATATGAAGTCAAATAGAAATTGATAAACGATAAGAACTGTATATATATGTACATGCAATATTCATTGAACAGGTTATAGCAAAGGGGCTAGAGAAGAGGAATAAAATTTTGTGCCCGACAAATAGGTACACATTTACTGATTTGTTTGGGTGATGATTTTGAGCCTGTTGGCTAGCCGCTTGGCTTCTTCTTTTTCTTTTTGAGATTAGAAGGACCGGGAACGCTATTTGCGATTTCCCGATGCTCCCGGTGCAGGGGAGGTTATGGCGAAATTTTTCCAAAATTTAAGGTGTTAGAAAAATATTTGAAGTGAAAACGATATTGAAATTGTTGAATGAACTATATTTATATAAATATATAAATATAAATAAAATTAAAACGAAACGAGGCCGTGTAGTTCGTATTTTGAAACCGTGATTTCAAACGACTAGTGCGGGAAATCCGACCATTGGATTTTCCCGAAACCTCAACCGTCGGGTTCGCCTTGGAATAATCTTTCCAACGGCACCAACCTTGTAGAAATCCAACGGTTGGATTCTCTGGAATGTTTAATTCAAATCTGAAGAAAAACAGCGCCAGAAACGATTATATTTATTTATATATATAAATATAATTATATTTAATCGAATAACGACGCTGCAGTTCGTATTTTGAAATCGAAACTTCAAACGATTGTACCGGGAGATCCGACCGTCGGATTTTCCCGAAACTAGAACCGTTGGATTCGTTTTGAAAAGACCTTTCTAATGATGTAAATTTTGTGAAGATCCAACGGTTAAATTTTCAGATATGTGTAAATCAAATCTGAAGAAAAACAGCGCCACGGCCGCCTTATGGCCCGAAGCGTCGTTTTGAATAAAATGGCTATTTTAAAATAAATAAAAATAGCGATAAATAGTTATAAAATATCATAAGCGATATGGAATGGAAATAAACTGAATTTGCTTGATTTATGTGATGTTTGATGGTTGAATGTGTTTGGTGTGAAAATTACATTAAAGGACAAAATTGGTGTTGTCGAATAATTTAACCATTGAAATAAATTGAATTGAAATTCTAAATATACGTGAATTATTTGAGAAGGCCGAGTTAATTCTCATTTCAAATAATTGACCGACGATTGAAAGTCGAAGATAAAGACAGTGGTCGAAGACCGGAGATCTTCACCTCGTTTGGATGGTAACCGAGGTCCTGATTGGGAGGCATCCCGAAATATGGATAATGAGTGGTGATGGTCCAGACGTACGTGGTGATCGATGGGTTTGCGAGGTATTTAGTGCCTCCGGTTTCGTTCAGACCCAGAACGGACTTGTAAATGGACTGTGTGTCCGACATTGGAATTTGTTCTGTGTGATTGATAGCCATCAGTTGCACGGTGTGAATTGCCTGTGTGGCATGCTAAGATGCAGTGATCAGGGCTTCTGTTGAAAAGCAAAGTCTTGTGGTGATGATCAAAGCACCGCCTGTGTGGCGTAGCTTTGTGTATAACGTGAATTCGCGAGCCTCACACCCCGGTATGAACCTAAAACGGGAGAAGGACCTCAGGGAGGGCATGCGTTTCTTTCTAGCTAGGGTGGTGTCAGTGACCTACCAGCCCTGACATTTATATACTTTTCACCTATGTGGTTGTTGCTGTTGCGAGGCGCCTCGGTTTGATCGGACGATCTGGGTCCGATGGAGTCATTCGTTGGCTCGTTTACGCCCCAAAGGGCGGAGAAACGTAGTGTTCAGGCATAATAATCCACATCGGTGGACCGACCCTGACGATCTAAAGGGTTGATGCGTTCTGATCCTGAGACATGGGCTAGATTGTCTCGAATTCGGTAAGGACTATCTTTTGCCTTGGTTCATGACGGAAAACCAATTTCCAAATACGTGACTGTGCGGTTTTGATTGTATACCTATATATGGCGACATAGTGGTATGGGGCATTAATGCCGTCTATGATTGATAGTTATGATTTGAAATTGTTTTCAAAACATATAAACACTAGCAATAATATCAAATGCCTTTGTTTTATTCGTATCAAGCATATTTTGGCCGTTATAAGGTAAAAACTCTATCCTCCAGTTTGCGTTGCATTGTGTGATGGGAACTGAGTCTTATAATGGCTTCATTTTTATAAAAAGCATATCGATGTTTAAAAGAAAGATTTGTTTTAAAGCACTGGCAATCCAATGGAGTAAACCCGTTCCACGAAAGTGGCGTGGTCCTGTGATTAGCCAATTATATATGTGTTGAGTGGATTTCTCATACCAGTCCTTGTTGCTGGCCCTGTGTGGGCTGGGTACGCGTGATAGGGGGTTCTCGCTTCGCAGTTTGGTGGCGAACGGGAGACTCTTACCCCTACATGTCCTTGTTGAGGGTTGGTTCGCCAGTGGGCGCGAGACTCGAGAGGGTTGCCGTAAAACAAGTGGTGCCCCTTTTTCTACACGGGCAGCCTTGTATTCAGGTTTAGCTGGTTCTTTCTGGATAGCTGGAGCTGAAGATGGATTCTATCATCTATTTCTTTTTATGCTGTTCAGCTCCTATTGTACATATTTTGTTTATTTCCGCTGTAGACATTTGTGTATAGCTGAACTGTATTTGTACTAAGTAAGATCCTGTATACTGTGTAACTCTGATGATTACTTTTATCCAGTATATTTTGTTGTTCATTATCTGGTGTATTTATTTAATTCTGTTCTGCTATTATCTGTTTCTATGTTATATTCCAAAGATAACCTTGTTTCCGTGAGAACGGGAAATCGGGTCGTCTCAGTGGGAGGCTATAAATAGGTGGTTAGGGGCATACAGAGAGGGTTACTTTTCTTCATTCTCTCATTTGGTTGAGCTCGTGATCCTCCTTGGTCAATCAAATACACCTTACCACCATTAAAATTCTAGATCTACATAAGAGAATCGAAGATATATATCGTTTGAAGCTAGATCCGCGTCAAGAGAAGAGAGATTGCATCAAATCAAGAGGTTTGAAGAATATTCTTCGCTGTCCGGATTAAGAATTTAGCGATTTTGAGTTAATTCGAAGAATTGGTGAGTGATAAGCCTCTCGCACACAGATTCGATCAAGTATATGGGTTTTTTGTTCATATTATCAACATTTTAAGTTGTTTTCACCAAGATCTACATCACGGTAGGTATATTTTCAATTCAAATCACCATAACATCTAATCCAGCAACTTATAAACGATAATTTCATGTGTTTATTCTATGTTTAGATCAATTTAATCATTTGTTGAATCGTTGTTTTAATGTTTGTTGATTATTGCTTGAATCAATGGTTGATTTCTTGATTGAATTTGGATTGGTGGTGCTTGAAATGGATCGGTGGTGTTTGAGATTGTAACGACCCGAATTTTTCGACAATTTATTTTAGATATTTAATATGGTTTTAAATATTTAATTGATAAAATAAATGAATTTTTATGTTGAATTTTCAATCTAATATCGAATATATAAAATTATCGTAATACGAGAAGTTGTAATAATTAAATTCGAAATTTATAACAAAGTCAAAATGATTTAAATAGTTAATAGAAATTCAATTTGAACATAAATGATGATGATGATAATTTATTATCTAGGAATTAGTTGTTTTGAATTTAATTTATATCGTTTTAAATTAATATCTTCACCAGATGATCAAATGAGGCTTCAGAACTGGTCCCAATGTGTTCAGAATAGTGGTATAACCCTAAAAATGTCGGTTGTTTTGTTCAAAAAGGAGTTCGGAATCACAGGGTATTTTAAATTAAATAAAGTTGTACTGGTTGAAATAAAAATGAAATAAAATAAATTTTAAATGATTTACTTCTACCGTAAGTTACAGGACACCCTAAATTTCTAATGCATAAGCCTATTCTGAGCTACAACTATTTCCTTTCATTTCACATACTATATTGTTTCTTTCCTTCGTTCTTAACCAATCAGAAGAATTTATGGTATGTACGAATGGTTCCCTAATCATTCTATAAATCAAGCCTCAGCCTTTGTTAATTTCCATTTTTCTAAATCCACAAAGTAAAATCGTGTTTCACTCTTCATTCCGCAACTTAAATCCGCAAATTTGAAGTTCCCTTCTTAGTTTCTAATTCCTTTGATAAATCGAACCCTTCAAATTTGGTAACCCAAATCAAAAGCCGATCCTCTCTCTTTTTATTTTTCTTTAGTTCGTCCATTTCCTGGATAATCCAAATAAAAATCCACCGTGAATTCAATTCAATAAAAATTAATATAAAATAGAATCCTCCATGGAATCGATCAATCCTGGGATCGTTGCCATCGTAAGACGGAGAGCATCATGCTGCTATCCTTCAGTGTGGGTTAGAATGTCACTGAGATCGCTCAATTTCAGGGGTTCACGGTTGTCAGATTTGATCCGCCGACGGGATTGCAGGCACGACATTAAAGTGAGGATGAGCACCACGATGACCGCAAGTGGGATTTCAGGCAACTCGTCTTCACTGTAGCATGTGGTTAGGGTCGCGATGCGATGAGTGTCGATGGGTTTGCTGTGGTTGAGTAGGTGTCGAAAAACGGAAGGGGAAGGAAGACGACGAGTCAGAGATGATGGTTACAGGGTTGAAGGCTCGTGAGTAGGAGTTGAATGATGGCGATATTAGGCTTTGTTAATCATTGATGAAGGGTGCTCCAGCACTTAGAAAACACGACATTTACTGTGTTTAGGAGCAGGTATGGATTTCCAGTAGCGGCCATCGTGTTGAGCTGGAGCAGTGAGGGTGAACTTGGGTTTTTGATGGTCTGTAAAGGGTCTGCATGAGTTTTGGGGATGATGGGTTTGAACAGGGGACAGTTGCTCTAGTTTGAAGCAGGTTCGATATTTTTTGTTTTTTTAAAGTAGTTAATTAATTAACTAATGTTAGTTAAAAAAATCTTGTGTGAAAACCATTGCCAGGTTAGAATGCCAACGAAATGTATGAAATGATACTAACAATAATAATGCAATGGAAAGCTGTTCAAAAGATTTTACCAACCATGTTTATTATCTTTTTATCAATAATTAGATAAACTTATTGATTGCTATTCCAAATTGCTAACTTGGTAATGAATACTCCAATATAACATGTAGTGTATTTGGTATAAAAATCTGAAAAGAATATCTGTAATGATATAAAATTTGATGATATTATTTCGTATACATTTCCAGAATCAAATAAAATCATTCTTGTGGAGTTTGAAGACTCAGAAATAAATGAAAGGAAAATGACATTGATACAAGTGCAAACTAGAAACCCTGGTGAGTAAATCACACTTAGAAAATTTATTTATCATTTAAAAATAAATTGTTGGTTGCTTGGATGGATTTATTTAATTTTATCAGTTGTGGTTATTATATATATTGGTTATTTAGGCTTGGTGTTTGTGGCTATTATATGTATATGGATAATTGGATAGTTCCCACAGTACCATTAGTGGATTCCCGTAGTATCATTAGCGGATGACCCTATACGCCGCACAATATGATAGTGGATGACCATCTATACCGCGATATCCTGCCCCGAAGCGGGATGAGTATTTTTTTTATGTTGGCTAACGTCTGTGGATATAGGAAAATAGGTTGGAGTGATCCAACTGGATTCCTCAAAAATATTATTATCTATTTTCGTGTATATTATCATATATGATGTGTTAGAACATCTGTGATTAATAATTAGATGTTTTGATTAGTTGAATATCACTGGGCCTAAATGTTGATTTATAAAAATATCGTGAATAGGATATTTCGAGATTTAAAAGGGGAAATCTATTTTTTTAAATAGAATTGGAATTTCGAATGTGCTAAGAAATATCCACTTGTTTTGAATAATAAAAACAAGTAATGGAATTCATAAACGATGTTTATAAATTAAAAAATGCAGGAAATTGAAGTGAATTTATAAATGGTGTTCATAAATAAAATGGAATAATTTTCATTCGATAATGTGGGGGATTGAAATGAATTTATAAACGGCGTTTATAAATAAAGTGAAAAAAATTATCATTTGGATAATTTAAATATTTAAATTCAAATATGAATTTAAATGAGAATTGGGAATCGTGTTTAAAAGGAAAATGATGAAATCTGTTTCGATGATCAGAATATAAATTGAACTAAAATAAATCCAAATGGATTTATGATATGAATTTGACTATGTCGGATTTATTGAAACTAAATTATTTCCAGCAAGGGTATTTAAATTGTTTTGGATTGAAACTGAAATAAAGTATGAAAATAAATTATATAATATATATAAATTATAATAAATAAAATATTCCAAATTTGATTTGGGTTTCAAATAGATTTTGAAATGGAAACTGATTTTAAATTATAACACCAGGAAGTTCAGTTTATAAACGACGTTTATGAAATAAGTGAGATAATTATCATTTGGATAATTTAATTATTTAAATTCAATTATGAATTTAAAAGTGAATTGGGAAACGTGTTGAAAAATAGAACGATTGATTATATTTTCGGAATTCGGAATATAAACTGAATTGAAATAAATTTAACGAATTTATAATTGAAATTCGATTTATATCGAATTTATAAAGAAATTTATTACCAAAAGGTAGTTGGAATTCAGTATTGAAGATTGAAGTATAAATAAATTTATAATTGAATTATGAAATAATCGGCGATGACGGAAAACTAGAAATATTATGTTGAATTGGAAAAAATTGATTTGATATATATTAAAAATATATTAGAATGGAGTTGAAATTTATTTATAAACGAAGTTTAAACTTTTTTATATATAAATATAATTTAGAATGAGCTCGCTGCAGCACGACAGTTCATAATTTGGCGTTTCGAACTTCAGTAGAGTATATAGAACTCAATTTAAGTCGGAATTCTTTGAAACATGAATCATCAGGACCGATTTGATAATAGTTTTCTAATAAAAAAGAAAAATATGGATTTCATCATATAGATTTTGAGATATGAAAAAATCAAATTTCCAAAAAAACAGCGCCATAATCATTTAAAAACCATAACGGTATTTAATTAAATAAAAAGATTTTAAGAAAATAAAATCCGAATTTCCATTTGAAAAACCCAGATTTGAGTTGTAAGATAAACACGAACTCAAGTTGTGTAAATGAAATTTTTTTTGAAACAAAAATCATATTTTTAATTATTTAATAGTATTTACCAATTTGAAGAATAATTAGTTAACGGAATTTTTGAATCGAAATCAGGTTTTGGATAAGTGAATTGGATTTGTTCAAATAAAAAGAGAAATAAGCAAAACAACTAATTAATGGAAAATTAGCGAATTGAGTTAAAATGACCAGATTGAGTTGGAATAAAATAGAAATGAACTCATATGTGTTAAACAAGTGTGAAATGAAGAGAATGAAGTTTATAAATTTATTGACCGACAAAAAGGTACATGTTTAAATTCCATATGTGGTTTTATGCGCCGAATCGGCAAGTCGCTTGGTTTTTTGATTTTCTTTTTGGATGGAAAGGACCTAGAGAGGCATTTTGTAGTTGTACCGAGTGACTCGTACAAAGGAGGTTATGGCGAAATTTTCCGAAAATTTTAGGAGTTAGAATATTTTTCATAAAAATTGGATAACTAGAAAATCGATATATCAATATATATTGAATTTGACAAGGAAACGAATTTAAAATAGAGTATTATTAAAAAAATCTATAATTAAATCAGGTAAAATAGATAGAGAATAGTATATATGTTTTTAAAAATGAATAATTGGATTTTACGGTGTTGATTATTCAAGGCAACTGGTCTTGTCTGTTTTGAAGTTAACATGTTATTCAATCAAGGTCTGAGAGGTAATTATACCCCAACTTGATTGATTTCATTTTTAACTGATAAATAACAAGATTCAGTCTCGAAGAACAGTGTGTGTATAAGACTTAGTGAGTGATTTGGGTTGTTGTAACGATGTTTTACACAACATTCGTTTTAACCAAAGTAAGTGGAATTTTGGAAATATAATAATAAATATTTTCTGAGTATAGAAATGAATGGTCGTGAAAGGGAAAAGTAATTGGAATAAATTCCAATCATAAATAGAAAATATTTTCTAGGTACAGAAAATAAAAGAAGGTGATATTTGGAAATGTTTTCCAAATAGCGTAAGAGGCCAAGATGATTTTTGAAATATCGTGTTAACAAATATCGATAATGTAACGGCCCGGAAAAAAATTCGATGCTCGAATTTTCAACAATAATACATAACTCGTATTACTTGTCAAAAACTCAATATCGAACCCCCAGACTGTAGCGATCCAAACTTCCCCGTGAAGGAAAGCACGGATGGCCTTGAGGACCAGACAAATCGGAACACAAACAGGAGAACATTTCACTGCTTATTACAACAATTCCATCAGAATACAAGAATATACAGAGTTTGAATAAATATTACACATTTGACAAATATTAGAGATTTAAATTACATTTAAAAACATCGCAGCGGAAAATAATACAAAACACAACTAGAAGTAATACACGGATACAGAGCTTTCCGAGTATCGTTCTAGCTGTAAACTAGGATCCTGTGAATATAGATCCGCAAAACCAAAACTACTAGCTGCCCATGTGGAAAATAAGGGCACCCAGAGTTTAGGTTAAAACAATAAACTCCAGGTCAGTCATGTGATTGGTGTGAGAACTAAAACGGTTATTAATCTTTATTTTAAAGTTAGGTAAATCGAGGGACCACGCCGTATAACACGGAACGGGTTTTCACCCCAAGAATACCAGTGCATAAAACAACAGCGCAATGCTAAATAAAGAAGAATGAAGCTATTATAAGACCCAGGTCCCATCACACAATGCAACGCAAGCCGGAGGATAGGGTTTTTACCTTATAATAGCCAATTGGTACGTGAAATTTGACATTTTATTATTACTATAAGTGAAGAAAACAACTTCAATCATAATGTATAAATCATAGACGGCATAAGTGACCCATATCACTATATCGCCGTACTAGGCTCTACAAATAAAACCGAAATATCACGTATTGGAAATTGGATTCCATCATGAGTCGAGGCAAGGGGCAAGCTCCTCTCCATTCGAGACAGTCTAGCAAATGCCCCAGGATCGCACATAGCGGTCCTTGGAATCGGTTGGGCCGGTCCTCTCTTACTTTTGAGGATTAGTTTTTCCTGAACACATGTTTCTCGATCCTTACAGACCTAAAATCGATGCGCCTCGCATTCCAACAACCGCACAGGTAAAAAGTATATAAATGTCAGGGTCGGTAGGTCACAAACATCACCCATAGCTAGAAAGAAATGTCATGTTCTCCCAACGGTCCGTATCCCATTTTTGACTCATAACGAGGTGTGAGGCTCGCGAATTCACGTTATACACAAAGCTGCGCCACACAGGCCGTGCTTTGATCATCAACCACAAGACGTTGCTTTTCAACAGAAGCCTTGATCATTTGTCACTTAGGCGTGCCACACAGGCAATTCACTCCATGCGACTGATGTCCATCGATATACAACCTCTGAGCTCGTACGTCTCAGAGAAGGGCATTAAGCAAAAGAATAAATTCTCCGCCGCCAAACAGATGCATATTTAATAGAGATCAATCAACACAGAATAAAATCCAATGTCAGACACACAGTACATTTACAAGTTCGTTCTGGGTCTGAACGAAACCGGAGGCACTTTTCTCACATATCCATCGATCTCCAAGTACGTCTGGACGATCACCAACTGATTCCCTCCTCTTGGGTGTACAGCCCAATCAAGATCATCAGTAATCACCCAAACGATGTGAAGACTTCCGTTCTTCAACCACCCTCTTCATCTTCGACTTATCGTCGAATCGGTTATTCCGAATGGGTATAAACCCGGCCTTTCCGAATAACCCACGTATATAATAAACAAATGTTACACAAACCTAACATACGCCTCATTATAATTCAGAATATTCTTTTATTTAAATTTTTACATTCTTAGGGAAAGGTTCCCTTAATTTTATCAAAGATAAATTCTTCTAAATTAATTCTTTAATCATCCTTTGGATATCATTTCAAACCATATTATGGTTTTCCAAACTAGTCGGGATTAGCGAACCACACTGAAGTAATTATTTATTTTATTTCCCAATCCCAACCTATTCATCCCATGGAGCAAAACTAGTAATACTCCATATCTAACACCACGGTGTTATCGGAAAAATTAATTACCATTTCACGTTCAAATCTAATTAAAGATTTAACTATCGCTTTGGATCAAAACTGGTGATACTCCATCCTCGATCACTTTCCAAATTTGATATTTTAAATTGTCAATTCACATTTCAATTTAATTACAGATTCATTAAAATTCCACTTTTTTTTAATGTCCCCCCCCCCCAATTCAATATCGTGTCTTTAACTGGGTTAAAGAACCTATGTCACCTAAAATACGACTCACGATAAACCCAAAACCACTTTCTATTGTTAATTGGGTTAAAGAACAGGTGTTATTCAAAACACCGCTCACGATAAACCCAAAACCAATTTAAATTCAATTCCAATTAATATTATTTAATTGGTACACTTCATTAAATCTAAATAGAAAGATTTAATCCTTTTCTCAACTGGGCTTAAAAACAGTGTTAATGAAGACACCATTCACGACAAACCCAAATCACATTTGATATTAAATATAAGGCTCTGAATAGAAAATATATCGGCTTATATTCAATATCAAATTCTACGACCAAGAAATATCGTATTGGAAATAACGATATAAATATATCTTTCAAATTCCCATTACAATATCTGTATAATCATGAAATCCAACATCGAAATATTCCAAAGATAATTTCGATTCAAATCCATTCCAATTCAATTATTGGAAATTTTAGTTACTTTTAAAACCCCTTTCAAATTCAACTTATTTATTTCAAAAATAAATTGATTTTAATTCTAGTTCAAAACTAGTTCATTTCGATAAAAATCTATTTTTATCATTTCAAATATGGATTTTTTCATTCCAATTCTTCACAAATCATTTCTTATGATTTTACACAAATTATTACTATTTTTAATAATTTTATCAAGGCCCGTACAGTCGATTTCCATCAACGGCCATCGAACTGCACTTACAACGACTTTTCCAAAATTGATTTGGACATAATTCCAAATCCAACCGTTAGATTTCAAATTTCTAATATTCTTTAGAAAGATCTTTTCGATACGAACCCATCGGTTCCAGTTTTAGGAGAATCCGACAGTCGTATCTCCCATAATATCCATTCGATGTCAATGGTGGAAATTCGCGACCTGCCGCGGCACGACACATTCTATTCAGGCCATTCTATATATATAATACATATATATTATATATATTTCGTCGATTTCCTTTTAAAACGTATTATATAAATCGTTTTAAATTCGTTTTCGAAATGATTTCAACTTCATATTCAATTTTAAATCAAAATTGACTATTCCACATCATCGATATACAAATGATAATATTTTCAAAATGTTATATTTTGAAATCACTTCCTTTTCTATATTCATTATAAAAACGAATATAATCGATATAATTATCGTTCACATCAAAATGGTGCATCTCTAATCAACACGGTTTAATATATTTCAATAACTTCGTTATTCTATTCAACAAATGAATATTTATTATATTCAACACATGAATCTATATTTCTTTCAACACATGAATATTCTCAACACATGAGTATCGTCAACACATGACTATTTTTATTATTTAATATATTTTATAAAATTATGATAAAGATAAAGATTTTATTGTTTAAAATATTTTACTCAACACATGAATATTTTCAACACATGAATATTCCCAACACATGAACATCGTCAACAAATGACTATTTATTATATTCAACACATGAATATATATTTTAATATTCTTTATTTTCCCAATTGGAATGAGGCCAAATCAATTACCATATAATGTTAATTATATGGTTTCCATACAACACATGTATATAAATAGCAACGATAAATAATCAACCATCATCCAAAGTGCACCACACAACTGCATAAGCATTAAATATAAATAATTAACGCTTACACAGTCTGTCGACCAATTGATTGACATACAACTAAATGATTGGGATTAGTGTACGCCAAATATCATCCGAACACCCATATGGGGTTTCAATCCACAAACACTGAATATTATTTGTGCAGTTGGGCGACGTGTAAAATTTATCGTCCCAATCAATATCCTTCAAATAGGTGTACATAAACAAACCGTCCGGTTTGTAAATGAATATTTATTTATTCACATTCACGTTAAAAATTATATTTTTAATGATAATTTATTTATTTCAACACATGAATATTTATTTTTCAATCATTCCACAACACAATCAATTTTCACAACACATCAATCAAACAAACAAGCCGTCCATGGTCTGTGGATGACGGGTGTTGCAAAGCACCGTCTGCATCCTAGTATATATTTATAACTAGAAAAAGAAATTTAAACAGAGAAGTTCTCACCGATTCGAGATCCACTCCGCCAGTCTTTAATTCTGAACGGTTCAGATTTGGATTTGTTCTCCATCAGTCCCATCGCAATTCCTTTCACGCTGTTCATAGTAAAAATCATATTTTTATCGCTTTATTCTAAAAAATAAAAATCATATTTTTATTTCTACTTCATATATTTTTACAATGCTCCTTTATATATAAAAATTATAATTTTATACCTCTACTTCTTATATAAAGATCGAATTTTTATTTCGCTTCATATATAAAAAAAATCGTATTTTTATATTCTCTATTTTATAAAAATTATATTTTTATCCTCTACATCATATAAAAATTATATTTTTATCCTCTTTACACATAGAATATCATATTTTAAGATACCAAAAATAGTATCATTTCTTCACTTACTAAAAATCGCATCTTTCATGGAAAAGAAAATCAAATCTTTTGTATCATAAAAATCTAAACTCTATGTAAATAAAAATCTCATCTTGTCATGATTAAAAATCTAAACTCTATCGCATTAAAGCCCTTACCCTTATATAAATTAAAGATCATATTTTTGTGCTATTAAATCTCAAAGACCTGAGTTCTATTTAGTTACCTTAGCAAATCAGGTAATATCGGCTTCTGAAAAACCATTGCTCCTGCTCACCATCTTCCTTGCGTCGCTGGAGGCTCGAAGAGGTGATCAAGCGCACGTGACTCGGTTGGCTAGTGGGCTGCAGAACAGGGGGTGGGGCGGTCTCGTCAGGTGGCGGAAGGGCTGAGCGTGGTGCGGGGGTGCCAGGGCTTCGGTCTGATTCGATTTGGGGCACTTTGGTATCCACGGTGGGGAAGGAGAGGAGGAGACGGGGTCTGGGTGCGCCGGGAGGGGTTGGTCGGTCTACAGCAGTGGTGGCGCGTCCAGGGGGAGCACGACGGTGGGCATTATAGGGGAGGGGCTGTGCGTCTTTTTCCTTTTTCCCCTTTTTTTTCTATCATGTTTGACTGTAGTCAAAGAGAAGGGGGTTGAGATATTTATATAAATATTTAATTTCTTTTCAAAAAGTAACCTTTTCGTTCGGACCCCAATCCGAACCCAACGACTGTCGTCCCTAGCTAAGTACCCACATTCCGAACACAATGGGATATGTCTCATTAGCCAAATCGATTGTTTCGATCAGTTTTTCTTTAAATTAAAATATAAATCAATATATTGCATTTTAACGTAAATTTTAATTTACCGGGGTCACGTACAGACTCAAAAAATTTCCGAAAAATATTTTCTAGCTTCGCATTGACGCTACGGTCCTAACAAAGCTAATTTCATCGAATTCTGAGACCTTTTGAAAAATGGCCATTTTCAGGTCGATCGAAATTAATTGAAACTGTCAAAACACGTTTTTCTTTGCCACGCTCACATATTGATTCAGAAAATAATGAATTTTGGAATCTAGCAATAACTTGACATCACTGATCCAAAAAAAAAGTGGTTTCGTTGAAAACTGAGGTCGTTTGCAAAATTTCCATTTTTAAAGGCCAGAATTTCATAGCGACTATTCTGAATTTTTAACTGGACGTAACTTTTGATTCCTGCTATGAAATTTCAATTTTTTGGATTCGTTGGAAAGTTATTTTAAATTAAATTCTCATATTTTTGGTTTCACCAAAATCCGGTTTATTTTGCACCCGGTACATTCATTTGAACTTTGAAATTGAATTATCTAACTACCGCGCCATTTTCAATTCCTTTTATATTTAATTTTAAATATTTATATTCCAACGACGATTCAACTAAATATATACATTCTAATTCTATTCAAAATAAATTTCTCGTCGATATTATTTAAAATAATTCATTTTAAATATTCAAAATTCACTAAAATTGCCAAAATAAAAATTTTAAATTGGCTCAGAATTTCCGGGTTATTACAATCTCCCCCACTTAAAACTTTTCGTCCCCGAAAAGGAATGAAGCCGAAAGTTGTTTCACAAACCAACTCAACTACCATTTTTTTCATTACGGCTTAAGTTCTTTAACTTTTCAGTTTTTAAAACTTTTCAAAATTTTCCAAAATTTGGCTAACACCCTAAATTTTCGAAAAATTTCACCATAACCTCCCCTTCACCGGGGACTTTGGGATATTTCATATAGCCTCCCATGGCCTTCTTCAATTCAAAAGAAAAAGAAAAAGCCAAGCGGCTAGCTAATCGGCTCATAAAATCATCTAAACCCAAAGAAATACAATAAACATGTACTTATTTGTCCGGCAAACAGTTTTATTCCTCTTTGCTAGCCTCCTTGCTATGACCTGTTCACACACACACACACACACACACACACACATATATATATATATATATATATATGTACATGCATGCAGTTGTAATCCTTTTTCAATATAGTTCAATATTCGGTTCAATTTGGGATAATGGTTCAAAATTGTCAAACAAATAAACAAGCAACACACCCAGCAATCAATTACTGAATTAACGTTTCAAATTCATATCTTTGATACATATACATAAAATCATGTTTTAATGCCAAATCACAACAATAAACCTATCTAGTTTTGGTTCTCACACCAGTCTAATGGAAATATATAGACATCACACTTTCGAAACACGAACATAAATATTGGTGATGGAGCTCCATCATCAAAATCATCTACGAGCGACTAGAGTGTGATTCTATATCTGTCTAGTATATTAAAACTTCGAATATACATTCATGACGCGTATATGCAAAATCTTTATATACTCGATTGTCCAAAATCAATACAAATAAAATATTCAAATACGTTTAAAACGTTTTAAATTTCAAAACAAAATTGTTTTCATTTGAAAAATATACTCTTCACACTCGTTCTAGGATACTACTGATCCCATCTCTAACGAGTCATTCTAATTGGATATTACTAATCCAATATCTAATGTATTCTTTTGTATGGTTCTAATGTGTTTATTATCGAGCTCTGTAAACCAAAGCTCTGATACCGCTCTGTAGCGACACGAACTTCCCTGTGAAGGAAAGCACAGATGGCCTTGAGGACCAGACAAATCGGAACGCAAACAGAAGAACATTTCACTGCTTATTACAACAATTCAATCAGAATATAAGAATATACAGAGTATGAATAAATATTACACATTTGACAAATATCAGAGATTTAAATTACATTTAAAAACACTGCAGTGGAAAATAATACAAAACACAACTAGAAGTAATACACGGATACAGAGCTTTCCGAGTATCGTTCCAGCTGTAAACCAGGATCCTGTGAATATAGATCTGCAAAACAAAAACTACTAGCTGCTCGTGTGGAAAATAAGGGCACCCAGAGTTTAGGTTAAAACAATAAACTCTAGATCAGTCACGTGACTAGTGTGAGAACTAAAACAGTTATTAACCTTTATTTTAAAGTTAGGTAAATCGAGGGACCACGCTGTATAACACGGAACGGGTTTTCACCCCAAGAATACCAGTGCATAAAACAACAGCGCAATGCTAAATAAAGAAGAATGAAGCTATTATAAGACCCAGGTCCCATCACACAATGCAACGCAAGCCGGAGGATAGGGTTTTCACCTTATAATAGCAAAAAATGCTTGGTACGTGAAATTTCATATTTTATTATTACTATAAGTGAAGAAAACAACTTCAATCATAATGTATAAATCATTGACGGCATAAGTGACCCATACCACTATGTCGCCGTACTAGGCTCTACGAATAAAACCGAAATATCACGTATTGGAAATTGGATTCCATCATGAGTCGAGGAAAGGGGAAAGCTCCTCTCTGTTCGAGACAGTCTAGCAAATGCCCCAGGATCGCACACAGTGGTCCTTGGAATCGGCTGGGCCGGTCCTCTCTTACTTTTGAGGATTATTTATTCATGAACACAATTTCCCGGTCCTTACAGACCTAAAATCGATGCGCCTCGCATTCCAATAACCACACAGGTAAAAAGCATATAAATGTTAGGGTTGGTAGGTCACTGACATCATCATAACCCAAAAGAAACTTCGTGTTCTCCCAACGGTTCGTATCCCATTTTTGGCTCATACCGAGGTGTGAGGCTCGCGAATTCACGTTATACACAAAGCTGCGCCACACAGGCCGTGCTTTGATCATCAACCACAAGACTTTGCTTTTCAACAGAAGCCTTGATCATTTACCATTTAGGCGTGCCACACAGGCAATTCACTCCATGCGACTGATGTCCATCGATATACAACCTCTGAGCTTGTACGACTCAGAGAAGGGTGTTAAGCAAAAGAATAAATTCTCCGCTGCCAAACAGGTGTATATTTAATAGAGATCAATCAACACAGAATAAAATCCAATGTCAGACACACAGTCCATTTACAAGATCGTTCTGGGTCTGAACGAAACCGGAGGCACTTTCCTCACATATCCATCGATCTCCAAGTACGTCTGCACGATCACCAACTGATTCCCTCCTCTTGGGTGTACAGCCCAATCAAGATCATCAGTAATCACCCAAACGATGTGAAGACTTCCGGTCTTCAACCACAGTCTTCATCTTCGATTTATCGTCGAATCGGTTATTCATAATGGGTATAAACCCGGCCTTTCCGAATAACCCACGTATATAATAAACAAATGTTACACAAACCCAACATACGCCTCATTGCAATTCAGAATATTCTTTTATTTAAATTTTCACATTCTTAGGGAAAGGTTCCCATTAATTTTATCAAAGATAAATTCCTCTAAATTAATTCTTTAATCATCCTTTGGATATCATTTCTAACCATATTATGGTTTTCCAAACTAGTCGGGATTAGCGAACCACACCGAAGTAATTATTTATTTTATTTCCCAATCCCAACCTATTCATCCCATGGAGCAAAACTGGTAATACTCCATATCTAACACCACGGTGTTATCGGTAAAATTAATTACCATTTCACGTTCAAATCTAATTAAAGATTTAACTATCGCTTTGGAGCATAACAGGTTATACTCCATCCTCGATCACTTTCCAAATTTGATAATTTAAATTATCAATTCACATTTCAATTTAATTACAGATTCATTAAAACTCCACTTCGTTTTAATCTTTCCCCCCTAAATCAATACCCTGTCTTTGACTGGATTAAAGAACCAATGTCACCTAAAAAACGACTCACGATAAACCCAAAATCACTTTCTACTGTTAATTGGGTTAAAGAACAGGTGTTATTCAAAACACTGCTCATGATAAACACAAAATCAATTTAAATTCAATTCCAATTAATATTATTTAATTGGTTCACTTCATTAAATCTAAATAGAAAGATTTAATCCTTTTCTCAATTGGGCTTAAGAACAGTGTTAATGAAGACACCATTCACGACAAACCCAAATCACATTTGATATTAAATATAAGGCTCTGAATAGAAAATATATCAGCTTATATTCAATATCAAATTCTATGACCAACAAATATCGTATTGGAAATAACGATATAAATATATCTTTCAAATTCCCATAACAATATCTGTATAATCATGAAATCCAACATCGAAATATTCCAAAGATAATTTCGATTCAAATCCATTCCAATTCAATTATTGGAAATTCTGGTTACTTTTAAAACCCCTTTCAAATTCAATTTATTTATTTTAAAAATAAATTGATTTTAGTTCTAGTTCAAAGCTAGTTCATTTCGATAAAAATCTATTTTTATCTTTTCAAATATGGCTTTTTTCATCCCAATTCTTCACAAATCATTTCTTATGATTTTACACAAATTATTACTATTTTTAATAGTTTTATCAAGGCCCATACAGTCGATTTCCATCAACGGCCATCGTACTGCACTTACAACGATCTTTTCCAAATTTTATTTGGACATAATTCCAAATCCAACCGTTAGATTTCAAATTTCTTATATTCGTTAGAATGCTCTTTTCGATACAAACCCAACGGTTCTGGTTTTAGGAGAATCCGACGGTCGAATCTCCTGTAATATCCATCTGAAGTCAATGGTCGAAATTCGCGAACTGCAGCGGCGCGACGCGTTCTATTCAGGCCATTCTATTTCAACTTCATATTCAATTTCAAATCAAAATTGAATATTCCACATCATCGATATACAAATGATAATATTTTCAAAATGTTTTATTTTGAAATCACTTCCTTTTCTATATTCATTATAAAAACGAATATAATCGATATAAATATCGTTCACGTCAAAATGGCGCATCTCTAATCAACACAACTTTATATATTTCAATAACTTCGTTATTCTATTCAACAAATGAATATTTATTCTATTCAACACATGAGTCTATATTTCTTTCAACACATGAGTATCGTCAACACATGACTATTTTTATTATTTGATATATTTTATAAAATTATGATAAAGATAAAGATTTTATTGTTTAAAATATTTTACTCAACACATGAACATCGTCAACACATGACTATTTATTATATTCAACACATCAATATATATTTTAATATTCTTTATTTTCCCAATTGGAATGAGGCCTAATCAATTACCATATAATTAGTTAATTATATGGTTTCCATACAACACATGTATATAAATAGCAACGATAAATAATCAACCATCATCCAAAGTGCACCACACAACTGCATAAGCATTAAATATAAATAATTTACGCTTACACAGTCTGTCGACCAATCGATCGACATACAACTAAATGATTGGGATTAGTGTACGCCAAATATCATCCCAACACCCGTGTGGGGTTTCAATCCATAAACACTGAATATTATTTGTGCAGTTGGGCGACGTGTAAAATTTATCGTCCCAATCAATATCCTTCAAATAGGTGTACATAAACAAACCGTCCAGTTTGTAAATGAATATTTATTTATTCACATTCATGTTAAAAATTATATTTTTAACGATAATTAATTTATTTCAACACATGAATACTTATTTTTCAATCATTCCACAACACAATCAATTTTCACAACACATCAATCAAACAAACAAGCCGTCCATGGTCTGTGGACGATGGGTGTCGGGTGCTGCTAAGCACCGTCTGCATCCTAGTATATATTTATAACTAGAAAAAGAAATTTAAACTGAGAAGTTCTCACCGATTCGAGATCCACTCCACCAGTCTTTAATTCTGAACGGTTTAGATTTGGATTTGTTCTCCATCAGTCCCATTGCAATTCTTTTCACGTTGTTCATAGTAAAAATCATATTTTTATTGCTTTATTCTAATAAATAAAAATCATATTTTTATTTCTACTTCATATATTTTTACAATGCACCTTTCTATATAAAAATTATATTTTTATACCTCTACTTCTTATATAAAGATCGAATTTTTATTTCGCTTCATATATAAAAAAAATCGTATTTTTATATTCTCTATTTTGTAAAAATTATATTTTATCCTCTACATCATATAAAAATTATATTTTTTTTTTTGAAAATGGGTATTTTCTATTATTAGGCTTTTCGGCCCAAGAAGATGTTTTGCAATGCGCAAAACAGACGCATTAAAAACCGACAGCACATATATGTCAACACTAGTTACAACACTTACTTTCCCCTAATTCCTCCCAAATCGACAAATAATTTCGGCGGTTCTTATGGAAGGCGGAGGAAACATCGAGCTCTACGAGGCGTTCGTGGCGGCCTTAGGCTTTCAGCTTCAGTACGTGGTGCCCGCTCATCCCTTAAATCCGTTCCTCCTCCAACAGCAGTTCGTGCTTCCAGTGGCGATGTGAGTTTTTTGCCCCTCAATTTAACAATCAAATCAGTTTCGATTTCTATTAGCTTGGTTAATTCATCAACTGATCGTTGTTTGTTGTGAAACACCCTTCGATTTCTTTCTTTCCATAACCACCAAATTGCAGATACGAAGCTAATGCCATAGTATTTTATTTTTATGTCTTCTCTCGTCCAATGACTGGCCAGGTAACTTATGCAGTTCTTCAATTCTGCTTGCTGTGGTATTGCATGTTCAGTATATTTGTTGCATGTCTTGTTTATCACTTCATTAGTGTATTTGCACTGAAAGAACATATGTTCGTGTGATTCTTCTGCATGGATTTCACAAAAATTGCATCCATTTGAATTAATAATACCCCAGTTAAATAATCAATCTTTTGTGGGTAACCTATTGAGCAGAGCTTTGTAAACTGTCGAAGAAAGTTTGGGTGGGAATATTTTATCCCATATAAATTTATGCCAGTCAACATTAGGTTTTTTATCTCTACACACATCCCACGCTGATTTAATGGAAAATTCATTACTTGGTGTCCACTTCCATTTATCAAAATCTCTATCTATGAACAAAGGCATATATTCAATTTCTCTTTTTTGTTCTTCACTGCATGGCAGTCTGTCACATCTCCAAGCCCCATTTTGAATTATTTGATTAACCTTACGGTTTGGGCATCCATAAGCTGAATACGTATCCCACCCCAAATGATCAATTAATGATTTGCCTCTCACCCAAGGGTCCTTCCAGAGATCAGTTTCATTTCCTCTTGCAAATTCCCTTTCGCAACATTTAGTAAGTTTATGTCTAACCTTCAGAATAGCTTTCCACGTTACTGATGCATTATTATCCACTGCCATATTCTAGAAATTATCTTTTATATATCTTCTCCTCATCCACCGTGCCCATAAGCCATTATCTGAAATAATTCTCCATGCTTGTTTAATTGTGAAAGCTTCTCTCATGTCTCCTATACTCCTTAGACCCACTCCACCTTCTGCTTTTGGTTTGCACAGAGTTTCATATTTAATTTTGTGTAGTTTTCCTCTCCAAATGAAGTCTGCACATGCATCCTCAATTTTGTCAATCGAAGCTTCAGGAATTTGAAAGGTTTGGATCCAAAAGTTTATTTTAGATTGTATGACTGTATGCACCAGTTCAATTCTTCCCGCAAAAGACAATAATCTAGAATTCCATCCTTGCAGTCTGTTTCTAATCTTTGTTAACAATTCGGCACATTCTCGATCAGTTATTTTGTTAGATGAAAGTGGTACGCCAAGGTATTTGATAGGCAGTTCACCCTCCTTGACCTTTAGTATCTCAAGAATTTGATTCCTCCTCACACAGAACTTGTTGAAGTAACATTTTGTTTTTTTCTCATTCATTTTCAATCCCACATACTTCTCTAATTTATCAAAATTTTCCATGATTTTGTGAGCAGCTTTATCATTTGATTTCACACATATTATCAAGTTATCTTCATATAATAAGTGACTGATGCAAGGTTGAAAATTGTGCACTGGAAGGATACTTTTGTCAAAAACTGCTAGTTCCATTTGGAGAGAAAAATACTCCATTGCAATAGCAAACAAATATGGAGAGAGCAGGTCACCCTGTCTAATTCCACGATTGCTCGTAATGAAACCCTTCGGGACTCCATTTATCAGAATAGAAAAGGTAGGCATATTAATACATTCTGAAATGAGTCTGACCATATTTTCCGGGAACCCCATATCCTTGAGCATATGAATGATAAACCATCTATTAATCTTATCGTAAGCTTTGTGTAGGTCAACTTTTAAACAAAATCTGTCTGCTCCCTTTTTATTAAAGTTTCTTATCAGCTCATGAGCTAACAGCGAATTTTCTGAAATACGTCTACCTTTAATAAAAGCACTCTGACATTCTGCAATCATATCTGGTAGCACTCTTTTCAGTCTATTGCATAACACTTTGCTCAAAATTTTATAAATGACATTACAGCATGCAATCGGTCTATGATCGGCGATCATGGTAGGTTTTTCTTTTTTAGGGATAAGACACAAAAATGTATGATTTATCTCTTTGAGAACTTTACCAGTTATAAATGCTTCCCGAATAGCTAACACCAGCTTTGTTTTTAGGTCCGTCCAGTGAATCTTGTAATAACTGGAGCCGATCCCATCTGGGCCTGGGGAGGAATCAACATGGACGGATTGGACAGCTTCGAAAATTTCAGCCTCAGTTATGCTGCGCCTCATCATCCTCCTTCCTCGACTGTTCAGAATTCTTCTGGGGTTGATTTGGGGTAAGTCTTGCTCCACCACACCATTGTATAGGTCAGAGAATAATTGATAGCTTCTTCTTCGAACTGTTTGATATCCATCAGCTCTTTGCCATCCTGATCAAAAATTTGTGAATTAAAGTTAGTATTTTGTCTAACGGACATTTTAGTATAGAAGAATTTTGAACATTCATCTCCTTCCGATAGCCATTTCTCCTTCGCTTTTTGCTTAAGTTCCACTGCTTTAGATTTGAGAGCGTTTCTGAGTTCATTTTGACTTGCATGATATTGTCTCCAAGTTTCTTCCGAATTGTCACCATTGTCAATTTTTTGCAAGAGATTGGCAGTTAATTCTTCTATCTTTATGATGCTATCTCCTTCCTTTACTCTAGTTCTGTTCCACTCCTTTAACCTCTTTTTTTCTTGTTTGAGAAAAGCTACAAAGTTATACATAAAGTTCCCATAATATTGATCAAGTGCATTAAAGTTATTTACTTCATTATATCCTTCAATCATATACCAGTGATTAGCATATCTGAATGGCTTTCCTTTTGCATTTTCATTTCATGGAATCAGATTTATGTGTATAGGGCAGTGATCACTTGTCGAAGAAGGGAGGACGTTGACTTTCATATCAGCAAATTTGTTAATACACTCAACATTAATCAACACTCTATCTAGTTTGCACACTATTTTCCTGCTTTCACCACTTCTCCATGTATAACGTAGGCCGCAATGGACTGGCTCCACCAATCCAGAAGCTACAACACAGGTATTAAATTCTGATAGCTGAGAAACTCTCACATTTGCACCTCCTTTCTTGTCTTCTGCACGTATTATAGCGTTAAAATCCCCCATTACCATCCAAGGCAGTTTGTTATTATTTGCTAGTTGTCTGATTTTGCCCCATAGAACAGTTCTTTGGTTGTGATTGTTGCTTGCATATACTACAGATATCATCAAATTAAGACCCCTTTATTAGTTGCTTTTACAATTACCTGTTGTTCATCTTTGTCTATCACGTCACATTGCCAAACTCTAGTGTGCCAAATAATAAGGATTCTGCCCTTATCTGAAAAATCATTGTTGTTAACGTAGGACCATTCATTTCCTAGTGACTCAATAAAGAACTGCAAGTTATCCTCATTCAATTTATTTTCAAGTATACCCATAAAAGAAGGGGAGAGATTCCTTCTTAAGTTGCATAAGTCTAACAAACGGGTATCATTGTTAAGACCTCTGACATTCCAACTAATTACGGACATTTGTTAAGCATTTGAGGCCACGGCTCCTCAAATTCTTAGGAGATACATCACGCACCTTAGCGTTCTTTGTTGAGTCTTTTTCCTTGTTGAATTGCTTATTATATTCAGGGTTTGCCTTTGTTAAACTTTTATTGCTGTCATTTTCTTCATCCGACTTTTCATCATCCTGGTTTTCTAGATCAATGTTCAGGTTATTGACATCCTCCATTGATTCAGGTAGCTGCTCCGATGCCAACTGATGTGAATTTTCAAGTGCAGACGGCTGAGTTTGGGGAGTTATCATCCCTGCTTGTGTCTCAAATGCTGGCGGCTGATCCAACTGCTCCTCCTGATCATGTTCCACTGAATTTTCCTCCGCCTGATATAAGCTAGCTTCCTCCTCATTTATAGTGCGATTAGGGTTGGATGTATTAGCTGTTTTATCAGATGCAGCAATTTTGTCACTGAAGTTTTCAATGTTTTTGTCTGGTTGTATCTTTTGGTTAGTTTCAGTAGATGAATTAGGCTCTTTTGCCTTCCACATTTGTCTAACAGGTTTGACAACGGTCTCGCATTGTATAGTAGTATGTCCAAAGCATTTGCAGTGTTGACAAATAGGTGGAACGTACTCGTATTCTACCTCCTGTATATAAACATTGCCATGCTTTTCTTTTGCTCTTATTTGCCTTTTTAGTTCATTACTTACATGCATATCTACCAGTACCCTTGCATACTTCAGTCTTTTGACATTTTTGGTTAAATTATCCATAGTTAATGGTACCCCAATTATGCTAGCAAGTTTGCTAATTCCCCTTGCGTTCCACAATGACAAGTCTAGGTTCATAAGCTTGATCCAGACTGGATGCGTCTCCAACATATCTCTTTCTAACTTTAAATTAGGTTCCCAACGCTTAGTGAAGATCAATTTGCTGTCCATGAACCATGGTCCACCGTTTAGCACTTTGCTACAATCTTCCTCTTTTTCAAATTTTATCAAATAGAATCCATTTTCTCTTGCAAACACATCCCATAAACTTGTTGGTTTCCATTCAAGTTTGATATATGCATTTAAGTGAACATAGTACGGTCGTCTGCCAACCAAATAAATGTATATTGAATTTTTCCACATATCCTTGGCAGCGTCAAATACTAGATCGTCCAGATCCACAAATTCTCCTTCATCATCTTTTAATATATCAAATTTTTCCACACCTCCTTTAATAATAGTATTACCTGCCACAGCTGATGCCCACGTGCGCATTCCTGATTTGACTTGTAAAGTTGCATTGGCCGTATTCTTTCCTGATCCTCCAAGTAAAAAGATAGTTTCTTTTCTTCACTTACTAAAAATCGCATCTTTCATGAAAAAAAAATCAAATCTTTCGTATCATAAAAATCTAAAGTCTATGTAAATAAAAATCTCATTTTGTCATGATTAAAAATCTAAACTCTATCGCATTAAAGCCCTTACCCTTATATAAATTAAAGATCCTATTTTTGTGCTATTAAATTTCAAAGACCTGAGTTCTGTTTAATTACCTTAGCAAATCAGGTAATATCGGCTTCTGAAAAACCCTTGCTCCCTCTCACCATCTTCCTTGCGTCGTCGGAGGCTCGAAGAGGTGACAGGGCGCACGTGATTCGGTTGGCCAGTGTACTACGAAACAGGGGGTGGGGCGGTCTCGTCAGGTGGCGGAGGGGCTGAGCGTGGCGGGGGGTGCTAGGGCTTCGGTCTGGTTCGATTTGGGGCGCTTTGGGATCCACGGTGGGGAAGGAGAGGAGGTGGCGGGGTCTTGGTGTGCCGGGAGGGGTTGGTTGGTCTCCAATAGCGGTGGCGCGTCCAGAGGGGCACGACGGTGGGCATCGACGGGGAGGGGTTGCGCATCTTTTTTCCTTTTCCCCTTCTTTTTTTTCTATCGTGTTTGATTGTAGTCAAAGAGAAGGGGGGGTTGAGATATTTATATAAATATTTAATTTCTTTTCAAAAAGTAACCTTTTCGTTCGGACCCCAATCCAAACCCAATGACTGTCGTCCCTAGCTAATTACCCTCATTCCGAACACAATAGGACATGTCTCGTTAGCCAATTCGATTATTTCGATCAGTTTTTCTTTAAATTAAAATATAAATCAATATATTACATTTTAACGTACATTTTAATTTACTGGGGTCACATACAGACTCTAAAAATTCCCGAAAAATATTTTCTTGCTTCGTATTGACGCTACGGCCCTAACAAAACTAATTTCATCGAATTCTGAGACCTTTTGAATAATGGCCATTTTCAGGTCGATCGAAATTAACTGAAACTGTCAAAACACGTTTTCCTTTGCCACGCTCACATATTGATTCAGAAAATAACGAATTTTGGAATATAGCAATAACTTGACATCACGGATCTAACAAAAGTGGTTTCATCAAATACCGAGGTCGTTTGTAAAATTTCAATTTTTAAGGGCCAGAATTCCATAGCGATTATTCTGAATTTTCAACTAGACGTAACTTTTGATTCCCGCTATGAAATTTCAATTTTTCGGATTCGTTGGAAAGATATTTTCAATTAGATTCTAATATTTTTGGTTTCACCAAAATCCATTTTATTTTGCACCCGGTACATTCATTTGAACTTTGAAATCGAATTATCGAACTACCGTGCCATTTTCAATTTCTTTTATATTTAATTTTAAATATTTATATTCTAACGACGATTCAAATAAATATATATGTTCTAATTCTATTCAAAATAAATTTCTTGTCGGTATTATTTAAAATAATTCATTTTAAATATTCAAAATTCACTAAAATTGCCAAAATAAAAAATTTAAATTGGCTCAGAATTTCCGGGTTATTACACAGACTGTTAATAGAAAGAAGTAAGAGGATGAGAAGTATAAAGAAAGAAATTTAGAATAGAAGGAAAAAGAAGAACACATCAGAATCTCACAGCAGAACGAATGAGTATAATATAACAAATCTCTTTGTAAAAGAAACTGTATATATATATACATACCATTTATCAGAGTACAACATACATCAATCACAGCGGAAATACACTTTATATCTAACGGTGAAGCCTCCTGCTTCCAGCTCCTGGAACTCCAAGCGAATCCTAACCTGTAAATATACTCGGTCTGACCCGAGCACATTTGAAGCAAAGCAAAATTCACCCGGATCAGTCTGGAATACTTTCAGTGATAAATTCACAACACAAACAACTTGTTTAACTTTGAAAAATCCTTTTTGAAATGAAAGGATAATAGTAAGACCATCCCACACATAAACTTAGACGGTTTTTACCTTACTATAACCCAAAACATTTTTGAAATCTACATCTTTTCTGATAATATAGTAGTGTCTATCAAACCACAAATAAATATTAATCTAGCAGAATGCTAGCATCTTACACTCTACATATATAGTATACAATCAAAATCGCGGGCGCTTTTTGGAGAATGGATTTCCTGGCAAGGTATGGGACCACCTTCTGACAATGTATCTCCAGAGATGAATACGTTGGGGTTCAACAAGAACGTCTTGCAACCCGGCTATACATGATCGGCCCCTCATTTTGGTTGAGAGTACCGAATATATCATTACCACGGTTGGGGGCCAGCCAATCGAACCGATAACATACATGTATAAATAAAAAGGAATAATCGAAGGCATTTGATTTCTCCAGATCAGGTAATGATATACCCTTTTAATGGGTGCGACCCACATAGCCATGTTGCCTACCCGATTTTGTGCCATTTCCCGGTTGACGAGGCTTGAGGTTACGTTTATCTCCATAATCAACACATCTTTGAATGCCACATCGTCAGATCCGTCAAATCACAAATTGACGTCCACAAAACCCTCTGGGTGTTAAGCAAGAGAATTTCTCCACCACCAAACTTAGTATATTTGTAAAAATCAACATACATGATTCTTAAGTAAATACTCTGTCAGACACTCGTCCATATAAGTCATCCAGAGACAAGATGAACCGAAGTCACCTTCCTACCGCATCGTAGGTATCACCCTATAGATCAGTAGCGAGAAGTCCTTGCAATCCGAAGATTTCAATCATGACAGAATCACAAGTACGAATATCTTCGGGAGCGACCCTTAGAAATCCCACGAGTAGTTCTTCTGCTCATGAAGATCCACGGTCTTCAGTGCTCCATCCCGACCATTTTCAATGTCACGTATTTGCTGGTTGGAATGGTTTTCGAATATAAATTCGATCCCGGTCTTTCCGTACCAACCATCAATAAAAGGCCAGATTTTTATAGTCGGTTACTTAACTATCCAATCGTTACGGTGTGTCTAAGTGGATTGGCAGCTCAGGTCCTTTATATGAAATATTTCATTAAACCATTTGGTCGATTCTTATAACCAATTATATAAATTTTAAGTTATCAAAACTCTCATGCTTTCGTTACTTTGAAACCATTACTTAACACTCTTTTATTTCCTTTTTCTGGAACTATTACCATATTTTATAAATCGTCTTTTATTTTCCTTTATCGTGGAAACACCGTTTGATTTACTTGAACCCCGTTTCAATTTTTCTTTGATTTGAAATCATTGCTATAGTTCTAACTTTACATTTCCTTTACCGTTTGGCATATTATTATATTCCTAGTTAATCAAACGACAAATGATTAATTACCAAAAACTCTTTCTTATCTTGATTAAACCATCTCACTTAATTCAGTTTCCAAGTAAACACTTGTTTTTAAAGTTATCGTCTTGGGTAAAACCCTTTTTACAACCTTGTTTAAATGATTTGAATTAAACTTCAAATCCTTTCCATACTGATCCATTCCGTAGTATTATTTCGTTTAAGGAAAGAATTCCAATCGTAAAGTACTCGCTTTAGCTATTATTAAATACAAGTAGTTATCTTTTTGATTAACCAAAACTAGCATAGTTAATTCCCTCTGAAAGGTTATTTAAATAATGACAAATTATATTAATCGTAGATAACTTGATAATCACTTTCCAACCCATTACAACTAATATTACCTCTCGATAATAGTGAAGTCGTTCAAGTTGGGGTATTCTAATTACCTCTCAGACCTTGATCGACAACGTTCTTATCTCAAGACAGATACAAGCTTGTAATTTAAAACCAAAATTAAACTATCTCCATAACAATATATTATCCCTATATCCCTTTATCTTGATTTTATAAACCATTTCCCTTTTATTTGAAAACCCACTTTTCTTGTCCATTCCCTTTACTTAATTAAGTAAAAACTGATTGAAATATACGCCTTAACATACAGCCACATTTACAAATCTTGCTTATACGATTTGAAATAAATTCAAACCCTTTTCATACAAATCAAATCTTGTTTATATGATTTGAAATAAATTCAAATCCCTTTCATACAAATTAAATCTTGTTTATATGATTTGAAATAAATTCAAATCCTTTCCATACTATTTTATTTCATAACTTTAACTATTTTAAAGTAGAATTCCAACCTTAGAATGATAATCCATTTTATAACTTTTACTTCGGAAACTCCTTCTCGATCATATTTCTTTTATTATCTTAAATATCGCTATGGCTAAAGATTTCCTTCCAAACCTCTACTTATAATACTTTGGATTTTCAACGAAATCTATTTATCACCTTTCCTTACTTAAAATCTCATAGAATTCGATTCCTTTTGGAATGGGATTCCAATAAATAAATAATAGCTTAATTATTATTAATATAATAATTAACTTAGTTATTAACCAAATAAAGGTAATTTATTTCAATAATTCATCATTCATTAATTAACTTCATTATTAATTAAAAGTAGGATAATTAAATCGTCTACAAAGTTTATTAGGTAATAATTAACTTTATAAATAAATAATCAATAATCATTTAAAATTTTTAGTTAATTGATGATTAACTAACTTCTACAATATTCGTTAAGTTAACGAATATTTTGAAAGACCATCGATTAAATTAATTTAAATCAAATTAACTCAACCGTTAATTTCAAATCAAACAGTTGGTTTTTGCCAACCGTACATAACAGTTAACTATTAACTGATTTTCGTTATCCTTCGCTCCTTAAATTAATTAAATAATTTAATTAATTTAAAACATTAGTTAATTGTTTTAGATAAACAATTATCCCATTTCACTGACCCGTTAGTTAGTTTCTGACCACAGTCTATAAATCTCATTAATGACCTTGATCTCTTATTATACACTATTAAATAATTCCTATTAAAACATGATTATAATAGTATAAATATTTTTATAAACTTATTTCCATTTTAAATATAAAATAAACTCAATACTTTATTTTAGTTATAATAATAAATTTTATAACTTAAAACTGCGTCAGTTCTCTGACGGCAAAAGGATGTTTTGGAAACAATAGAATTTAGGCCCTCACTGCCAACCACTGTCAATTGATTAACAATCACATCAACAATCACATCCACTCAACCATCCATATTCAGACTGATTTCAATGTTATTTGGGTTCAATCAGTTCATGTGTAAACAATATATAAATAAACAATACACATGATATTTGAGGAATCCGGTCGGACCCCCCAACCTGTTCTCCTCTACATCACATATTTATTTTAACACTATAAGTTAAATAAATAAATTAACGGTAATAATATAACTAATAGCAACCAGTTAATCAACCATTAGCAACCAATGCCGCCAATCAAACAGTATATATTTTTAATGGTATTATATGGATTTATCACATCATAGTAGTCCAGAAAAGTATGAGAATTACCTCACCAGTAAACACGGTTGACGATTGATGCGTTTGTTTCATATAATTTTAAACAGACGTTTAAAATCATGAAATTCCAACTGTCTCCGTTTGCAACCCAATCAGTGTGTACGCTTAGTGCTCGTCGCCACGATCCCAACGAATCCAGTTTCGCTGAAATCCATTAATGTATGAATCAGTTATGCGATTTACAAGATTTGAACTGGATTTGAGGTGTAAATGAATTAATTTTAAAACTTAATTACCATTTTTCCTAATCCTTTGGTCCACGTCAGCATGGGTTGTTGTACCTCACGCGTTTTCTCCCCCTCAACATCATGGAACCCGATCTCATCCTCTCTTCTACACGAATAAATCCATCTTCTTTTGCATCTGAACCTGCCAACCTGCCGTCGATGGCCACTGCCATCACCATAGGTCACCGGAACCCCTGCCGATCCTGTCAAACTCCGCCCCTCACCTCCGGCAGCCAACGCCGCAACCGACGCCACCCAGGTCTTTCCCTATCGCCGTCATTTCCAACATAAACGGAAAATGGAAACCGAGCTCATACGAACGCCCCAGACCACTGTACGACGCCGGACCACCACGCCTAGAACCGGCTTCGACCACGCACCACTTCCGTTCAGTCCCCATCCACCCACGTTTACCACACCGGCCGGAAAATCCCAAAAACCCCTCGCAGCTTTTGAAAACGAACAAGAAAATGTCACCTACGTTCAACTCGCCACCGCGCCTTCCTCCAACCACCAGACGGCCTCAAACCAGTGCCAAAACGAAGCATGAACTCCCCTCTTTGATTCCCCCCAGGTCTGAGCTTCTATAATTCATCCAAACTCCCAAAATCAGGCAAAGAACGGAACTGGTATTTCTCGGTTATTGGCGATTTCTGGCCACGTCAGGCCACCGTTCCACCCAACTTTTTACAGTAGGTCGACCTCGACTAGATCTACAACTTTGCTTCAGGTTCCATTGGCAATTTCTTGGTGGATTGGGGGAAATAATTTATTTTTTGAAGGAGGTCTTTTCTGCAAATTTCAGACGAAAACGAGAAATAGGAGGCTGAATTTCTGGTTTGAGGGTGAACATATATATAATGAGGAAATATATTAATTTATTTTGATTTAACTGAAGATATTTTGCTGATGACGACTAACAATATTTATTTCGTACCTATCACCATTTTTAAACACAGTTTATTTGCTCCTGCGCTCACATACAAACTCCTTTCGCAACGGAAATTGATATCATAGTGTTATTTGAAGTTACGGTCCTAATGAAACTTGTTTCATCGAATTCCGTGTCAGTTTGCTCAAATGGCGCTCGTTTAACTCCAAATGGTTGTTTTATTTGCATTTTATTTTGCCATGCTCACGGAATAAGTCTGATTTTGTGTGCAACTTGAAAATCTAGCAATAATTTGCCATTGCGGTCCCAACAAAATTTGTTTCGTCGAAAACTGAGGTAGTTTGAATAAAGTCTCTTTTAAACAGTCAAATTTGAATTAAAATAAATCAATTTTAAAATACTTCAATATAATTAAAATAAAATATTGTCATTGATCATACCCGACCAGAATTTGATATAGATTCAAAATAAAATAAAACGGGTATAAATCCAAGTCAGTTCGATATTTAAAATATTTAAAAACCCTTTATTTTATAAAATAAATAAATATAATTTATAAAGAAATTCCATAGCGACCTTTTCAAAAAAAAAATTGGACACAAAATAAAATTTACGCTATGAAAACTCGATTTTTCTCCTCCGTTAGAAAATTATTGTCAAATAGATTCTAGCGTTTCTTGTTTCGAGAAAATCTGGCTTATATTGGGCCCTGTACAGCCATTTAAAGTTCAAACCGCAATATTACGAACTTTCGCGCTACTGCATCTCGATTTATAATTAAATTATAAATTATATATTCAATTATTGTTAAATAAACGAAATCGTCAATATATTTCAATACAAACCAATATTAAACCATTTCGAACTGCATTGTCCGCATTATATTGCCAACACAACATTTTCCTGATTGTTTGGAAATTAAAATATTATTTTATTATTTATTTAAATAATATATTCAAAAATAAAATGTTTAAATTAAACTATTTAAATTCAAATTAATATTTTAAATAATAAAATAAATTAAATAATTTCCCAGAAAATATGGGTCATTACAGATAAGGAATGGAGAAGTGATTTAATTAATGAAATATTAATTAAGGGGCCCAGTAATTGTTTGAAGCTTTGAATGGATGTTTTTTTCTTCAATAGTTAAATAACCAACTATCGAAGTATTTGCCAATATCGTTGTTAATATGGAGAGACCGGTTGGATTATTATCCGAGAACCACTCCGTATTGGCAGTAGGGTTGCGAATCAGATTATATGAAGACAATCGATGACGGAGTAAAATGCAAGGAATTTTTCTGTTAATCCTAGATAGAAATTGCCTAAGATGGATTAATGGAAATTGTGCCTTCGATTTCGTTCAATCCCAGAACGAACGTGTATGGACAAATATCCGACAGAGTATTTTCAATGATCACATATGTTGGTTTGTACAAATATACATCTGGTGGCGGAGAATTTATTCTCTTAGCATAGTATCCAGAATATCTTTGTGCAAATCAATTAGTGATTAACGGATCTAACAATGTGTCATTCAAAGCGATGGTGCTATCAAGTAATCATAACCTCAAGCCTCACAACCGGGAAATGGTATAAATCGGGTAGATCGCATGGCTAAGTGGTTAGCTGCCAAGTAGGGTGTATTGTCACCTGATATAGAGAAATTCCTTTTGCTTCTTAAATCTATTGATGTTGTCCCTTGTGGGAACGGTTGTTGATCCCAACCGTTGGTGATAATACATTCGGTACTCTCAAGCGAAGTGAGGGGCCAGTCATGTTTAGCTTGGGTTGCAAGAAGTTCTTGTTGAACCCGGTGTATTCTTTTCTAGAGATATGCTGTCGGAAGGTGGTCCCATACCTTGCCAGTTGGAATCCATTATCCAATAAGTGCCCGCGGTTTTGATTGTATATTATATATGTAGAGTGTGAGATGCAAGCGTTCTGCTAGATTGCTATTTATTTGTATTTAGACACTATTATAATATTAGAATAAGATATGATTTTCAAAAACTGTTTTGGTTTATTGTAAGATAAAAAACCATCCATGTTTATGTGTGGATTAGTCTTACGATTATCTTTTCTTTCGAAAAGAAATTTTTAGAAGTTAAACCATGTGGTTGGAATTTACTCACACCAATCTCACGACTGACCAGAGTTTATTTTGTTTAATTTTACCTAAACTCTTGGGTGCCCAAATTTGTACGGACAGTCAAGTAGGTCAGGTATTTACAGATATATTTGGAGGAGCTTGGAGCAGGAGGCTTCAGCGTTAGTTATCTAGTATTATTTTCCACTGTGTTTTATTGTACTCTGAAAATGGTATGTATATGTATATACAGTTAAAATTTTGTATTCCAAAAGTTGTTCTATATAAAATATTTTATTCCGCAGCGATGTGAGATTCTGTGTTGTTATTTTTGTTCTTCTTCTATTCTAATATTTCTTTCTTTCTATTTCTCACCCTCTAACTTCTTTCTATTAATGATCCGGTAATTTCTAGTGTTTGGTTAGTCGATATGGTATTGTATCGATAATCAGAATCGGGAAAATGTCGGTCCATTACAGAGATGGATCGGTTGTGTTTGTGCGGGTTTTGGGCTTGGATCGATGAGATTTGGCAAAAGCTGAATTTTTAGGTTTAACAGCATTTTACAAATGTTGTAGAAAGTCATAGGTTGAGCACAAATCCTAGGGTGGATCAGTCATCAAAAATCAGTGAATCGGCGTGAAAAATGATGGACCGGGAAAGTTTTGATGAATCTGGAAAAAGCTGAATTTTCTAGGTACGACGACATTTAGAAAACGCTATGAAAAGTCGTTGGATCGGCCACGATCTCGGCATGGGTCGCGCAAGCCAAAAAGGAGTGGATCGGCCTAAAAACGTGATGGAACGGTGAAATCTTCGTTGTCTGGCATAGTGAATGGATCATACCTAATCCTTGGGAATTGGTAGCATTTGGCAAACTCTATTAAAAGCCATGGATTGGGCATGATCCATAGGGGGCGGATCAGCTAGTTTTCATGGAGCGCACACGTGGTTTTGGGGGTTTGGCACGGGGTCTAGCACATGGATCGGACATGATCCAAGATGGATCGCTCATGGGAAATGATAGAGTTCCAGAAACACTATAAAAGTTGTTTTAAGTGCCACGGTCTAGAATTTAGCCAAATTAATCAAAAGCAATCAAGAAGATATGGTAGCGTTTCCTAAACGCTGTGAAAGCCAATTTTGATGTTTTACTTAGTTTTTCACACCAGATCAATGCAGAATTGAACAAGAAGATATAACAGCATTTCAAAAACACTGCAAAATTATGACCAGTTTTTCATAGCGAAAAAGAGGGAAATGCTACGAAATGCAGTACCAACCAAATGAAGCTTGTTTTTGGGTAGACGATGGTTATAGTTTCGACGTGAATTCAAATAGGAATGTTCGTAGTGTTCGTTGATCGTTGAAATGCAACGAATGTGAAGACGACTCAAGTGTGTTTTGAGCTCGTGGATAATGGCTGCTCGAGTATGTTTGAGCTTATGGATGGTCGCCGGTGATGACGACTAGGGATACTGAAGGTCGATGAATTATCGTTGTCGTATGTTCTAGTGGGCTCAAAGAAAGGGTACAATAGGGACGCCTACAAGACCAGTTGTATGTTCGAGTACCCTGGGCATGGTTGAAAGGCCTAGATACGTATCGTAGAAAGGTGTATGGAGTTTTTTCTAGAACCGGGGTTACCATTAGCCCTTGACGGATGATATGATGTTGAGTCGGTCATGCGATTAACGATGGTTTCAATGCAGGATTTGCAGTGATAGCTAGAGTCATGAGTGTTGTTTTTTTTAAACTTGTGTTGATTATTCGACGTCGAAGGAGATATCTCTTGGGTGCTTGTCTGATGTTGGTTTAGGACTTCAGGGCTTGTGCTTGGGAGATGTCGATATCGATTAGGATGCTCTACATTTGATAAATGATTGCCATGAATGTACCATCATTTCTAAATGCTTGTTTGTAAAGGCTATCACTGTCGGATGTGGGGAAGACGGGTTTGGGTTCTTCTCTGGTGTTTTGGTAGATTGGTTGGTTAATATGCCTATTCTCATATACTTTATTGATAAGGTTAGAAAGTTGTTTTATCTCTCATTAAGCTTGTTGTCTGACTCAAGGTTTAATGTTTCCTCTTATTTCCTTAGGCTTTTCGTTCATGGTGTTATGGATGGGCACACTAAGTGGCAGGTGACAGGTGGTTGATCTTAATATGGACGATGCTGATGTGTGGTGATGAGCATGAGGTTGGCGTATTAATTTTCTACTATCTAGTATTTATTGTTTCCACTGATTGATGTTTGATCTATGTATTGTAGTGAAGCGAATTTTTATAGACACTTATGTCGTAATCCAAGGATGTATGGATATTATTTCTAGTTGTTATGAAAGTTCAAGTTTCTGCTCAAATATGCTTCACTGTTATAGCATGTTGTATATGTTCAATTATATTTTATCCTTGCGCTATGAGTTATATGACAGGTTCCGCATTGTGTTATCTTACCATGATGATCGTCCATGGCTGGCTAGCATACCTTTCAACGCATTATTCCTCTTGTTTTGTGCAGGAGTTATAGGCGGTCATTACATTTGGTATCAGAACTCTGGTTATCGATTTTAGCAAAAGTTTAAAGGCGTAATAACGTATGAGAGACGTACTTGTTGATTTCTGATGGATGTATATTATATATATTAGTGTATAATATAATAGTGATTGGACTTCATTGCAGTTTTCTCGTATGTGGACTAATCATTCTAATTTTCAGATTTAGGAATAGCCATCAAACTTAGGGAAATACTAGTAAGGAGGAAACTATTCTTGGAGGGGGATCGGCAGGAGATAAACCTGATTACTTAGCAATGTTAGAGTCCTTAGTGGCAGCTGTAACGACCTGCATTCTACGCATCGGAGGATCGTAGAATATTTGTTTCATTTTCACACGAGGTCGTATAGTCGTGTAACTTTGGAGAACGACTATTAGGGTCATTTCCCATGTTCACGATTTTTGCTGATTTTAAATGATTGTTTTGCCCCTAACAAATCTTGTTTAGCCCATAACTTTTGATTGGAAAGGAGTTTTGACCTAAAACCACTTCCATTAATTCCGGATGATGGTTTTCCTTTCCGTAGATTGGTCACATTAGCCAAACGGACTCACTGTTTGGGAGATATGGTTGGAATAAGGTTTGGAGGTGAAAAACAGCTTAACCGGGCTTAATGGGGTAATTAGTGGAAGGGACCATAACCCATTTTGGGATTGGGGTTATGGGGAGGCTGAAATCAGTTAGGAAACGATCTCATTTCATTTTCTCAGCCGTCTAAAACATTTCTGTAACCCTAGCCATGGCCTCCACCTTCTAAATCTCTTCTAAACAACTCCTAATCGCTTTCTAATCGAAGATCAAGCTAAGCTACATCAAATCAACAAAGAAATAGAGTTGGAGCTGCTGCTACGCATAGATATTCGTGCCTTAACAGTAGAGTTTCAGATCTAAAGTTTTATTTGTTGGTAAGGTGAGTGACTTGCGTTGTTTTTCACTAATTAGGGGTAATTAGTGATAATTAATGAAATTATGCATGTTAAAATTCTGGAAAAATACTTAGAAATTCCGAAATATTATTTTATGCCTCTGTTAGAAATTTGGGTTAATTTGGAATCAGTTTGCTAATCCCAATGTTAGATTTGATTAAACATGATTAAGGGGAAAACATAGGTTTTGGGTACGTTTGATCCATATTAACATGTTAAATTGTTGTTTTGGTGTTTATGGCCGATTATACATGTCGCTATGACTGTTTGGAATGTTTTGTGATTGCTTAGTGAAGTTAGATTAGTCGAAAACGCCGTCGTGTGGCATAAATAGCTCATTCGAAAAGTTGCAGGAAATTGGTCATATTCTGTTCGTGAGACACCCCTGTGAGCCGGAGCAATATCACGAGTCGAGCACCCATCCACGAGCCAGTCCCACCTGCAAGTCACGAGCCGAACCAACACCTACCATCACGAACCGACCATGAATTGGAGTTTGGGATCATGAATCACGAGCCGTGTTGACCATGACCGGAGTTGGAATCACGAGTGGGTCCCACGACCCGAATGTGGACCACGAGTCGCCTCCCACGAGCTGGCTGGAGTCACGGATTACAAACCGAGCAGGAGCATGCCGAGCCAATATGGAGGAGCACGAGCCGAGCTAAAGAGTCAAGAACTGGGATGATGACCAAAACCCGAGATGCAAAGGTAGTCCAAATAGGAAGTAGAACTAAGGATCGAGATAGGAACCGACGAGTTAACTTCATGAGTTAGACTTTGCTGTGGAAAGTGTGCAAAGGAGTTTTCAATGTCTATAGCTTTAACTCACCGCCGAGAGACGGATATTGGCTACGGATTAGTGCAGTGGAGTTGTCATGACTCCATAGGGCAGAGTGATCGTAGCAAGGCTATGAGCCAGTGCAGTGGAGTTGTCATGACTCTATGGGGCAGAGTGAACATAGCAAATAATTAGTGGCTATGGATCAGTGCAGTGGAGCCGTTACGACTCCATAGGGCAGAGGGATCGTAGCAAAGAATTGGGTGATCAAATTGGTGGATATCGTACACTTTACGCACTGAGTGAGAGATGTGAGGATGATTGCTATGTTTGATGCTTGCTATCACCATGACATGCACACCCCCTCCCCATTATATTCACACCATGTGTTAGTGTTACCTTAGAGTATTGTACATCCGATTGTGCTAACTCTTTGGTTGCCGGTCCAGGTTCAGGTATGGTTATGTATACCTGTTATTGTTCTGTTTTGCTGCTTATCGCTCATACCAGACTTTTGTCTAACCAAGAGTTTTGTGTCTCTTCTTATTACTCTAGGTGTTCCTAAACAAGCAGACTAGAGATAGGCTAGCTGGTTATGCATGAGTAGCTGTCCGGAGACGAGCAGGAGGCTTATACGTATCATTCCCATATATTCTCCATGTTTTGTTGCTGATCACTACTTTAAGCATTAGTAGTGTACCTTCCTATTTTGCTTTAGAGACAGCTTTAAAAGTTGTAAGAATGATGGTTTGGATCATAAGCTGTATTTTGAATTTTCCACTGCAATAATGGTTTAGTTTTCAGCTTATGTATTGTCTCACCTGTTTTATATCAAGTTATGTAATTATTAAATTTTGTTCCATGCGATGTGAGATATACTACAGGTTTTTTGTTGGTTCAACATTCAAATTCCTTCCCTTTTTCCTTTTTTTTGACGACCGTCACGTGCTGGTTGGACGTCGGTACAACGCATTTCATTGGAAATGTCGTTTGGTGCGGGGCGGGCCATCACACTTGGTATTAGAGCTCTAGGTTGCGTAGTTAACCTAGGGAAAGACATTAGGGAGAGAGTGTACATATATGAGAGCGCGTATATGTGATATTTTGGTTTTCAAAAGCTATATATATACATATATATACTATTAGTATATCTAAGGATGAAGTCGCACTGCACTGGTACCACTGAAGAGATGGTTAATCGTTTTCTCTTTACAGATTGAACGATGAGCCGATATACGAGGAGTACTGGTTCAAGGGCCAACAATAGGAATGCTCATGATATAAGGACGATGTTCACTGACTTCATGAGACATATGTTTAGGGATATTAATAGGCCAATACCTAATTCTGCAAATGGTGACGGTGCGGCAATGCAGGCGCCTAGGGCCGATTTTGCCAAGCTCTGTAAGGACTACGCTAGTCTTGGTGGGAAGCAGTTCCACGGAACAGAATCGACTACAGAAGTTCAGGATTGGGTTGATAGCTGTGAGCGCATCTTCAAAGATTTGGGTATCGAGGATGCGATGAAGAGGAAGCTAGCATCTCGTCGGCTGCAAGGATGGGCTATGAATTGGTGGAATGCTATCAAGGCAGTTACTGCAGAGGATCAAGTTACTTGGGATCAGTTTAAGACCCGATTCAGTGATAAGTCTATCCCAACTGCCCAGAAGTCACAGTTGTTTAGGAAGTTCTTGGAGCTTAAACAAAATGGTAGGGAAGTCTCGGAATATATTGCTGAGTTCGATACTTTATCGAAGTATGGATTATCTCTTATCGATACTCCCGAGAAGAAGAATGAGAAGTTCATAACAGGCTTAAATCAGTACTTGGGGGAAAGGCTCATAAACCATATTGATGAGACTTTTGGATCGACTATTGGAAAAACATTGAGATCAGAAAGCCTTTATCCTAAGCCCAAGACTAAGGTCACTGTTATACCTGCAGAGGGGCCAAAGCCGCAAGCAAGCGGCGGATGCAAGAATAATTCTCATAATAAGAGGAAGTAGGATCAAACTAAGGATGGTCAGAAAAAGAATAAGAAATATGTTGAGTGCTTTAGCTGTGGCAAGAAGGGCCACTATGCCAAAGAATGTCGAGCAAAACCAGCGGAGAGGAAGTGCTTCAACTGCGGCCAAGAGGGACATCATAAGGATAAATGTCCACAAACTCCTAAAGAGAAGCAGATTGTGAAAGCATATGTTATTATTGTTGTTCCTTCTTCGTCGAATGCACCAAATGCGGCATAGAAAGGAATGAATGTCGTCATTCAAGGTACGCTTTCTATTTATGATGTTCCTGTTAGAGTATTGTTTGATACTGGGGCTTCCCATTCCTTCAAATTTAGTGACCTAGTAGATAGGTTAGGATTGGAACCTGAGATAGTCAATAGACCTTTAGTGGTGCGATTGGTGGTTCGACTAGCCTTAGTATGATTTATCGAAATTTGGTCTTGTCGAGTCATGGACATATGTTTGCTTATGATTGCATTGTTTTGAACTTTACTGGGTTTGACATTATTTTGAGAGTCGATTGGCTCCAAAGGTATGGGGTGGTGGTAGACTGAAAGGGATTTTCGGTGACTATTACGGCGGATGATGAGCGGAGGGTAGTGTTTGGTGGTCTACCTAGTGATGAGGTGATGGCTAGTTTTCTAAATTCCCTTGATATTCTACAGGACGAGTTATCAGGGGTTGACATTGCTGGACAGTATCTGGGTATCTTCGAGGAAGTGACCGGACTTCCACCACATCGATAAATTGAGTTCCGTATTGATTTGGTGAAAGATGCCAGATCTATAGTGATGCCACTTCATCGTATGGCACCAAGGGAGCAGCGAGAGCTCGGGGTACAAGTAAGCAATCTCTTGAAGAAGGGATTTATCCAAAGAAGTGTCTTCGAGTGAGGAGTACCAGTTGTATTTGCCACTAAGGCAGATGGTTCCCTTCGTTTATGTGTGGACTATCGCAAGTTGAATAAAGTGACTAGGAAGAATAAGTATCCTCTCCCACAGATAGATGATTTGTTTGATCAACTGGAAGGAGCAAGAGTGTTCGCCCAGTTGGACCTCGCGATAGGATTTCATCAGCTCCGCGTGGCAGCTGATAGTATTCCTAAAGCAGCATTTCAGACGCCGTCTGGATTCTATGAGTGGTTGGTCATGCCATTGGGTTGACCAATGCACCAGCATATTTTGTGAATCTTATGAATAGGGTATTCAAGGATCAATTGAATAAGTTTGTTCTTATGTTCGTTGACGATAGCCTTGTTTACTCGAGTACAAAGGAGGAACACAAGGAACATTTGAGGAAAGTGATAGAGGTGTTGAGGAAACACCAATTGAAAGCGAAGTTTTCTAAGTGTCAATTCTAGAGGAGAGAAGTGAGGTTCTTGGGCCATGTTATTTCGGAAAATGGTATTGCCAAGGAACCCGCGAGGGTGGCTACCATACAAGATTGGTCTATGCCCAAGAATGCAACAGACGTAAGAAGTTTCTTGGGATTAACTGGCTATTATCGCAAGTTTATCCAAGACTTCTCCAAGATAGCGGCACCGTTAACTTAGCTGACCAAGAAGAATCAAGCTTTCGTCTGGGACGAAAGGTGTGAAAATGCATTCAAGAGTCTAAAGGAAAAGTTGACACGTGTTTGTCATTCCTAAAGGGAATGAAGAGATGACAGTATACCAGGATGCATGTGGTACCAGACTAGGTGATGTATTGATACAAGGAGGTAGGGTCGTAGCTTATGCTAGTCGATAGCTAAAACCGCATGAGAAAAGATATCTTACCCATGATTTGGAATTGGCAGCGATCGCGTTCACATTGAAGATGTGGAGACACTATCTCTTGGGAGAAAGATTTGAGTAAATTACCAATCATAAATCGTTAAAGTATCTTTTCTCTTAGAAGGATTTAAAACTCCATCAGCAGAGATGGTTAGAATTCTTCGCTCCCTATAATTTTGATATCGCATATACACCAGGTAAGGTCAATGCGGTTGCTGATGCATTAAGTAGGAGACATGCCAATTAAGGGGCTATGTTTCTTGAATTGAAGCAACTGAAGCATATCGCAGGGTACGATTTCGGACCAAAGTGCGAATTGGATCCAGAGATGTTAGCAAATTTGACGATCAGACCCACTTTGATTGAGCGGATTAGTTCCAGTCAGAAGGACGATCCTAATCTATTAGAAATCATCTCCAAGTTAGAGATGGGTATCAGTGAGGAGATGAACAAGTATGGGCTTGATCGAGAAGGATGGCTTTGAAAGAATGGGAGACTAGTTGTGCCCAATGTCAATGGATTGAGAGATGAAGTCTTAGAGGATGTCATCACTAAAAACTGACTATACATCCCTGTGGTAATAAAATGTATCGAGACATGAAGCAGACCGACTACTGGGAAATGATGAAAAAACACATTGTCAGGTTTATATCCAAATGCATGAAAGCTGAGCAAAAGAAGCTTAATGGTTTGTTGCAACCATTAGAAATTCCCGAATGGAAATGGGATCAAGTCTCAATGGATTTCATTGATGGGTTACCAAAGACTAGATCGGGCCATGATAGCATTTGGGTGATTACGGACCGATTTACCAAGAGTGCAAGGTTTATACCTGTCAAGTCGAATAGAACAGCAGTTAAGTTAGCAGAACTGTATATGAAGTGGGTAGTGAGATTTCATGGAGTACCCAAAAGCATTATGGGTGACCAAGATTCATTGTTTACTAGTGGGTTTTGGAAGATCTAACAAGAGGCTTTAGGATCAGAATTACATCTCAGTACCGCGTACCATCCTCAAACCGACGGTTAGACAGAGAGGGTGAATCATATATTGGAGGATCTCTTGAGAGCTTGCATATTAGATTTTGGAGGGTCATGGGATGACCATTTGCATCTAGTTGAATTCACATATAATTGGTATGGCTCTGTTTGAAGCATTATACGGAAGACCATGCAACTCACCATCATGTTGGTTAGAAACCGGTGAGAAATTTGTGCTTGGACCAGATGTGATAAGAGAAACCTCAGATAAGATCAATGTTATCCAACATCGAATGAAGGCTGCCCAGGATAGGCAGAAGAGTTATGCTAATAAGAGATGAAGAGAATTGAAATTCCCCATTGGCGCCTTGGTGTTTGTCAAGATTTTTCCGTTAAAGAGCGTGATTCGATTTGGTAGGAGGGGCAAGTTAGCACCTAGATTTGTTGGCTCATTCCCAGTTTTTGAACTAGTTGGGAATTTAGCATATAAATTTGGATTAACGGACAAGATGGTAGTAGTTCACAACGTATTTCATGTTTCCCAGTTAAGGAAGTTCGTGTACGACCCCAATATGACTATTTCACCGGATCAGTTGAATGACATCGAAGTAAAACCCGAGGCGGTTGGGAACCGCAAGCCGATCCGTATTGTCGAGTAAGATACGAAGCAGCTTTGAAGGAAGGCAGTGAAACTAGTCAAGGTTCAGTGGGGCGAGAATGAGAACGACTGTTTTTGGGAAACAGAGGAGAGTAAGGAAGTTGTATCCAGATCTCTTTGCCTAGTAAGATTTTAATTGCAATTTAGCTATTCCGCATGTTAGGATAGACTTGTTGTGTTACTATGTATGTTTGATTGTTCGTAAATGGCTAATAGGCATGCGTGACCTATTGCATGTTTTGGTTAAGGAATTTCGGGGGCGAAAGTTCTTAAGGGGTGAAGAATGTAACTACCCGCATTCTACATATCGGAGGATCGTAGAGTATTTGTTTCAATTTCACATGAGGTCGTATAGTCATGTAACTTTAGGGAACAACTATTAAGGTCATTTCCCATGTTCACGATTTTTGCCGATTTTTAAATGACCGTTTTGCCCTTGACAAATCTTGTTTTGTCCGTAACTTTTGATTGGAAAGGAGTTTTGACCTAAAACCACTTCCATTGGATCCAGATGATGGTTTACCTTTCCATAGAGTGGTCACATTAGCCAAACAGACTTACCGGGAGATATGGCTAGAATAAGGTTTGGAAGGTGAAAAATAGCTTAACCGGGCTTAATGGGGGTAATTAGTGGAAGGGTCCATAACACATTTTGAGATTAGGTTTATGGGGAGGTTGAAATTAGTCAGGAAATGATCTCATTTCATTTTCTCAGCTGCCTAAAACATTTCTCTGACCCTAGCCATGGCCTCCACCTTCTAAATCTCTTCTAAACAACTCCTAATTGCTTTCTAATCGAAGATCAAGCTAAGCTACATTAAATCAAGGAAAATCAACACCAGATCAGAGTTGGAGCTGGTACTACACATAGAAATTCATGCCCTAATAGTAGAGTTTCAGATCTAAAGTTTTATTTGGGGCTAAGGTGAGTGATTTGCATTGTTTTTCACTAATTACGGCTAATTAGGGGTGATTAGTGATAATTAACGAAATTATGCATGTTAAAATTCTGGAAAAATATTTAGAAATTCTGAAATATTATTTTATGCCTCTATTAGAAATTTGGGTTAATTTGGAATCAGTATGCTAATCCTAATGTTAGATTTTATTAAACATGATTAAGGGGAAAACATGGGTTTTGGGTATGTTTGATCCATCCTGACATGTTAAATTGTTGTTTTAGTGTTTATGGTCGATTATACATGTCACGATGACTATTTGGAATGTTTTGTGATTTCTTAGTGAAGTTAGATTGGTTGAAAACACTGTCGTATGGCTTAAATAGCTTGCTTGAAAAGTTGTAGGAAATTGGTCATATTCCATTCATGAGACACTTCTCTTAGCCGGAGCATCATCAGAGTCGAGCACCCCTCCACGAGTCGGTCCCACCTGCATGTCACGAGCCGCCCCATTACCTACCATCACGAACCGACCACGAATCGGAGTTTGGGATCACGAATCACGAGCCGTGTTGACCACAAACCAGAAGACCATGACCGGAGTTGGAATCACGAGTGGGTTGCACGACCCGAATGTGGACCATAAGTCGCCTCCCTCGAGCCGGGATGGAGTCACGGATCACGAACTGAGCATGAGCATGACGAGCCGACATGGAGGAGCACGAGCCAAATTAAAGAGTCGAGAACTGGGATGATGACCAAAACCCGAGATGTAAAGGTAGTCCAAATAGGAAGTAGAACTCAGGATTCAGATGGGAACCGACGAGTTAACTTAATGAGTTGGACTTTGCTGCGGAACGTGTCCAAAAGAGTTTTCGATGTCTATAGCTTTGACTCGCCGTTGAGAGACGGATATTGGCTATGGATCAGTGTAGTGGATTTGTCATGACTCCATAAGCTGTATTGGAATGTTTTGTGATTGCTTAGTGAAGTTAGATTAGTCGAAAACGCCGTTGTGTGGCTTAAATAGCTCATTGGAAAAGTTGCAGGAAATTGGTCATATTCTGTTCGTGAGACACCCCTGTGAGCCGGAGCAATATCACCAGTCGAGCACCCATCCACGAGCCGGTCCCACCTGCAAGTCACGAGCCGAACCAACACCTACCATCACGTACCGACCATGAATTGGAGTTTGGGATCACGAATCATGAGCCGTGTTGACCATGACCGGAGTTGGAATCACGAGTGGGTCCCACGACCCGAATGTGGACCACGAATCGCCTCCCACGAGCTGGCTGGAGTCACGGATTACAAACCGAGCAGGAGCATGACGAGCCGATATGGAGGAGCACGAGGCGAGCTAAAGAGTCAAGAACTGGGATGATGACCAAAACCCGAGATGCAAAGGTAGTCCAAATAGGAAGTAGAACTAAGGATCGAGATAGGAACCGACGAGTTAACTTCATGAGTTAGACTTTGCTGTGGAAAGTGTGCAAAGGAGTTTTCAATGTCTATAGCTTTAACTCACCGCCGAGAGACGGATATTGGCTACGGATTAGTGCAGTGGAGTTGTCATGACTCCATAGGGCAGAGTGATCGTAGCAAGGCTATGAGCCAGTGCAGTGGAGTTGTCATGACTCCATGGGGCAGAGTGGACATAGCAAATAATTAGTGGCTATGGATCAGTGCAGTGGAGCCGTAATGACTCCATAGGGCAGAGCGATCGTAGCAAAGAATTGGGTGATCAAAGTGGTGGATATCGTACATTTACGCACTGAGTGAGAGATGTGAGGATGATTGCTATGTTTGATGCTTGCTATCACCATGACATGCACAACCCCTCCCCATTATATTCACACATGTGTTAGTGTTACCTTAGAGTATTGTACATCCGATTGTGCTAACTCTTTGGTTGCAGGTCCAGGTTCAGGTATGGTTATGTATACCTGTTATTGTTCTGTTTTGCTGCTTATCGCTCATACCAGACTTTTGTCTAACCAAGAGTTTTGTGTCTCTTCTTATTACTCTAGGTGTTCCTAAACAAGCAGACTAGAGATAGGCTAGCTGGTTATGCAGGAGTAGCTGTCCGGAGACGAGCAGGAGGCTTATACGTATCATTCCCATATATTCTCCATGTTTTGTTGCTGATCACTACTTTAAGCATTAGTAGTGTACCTTCCTATTTTGCTTTAGAGACAACTTTAAAAGTTGTAAGAATGATGGTTTGGATCATAAGCTGTATTTTGAATTTTCCACTGCAATAATGGTTTAGTTTTCAGCTTATATATTGTCTCACCTGTTTTATATCAAGTTATGTAATTATTAAATTTTGTTCCATGCCATGTGAGATATACTACAGGTTTTTTGTTGGTTCAACGTTCAAATTCCTTCCCTTTTTCCTTTCTTTTGACGACCGTCACGTGCTGGTTGGACGTCGGTACAGCGCATTTCATTGGAAATGTCGGTTGGTGCGGGGCGGGCCATCACACATGGTATCAGAGCTCTAGGTTGCGTAGTTAACCTAGGGAAAGACATTAGGGAGAGAGTGTACGTATATGAGAGCGCGTATTTGTGATATTTTGGTTTTCATAAGCTATATATATACATATATATACTATTAGTATATCTAAGGATGAAGTCGCACTGCACTGGTACCACTGAAGAGATGGTTAATCGTTTTCTCTTTATAGATTGAACGATGAGCCGATATACGAGGAGTACTGGTTCAAGAGCCAACAATAGGAATGCTCATGATATAAGGACGATGTTCACTGACTTCATGAGACATATGATTAGGGATATTAAGAGGGCAATACCTAATTCTGCAAATGGTGACGGTGCGGCAATGCAGGCGCCTAGGGCCGATTTTGCCAAGCTCTGTAAGGACTACACTAGTCTTGGTGGGAAGCAGTTCCACGGAACATAATCGAATACAGAAGTTCAGGATTGATTGATAGCTGTGAGCGCATCTTCAATGATTTGGGTATCGAGGATGCGATGAAGAGGAAGCTAGCATCTCGTCGGCTGCAAGGATGGGCTATGAATTGGTGGAATGCTATCAAGGCAGTTACTGCAGAGGATCAAGTTACTTGGGATCAGTTTAAGACCCGATTCAGTGATAAGTCTATCCCAGCTGCCCAGAAGTCACAGTTGTTTAGGAAGTTCTTGGAGCTTAAACAGAATGGTAGGGAAGTCTCGGAATATATTGCTGAGTTCGATACTTTATCGAAGTATGGATTATCTCTTATCGATACTCCCGAGAAGAAGAATGAGAAGTTCATAACAGGCTTAGATCAGTACTTGGGGGAAAGGCTCATAAACCATATTGATGAGACTTTTGGATCGACTGTTGGAAAAACATTGAGATCAGAAAGCCTTTATCCTAAGCCCAAGACTAAGGTCACGTTTATACCTGCAGAGGGGCCAAAGCCGCAGGCAAGCGGCGGATGCAAGAATAATTCTCATAATAAGAGGAAGCAGGATCAAACTAAGGATGGCCAGAAAAAGAATAAGAAATATGTTGAGTGCTTTAGCTGTGGCAAGAAGGGCCACTATGCCAAAGAATGTCGAGCAAAACCAGCAGAGAGGAAGTGCTTCAACTGCGGCCAAGTGGGACATCATAAGGATAAATGTCCACAAACTCCTGAAGAGAAGCATATTGTGAAAGCATATGTTATTAATGTTGTTCCTTCTTCGTCGAATGCCCCAAATGCGGCATAGAAAGGAAAGAATGTCGTCATTCAAGGTATGCTTTCTATTTATGATGTTCCTGTTAGAGTATTGTTTGATACCGGGGCTTCCCATTCCTTCAAATTTAGTGACCTAGTAGATAGGTTAGGATTGGAACCTGAGATAGTCAATAGACCTTTAGTGGTGCGATTGGTGGTTCGACTAGCCTTAGTATGATTTATCGAAATTTGGTCTTGTCGAGTCATGGACATATGTTTGCTTATGATTGCTTTGTTTTGAACTTTACTGGGTTTGACATTATTTTGAGAGTCGATTGGCTCCAAAGGTATGGGGTGGTGGTAGATTGAAAGGGATTTTCGGTGACTATTACGGCGGATGATGAGCGGAGGGTAGTGTTTGGTGGTCTACCTAGTGATGAGGTGATGGCTAGTTTTCTAAATTCCCTTGATATTCTACAGGACGAATTATCAGGGGTTCACATTGCTGGACAGTATCCGGATAACTTCGAGGAAGTGACCGGACTTCCACCACACCGATAAATTGAGTTCCGTATTGATTTAGTGAAAGATGCCAGATCTATAGTGATGCCACTTCATCGTATGGCACCAAGGGAGCAGCGAGAGCTAGGGGTACAAGTAAGCAATCTTTTGAAGAAGGGATTTATCCGAAGAAGTGTCTCCGAGTGAGGAGCACCAGTTGTATTTGCCACTAAGGCAGATGGTTCCCTTCGTTTATGTGTGGACTATCGCAAGTTGAATAAAGTGACTAGGAAGAATAAGTATCCTCTCCCACGGATAGATGATTTGTTTGATCAACTGGAAGGAGCAAGAGTGTTCGCCCAGTTGGACCTCGCGATAGGATTTCATCAGCTCTGCGTGGCAGCTGATAGTATTCCTAAAGCAGCATTTCAGACGCCGTCTGGATTCTATAAGTGGTTGGTCATGCCATTGGGTTGACCAATGCACCAACATATTTTGTGAATCTTATGAATAGGGTATTCAAGGATCAATTGAATAAGTTTTTTCTTGTGTTCGTTGACGATAGCCTTGTTTACTCGAGTACAAAGGAGGAACACAAGGAACATTTGAGGAAAGTGATGGAGGTGTTGAGGAAACACCAATTGAAAGCGAAGTTTTCTAAGTGTCAATTCTGGAGGAGAGAAGTGAGGTTCTTGGGCCATGTTATTTTGGAAAATGGTATTGCCAAGGACCCTGCGAGGGTGGCTACCGTACAAGATTGGTCTATGCCCAAGAATGCAACAGACGTAAGAAGTTTCTTGGGATTAACTGGCTATTATCGCAAGTTTATCCAAGACTTCCCCAAGATAGCGGCACCATTAACTTAGTTGACCAAGAAGAATCAAGCTTTCGTTTGGGACGAAAGGTGTGAAAATGCATTCAAGAGTCTAAAGGAAAAGTTGACACGTGCTAGTTATTCCTAAAGGGAATGAAGAGATGACAGTATACCAAGATGCATGTGGTACCGGACTAGGTGATGTATTGATACAAGGAGGTAGGGTCGTAGCTTATGCTAGTCGATAGCTAAAACCGCATGAGAAAAGATATCCTAACCATGATTTGGAATTGGCAGCGATCGTGTTCACATTGAAGGAGACATTATCTCTTGGGAGAAAGATTCGAGTAAATTACCAATCATAAATCGTTAAAGTATCTTTTCTCTTAGAAGGATTTAAAACTCCATCAGCAGAGATGGTTAGAATTCTTCGCTCCCTATAATTTTGATATCGCATATACACCAGGTAAGGTCAATGCGGTAGCTGATGCATTAAATAGGAGACCTGCCAATTTAGGGGCTACGTTTCTTGAATGGAAGCAACTGAAGTATATCGCAGGGTACGATTTCGGACCAAAGTGCGAATTGGATCCAGAAATGTTAGCAAATTTGACGATCAGACCCACTTTGATTGAGCGGATTAGTTCCAGTCAGAAGGACGATCCTAATCTATTAGAAATCATCTCTAAGTTAGAGATGGGTATCAGTGAGGAGATGAACAAGTATGGGCTTGATCGAGAAGGATGGCTTTGAAAGAATGGGAGACTAGTTGTGCCCAATGTCAATGGATTGAGAGATGAAGTCTTAGAGGATGTCATCACTAAAAACTGACTATACATCCCGGTGGTAATAAAATGTATCGAGACATGAAGTAGACCTACTACTAGGAAATGATGAAAAAAGATGTTGTGAGGTTTATATCCAAATGCATGAAAGCTGAGCAAAAGAAGCTTAGTGGTTTGTTGCAACCATTAGAAATTCCCGAATGGAAATGGGAACAAGTCTCAATGGATTTCATCGATGGGTTACCAAAGACTAGATCGGGCCATGATAGCATTTGGGTGATTATGGACCGATTTACCAAGAGTGCAAGATTTATACCTGTCAAGTCGAATAGAACAGCAGTTAAGTTAGCAGAACTGTATATGAAGTGGGTAGTGAGATTTCATGGAGTACCCAAAACCATTATGGGTGACCAAGATTCGTTGTTTACTAGTGGGTTTTGGAATATCTTACAAGAGGCTTTAGGATCAGAATTACATCTCAGTACCGCGTACCATCCTCAAACCGACGGTTAGACAGAGAAGGTGAATCGTATATTGGAGGATCTCTTGAGAGATTGCATATTAGATTTTGGAGGGTCATGGGATGACCATTTGCATCTGGTTGAGTTCACATATAATTGGTATGGATCTGTTTGAAGCTTTATACGGAAGACCATGCAACTCACCATCATGTTGGTTAGAAACCAGTGAGAAATTTGTGCTTGGACCAGATGTGATAAGAGAAACCTCAGATAAGAATAATGTTATCCAACATCGAATGAAGGCTGCCCAGGATAGGCAGAAGAGTTATGCTAATAAGAGATGAAGAGAATTGAAATTCCCCATTGGCGCCTTGGTGTTTGTCAAGGTTTCTCCGTTAAAGAGCGTGATTCGATTTGGTAGGAGAGTCAAGTTAGCACCAAGATTTGTTGGCTCATTCCCAATTCTTGAACTAGTTGGGAATTTAGCATATAAATTTGGATTAACAGACAAGATGGTAGGAGTTCACAACGTATTTCATGTTTCCCAGTTAAGGAAGTTCGTGTACGACCCCGATATGACTATTTCACCGGATCAGTTGAATGACATCGAAGTAAAACCCGAGGCGGTTGGGAACCGCAAGCCGATCCATATTGTCGAGTAAGATACGAAGCAGCTTTGAAGGAAGGCGATGAAACTAGTCAAGGTTCAGTGGGGCGAGAATGAGAACGACTGTTTTTGGGAAATAGAGGAGAGTAAGGAAGTTGTATCCAGAACTCTTTGCCTAGTAAGATTTTAATTGCAATTTAGCTATTCCGCATGTTAGGATAGACTTGTTGTGTTACTATTTATGTTTGATTGTTCGTAAATGGCTAATAGGCATGCGTGACCTATTGCATGTTTTGGTTAAGGAATTTCGGGGGCGAAAGTTCTTAAGGGGTGAAGAATGTTACTACCAGCATTCTACATATCGGAGGATCGTAGAGTATTTATTTAATTTTCACATGAGGTCGTATAGTCATGTAACTTTGGGGAACGACTACTAAGGTCATTTCCCATGTTCACGATTTTTGCCGATTTTTAAATGACCGTTTTGCCTTTGACAAATCTTGTTTTGTCCGTAACTTTTGATTGGAAAGGAGTTTTGACCTAAAACCACTTCCATTGGATCCGGATGATGGTTTACCTTTCCGTAGAGTGGTCACATTAGCCAAACAGACTTACCAGGAGATATGGCTAGAATAAGGTTTAGAAGGTGAAAAATAGCTTAACCGGGCTTAATGGGGGTAATTAGTGGAAGGGTCCATAACTCATTTTGAGATTAGGTTTATGGGGAGGTTGAAATTAGTCAGGAAATGATCTCATTTCATTTTCTCAGCTGCCTAAAACATTTCTCTGACCCTAGCCATGGCCTCCACCTTCTAAATCTCTTCTAAACAACTCCTAATTGCTTTCTAATCGAAGATTAAGCTAAGCTACATTAAATCAAGGAAAATCAACACCAGATCAGAGTTGGAGCTGGTACTACACATAGAAATTCATGCCCTAATAGTAGAGTTTTAGATCTAAAGTTTTATTTGGGGCTAAGGTGAGTGATTTGCATTGTTTTTCACTAATTACGGCTAATTAGGGGTGATTAGTGATCATTAACGAAATTATGCATGTTAAAATTCTGGAAAAATATTTAGAAATTCTGAAATATTATTTTATGCCTTTATTAGAAATTTGGGTTAATTTGGATTCAGTATGCTAATCCAAATGTTAGATTTGATTAAACATGATTAAGGGGAAAACATGGGTTTTGGGTATGTTTGATCCATCCTGACATGTTAAATTGTTGTTTTAGTGTTTATGGTCGATTATACATGTCACGATGACTATTTGGAATGTTTTGTGATTGCTTAGTGAAGTTAGATTGGTTGAAAACACCGTTGTATGGCTTAAATAGCTTGCTTGAAAAGTTGCAGGAAATTGGTCATATTCCATTCATGACACTTCTCTTAGCCGGAGCATCATCAGAGTCGAGCACCCCTCCACGAGTCGGTCCCACCTGCATGTCACGAGCCGCCCCATTACCTACCATCACGAACCGACCACGAATCGGAGTTTGGGATCACGAATCACGAGCCGTGTTGACCACAAACTAGAAGACCACGACCGGAGTTGGAATCACGAGTGGGTTGCACGACCCGAATGTGGATCACAAGTCGCCTCCCACGAGCCGGGATGGAGTCACGGATCACGAACCGAGCATGAGCATGACGAGCCGACATGGAGGAGCACGAGCCGAATTAAAGAGTCGAGAACTGGGATGATGACCAAAACCCGAGATGTAAAGGTAGTCCAAATAGGAAGTAGAACTCAGGATTCAGATGGGAACCGACGAGTTAACTTCATGAGTTGGACTTTGTTGCGGAACGTGTCCAAAAGAGTTTTCGATGTCTATAGCTTTGACTCACCGTTGAGAGACGGATATTGGCTATGGATCAGTGTAGTGGATTTGTCATGACTCCATGGGGGCAGAGTGATCGTAGCAAGGCTATGAGCTAGCGCAGTGGAGTTATCATTACTCTATGGGGCAGAGTGGACATAGCAAAGGATTAATGTCTGTGGATCAGTGCAGTGTAGTCGTTATGACTCCATAGGGCAGAGTGATCGTAGCAAAGAATTGGGTGATCAAAGTGGTGGATATCGTATACTTTACGCACTGAGTGAGATATGTGAGGATGATTTCTATGTTTGATGCTTGCTATCACCGTGACATGCACACCCCCTCCCCATTATTTTCACACCATATGTTAGTGTCGCCTTAGAGTATTGCACATCATGTTGTGCTAACTCTTTGGTTGCAGATCCAGGTTCAGGTATGGTTATATATACCTGTTATTGTTCTGTTTTGTTGCATATTGCTCATACTAGACTTTTGTCTGACCCAGAGTTTTATGTCTCTTCTTCTTACTCTGGGTGCTCCTAAACGAGCAGACTAGAGACAGGTTAGCTGGTTATGCATGAGTAGCTGTCCAGAGACGAGCAAGAGGCTTATACGTATCATTCCCATATATTCTCCCTGTGTTGTTGTTGGTCACTACTTTGGGCATTAGTAGTGCACCTTCCTATTTTGCTTTAAGACAGTTTTAAAAGTTGTAATAATGATGGTTTGGATCATAAGCTGTATTTTGAATTTTCCGCTGTTATGATGGTTTAGTTTTCAGCTTATGTATTGTCTCACCTGTTTTTTTATCAAGTTATGTAATTATTAAATTTTGTTCCATGCGCTGTGAGATATACTACAGGTTCTTTGTTGGTTCACTATTCAAATTCCTTCGCTTTTTCCTTTCTTTTGACGACCGTCCCATGCTGGTTAGACATCAGTACAACGCGTTTCATTGGAAATGTCAGCTGGTGCGGGGCGGGCCATCATAGCAGCAATCATGAGTTGGGTACCCGCTTCAAAGGCAGTTGTGAAAGATGTTGGTGTTCCTGTCTAGGTACCTAGGAATGATTCAACTTTAGGATTAAGTGATTATGCTCCTATAGATGAAGATGAGATGAGGAGAAGTATATCTTTGGAGAAATTCGATGTCGAGTTAGGGAGTGAGAAGAAAGGATAAGCGCTGCTTGGGATGAAGTTGTTAGAAGTAGGAATGAGCCTCTGAATGAAACTTTAACTGGCACCAGTTCTACGGAGAAGCTGAATCAGAAAAAGAAAAGGAAGCATAAAGAAAATGATGGCCAAAAGAAGAGACCTAGGAAGGATGAAATTTGCTTCAACTCTCAGCAGAAGGGCCATTTCTCTCGAGATTGCAAGAATCTGAAAGTCGAAAAGAAGTGTTTCAAGTGTGGGAAATATAGGCATGAGAAGAAGGATTGCCTTGATTTTCTGAAAAATAAGTAACTGGTGGAAGCGTGTGTCTTGGAAGTTGTTCCGATTTCCTTTTGTATTCCTAATGGGAATTAGGAGAAGTTGCTGTTAGTTTAGATATGCTTTATGTGAGTGTGGTTTGTTTGAGTTCTGTTTGGTACTAGAGAATCACCTTCTTTTACCAATAACAAGATGTAGGCTGAATGGGTTCAGGACCTGCTATTGTAATAGACCTTTGATTGTAATTAATCCAGTATGCATTCATCTACTCTTTGTATGCTTTGTCGCAGTCTTGTGTTATCGAGTCATGGTTGCTCTTGTGTGACGAATTGCTTTGTTTTGAACTTCGCTGGGTTTGTGATCATCTTGGACATGGATTAGCTTCAGAGGTATGCGACAAGAGTTAATTGCGACAAGCTTGAGGTGAGAGTTGCAGAGGTGGAAGGGCAAAGGGTTTTGATTCGATGTAATCCTGAAGATGGTGTCTTCGTGAAATTTTTATATTCGCTTGTGATTCCATAGAAAGACTTGTTATCTGTGATGATCGCTAATGAGTTTGAGGATGTCTTTGGAGAAGTCAAAGGGTTACCGCCACATCGTGAGATTGAGTTTAGAATCGGTTTGGTCAAAGGTGCTAGACCTATCGTTATGCCTCTTAGGAGGACGGCGCCTAACGAATAACGGGAGTTAGAGGTTCAATTTCGTGACCTTTTGGGAAAAGGGTTCATTCAGAGAAGTGTATCCGAATGGGGTGCACCAGTTGTGTTTACAACCAAGGCTGATGGATCTTTAAGATTGTGTGTGGACTTTCGTGAGCTGAACAAGGTGAACAAGAAGAACGAGTATCTGCTACCAAGGATAGATGACTTGTGTGATCAGCTTCACGAAGCCAAAGTGTTTTCTCAAATGGATTAGGCAACAAGATTTCACCAGTTGAGAGTGGAGAAGGATAGTGTGCCGAAGACTGCTTTTAGGACACCATCCAGTTTCTTCGAATGATTGTTGATGCCATTTGGGTTAACTAACGCGCTAGTTTATTTTGTGGATCTTATGAATAGGGTTTTCATAGATAAGTTAAACAAGTTCATGCTTGTGTTCGTGGATGATATTCTGATTTACTCTCGGAATGAGAAAGAGCATAAGACGCACTTGAGAGTTGTTTCGAAAAACTTGCGAAAGCATCAGCTGAAGGCTAGGTTTTTGAAGTGTCACTTCTAGAAGAGCGAAGTGAGTTTCTTAGGCCGTGTTTTTTCTAGAAATGGGATTACGGTCGACCAAACTAAAGTGGCAGCAATCTAGGATAGGGATAAACCTAAGAATATGACGGATGTTCAGAGTTTCCTTGGGTTAGCTGGATATTATCGTCGTTTTATAAAGGATTTCTCCAAGATAACGACACCACTAACAGGATTGATGAAGAAGAACCAAGTGTTCACGTGGGATGCAAAGTGTGAGCAAGCTTTTGAAATCTTGAAAGAGAGACTGATGAGTGCTCCTGTTTTGACTGTGCCGAGTGGGAATGAAGAGATGGTGGTACACACCGATGCATGCAGTACTGGGCTTGGAGCAGTGCTGATGTAGAAGGATAAAGATATGGCCTACACGAGTTGACAACTGAAGTCGCATGAAAGGAATTACCCAACTCATGACTTAGAGTTGGCAACGATAGTGTTTGCTCTGCAGATGTGGAGACATTACCTGTTGGGAGTTCAATTCGAGTTGTTCACGGATCACAATTCGTTGAAGTATCTCTTCTCCCATAAGGATTTGAATCTTCGGCAACAAAGCTGGGTTAGAGTTTCTAGCATCATATGATTTGGGTATAGCCTATACTCCTGGTAAAGATAACGTAGTGGCGGATGCGTTGAGTCGAAGACATGCAAGTTTGGGAGTGATGTTTTCATAATGGAAGCACCTCGAGTATTTGGCAAGAGTTGATTTCTGACCACGGTGTGGGTAAGAACCTGAAATGTTAGCAAGCTTATCGACAAAACCTACTCTCATCGAAAGGATTGGCAGGAGACAAAAGAGATGCAAATCTTGTCCATTTTATCCAGAAGTTGGAACCATAGGATAAAGAGTTCAAGGTCGATCAAGAAGGTTGGCTTCGAAAGCAAGGACGACTGGTTGTTCCTGATATTGACGGATTGAGAGATGAGGTTCTGAGGGAATGTCATCACTCAAAGTTGATTATTCATCCTTGTGGTAATAAGATGTATCAGGACATGATGCGATCTTACTACTGGGAAGGGATGAAAAAGATATTGGAAAGTTAATTCCAAGTGCATAAACTGTCAGTTAGTGAAAGTTGAACAAAAGAAGCCTAGTGGGTTGCTTCAACAATTGGAAGTTCGTATGTGGAAGTGGCAGCATATATCGATGGATTTCGTCAATAGACTTTCTAGAACCAGGGTTGGAAATGAAGGAATTTGGGTCATCGTGGATCGCTTGACCGAAAGTGCAAGGTTTGTTCCTGTCAAATCAACTAAGACAACATCGAAGTTGGTCGAGCTTTTATATGAAATGGATAGTTTGATTCCATGCTATCCCGAAAAGCATAGTGAGTGATCGAAATCCATTGTTCATGAGTGGATTTTGGAAGAATTTGCAAGAGACTTTGGGAACCGAGTAGTGTTTGAGCACGACTTATCATCCCTAAACCGATGGTCAAACCGAGAGGGTTAACCGAGTTTTGGAAGATCTCCTAAGAGCTTATGTATTAGAATTCGTAGGATCATGGGAGGACCATCTACATCTATTTGAGCTCGCATATAATAATAGCTACCAGTCGAGCATTGGGATGGTACCATACGAGGCGTTGTATGGTAGATTGTGTAATTCTCCGGCATGTTGGTTAGAGACTGGAGATAAGTTGATACTTGGGCCTGAGATGATAAGAGAAACCTCAGATTGTATCGAGACCGCTTGGCAATGAATGAAGGCAGGCCAAGATCATCAAAAGAGTTATGCTGATAAGCGTTGTAAGGATTTGGAATTCGACGTTGGCGATACGGTTTTCATGAAGATCTCGCAGTTAAAACATGTTCTTCGGTTCAGAAGCAATGGAAAGTTATCTCCTTGGTTCGTTAGACCATTTCCGATAGTCGAGCAGATAGGAAAGCTCGCGTACAGATTAGAGTTACCCGAGAAGATGTCGAGTGTGCTTAATGTTTCCCATGTATCGTTTCTACGGAAATGTGTGCTCGATTCGAATGTGGTCCGGAGCAGTACGAAGACATAGAAGTCAAGATCGTAGCTACAAGACCTCATAAGTCGCTTCGTGCTGTGGGGAATGACACGAAACAGCTCAAAAGGAAGACGGTTAAGCTAGTCAAGGTACAATAGAGTGAGGATGATGACGATTGTCTGTGTGTGACGGAAGAGAGTACGAAGACGACTCATCTAGAACCCTTCGTCGGTATAACTCATAAATATCTTGTCATCATTACATCATTGTAACTTGTACTATTGTGATTGTTGATAGAGTTCTGCATGCTAGGATAAGACTATGGATGTATAGTTTGATGGCTAATAGTTTGGGTGATAGAAATGACTGCTCATGGATGATAGGCATGCAGAATTGTTTTGGTTGCTTGTGTTGTTGGGATTTCGAGGGAGAAATTCCTAAAGGGGAGGAGGAGAATGTAACAGCCCACATTTTACATACTAAAGAATCGTAAAATACTTTTATTTTATTCCCTGAGTGTTGGATCATTCCCATAATTTAATATGTTGGTAACGGCGATGTCAGACACGTCTATAATTTTTACCAATTTTATTTGTGACCATTTTGCCCTTGTTAGTCTTGTACAGGGAATAACTGTTGATTGGGGTAGAACCAGGTGCTGAGGTTGGTCTCATTGGAAAGGAAATGGTGTTAGCAATTCCATAATGTGGTCGCATTAATAATTTGGTCAGGCGGTTTGGGAGGAATCGCTATTTTTGTGTTTCTCAATTTTTTGCTCAGGTTTTGAATCATTGATGGGCTGATTTGAAGAGACCCATTAGTGGGTTTGTGGGAGGTAATAAATAAGGGGTTAGGGGCATGGAGAGAGGGTTACTTTTCTTTATTCTCTTATTTGGTTGAACTCGTGATCCTCCTTGCTCGATCAAATACACTTTTCCACCATTAAAATTCTAGATCTACATAAGAGAATCGAAGATCTATATCGTTTGGAGCTAGATCTACGTCAAGTGAAGAGATATTGCACCAAATCAAGAGGTTTGAAGCATATTCTTCACTGTTCGGATTAAGAACTTAGCAATTTCGAGTTAATTCAAAGAATTGGTAAGTGATAAGCATCTCTGATACGGATTCGATCAAGTATGTGGGTTGTTTGTTCATATTATCATCATTTTAAGTTGTTTTCACCTAGATCTACATCATGGTAAGTATATTTTCAATTCAACCACCATAGGATCTAATCAAGCAACTTATAAATGGTTGTGTTAATTCTATGTTTAGATCCTTTTAATCATTTGTTGAATCATTGTTTTAATGTTTGTTGATTATTGCTTGAATCAAGGTTGATTTGTTGATTGAATTTGGATTGGTGATGTTTGAGATGAACTGGTGGTGTTTGAGCGAGTTTTGGGCTTGCATCGACGAGATTTGGCATAATCCAAATTTTTAGGTTTTAACGACATTTTACAAACACTGTAGAAAGTCATGGATCGAGCACAAAGCCTAGTATGGATCGGTCACTAAAAATCAGTGAATCAGCCACGATCCTGGCACGGGTCGTGCAAGCCAAAAAGGAGTGGATTGACTTGAAAAACGTGATGGAACGGAGCAATTTTCGTGGTCTGGCACAATGAATGGATCGCACCCAATCTTTAGGAATTGATAGCGTTTGACAAACGCTGTTAAAAGCCATGGATAGGGCATGATCCATGAGGGGTGGATCAGCTAGTATTCATGGAGCGTGCACGTGGTTTTGGGGGTTTGGCATGGGATCTGGCACATGGACCAGACGCGATGCAAGATGGATCGCGCAGGGAAAATGACAGCATTCCAGAAACGCTATAAAAAGTTATTTTAAATGTTATGGTCTGGAAACTAGCAAAAGGGATCGGAAGCAATCCAGAAGATATGGTAGCATTTCTTAAACATTGTGAAAGCCAGTTTTGATATTTTATTTAGTTTTTCACACCAGATTGGTGCAGAATTGAACCAAAAGAAATAAAGCATTTCAGAAATGCTGCAAAAGGCTGTTTTGACATTGTGACCATTTTTTCATAGCGGTGGAAATGCAATAAAATACAGTATCAACCAAACGAAGCTTGTTTTTGGGTCGACGATGGTTATAGCTTCGACATGAATTCAGACAGGAATGTTCGAAGTGTTCGTTGATCATTGAAATGCAATGAATATGAAGACAACTCAAGTGTGTTTTGAGCTCGTAGATAATGGTTGCTCGAGTATGTTTGAGCTTATGGAAAGTCGATGGTGATGATGACTAGAGATACCGAAGGCTAAGGAATTATCATTGTCGTAGGTTCTAGTGGGCTCAAAGCAAGGGTATAATAGGGATGGCTAAAGGACCGGTTGTATTATCGAGTGCCTAGGGTTTCATTGAAAGGCCTAGATACGTATCGTAGGAAGATGTATGGAGTTTTTACTAGAACAGGGGTTATCATTTGCCCTTGACGGACGACATGATGTTGAGCCGGTTATACGATCAATGATGGTTTTAAAGCAGGATTGGCAGTGATAGCTAGAGTCATAAGTGTTGTTTGTTTTACTTGTATCGTCTTGTTTTGATTATTCGATGTCGAAGGAGATATCTCTTGGGTGCTTGTCTGATACTGGGTTTAGGCCTTCGGGCCTTGTGCTTGGTAGATGTCGATATCGATGAGGATGGTCTACACTTGATAAATGATTGCCATGAATGTATTGTTGTTTCTAAATGCTTGTTTGATATGTTATCATTGTCAGATGTGGGGAAGACGGGATTGGGTTCTTCTTTGGTGTTTTGGTAGATTGGTTGGTCAATATGCCTATTCTCATATACTATTGATGTTGCTAGATAGTTTTTTTTATCGCTGATTAAGACTCTTGTCTGACTCAAGGTTTTATATTTCCTTGGCTTTTTCATCCATGGTGTTATGTATGGGCAGGCTAAGTGGCAGTGACTGATCTTAATAAGGACGATGCTGCTATGCGGTGGCGAGCAGGAGGTTGGCGTATTATTTTTCTACTATCTATTATCTGTTGTTTCCGCTATTTGGTGTTTGACTTTGAGTATTGTAGTGAGGCAAATTTGTACAGACATTTATGTCGTAATCCAAAAATATATGGATATTCTTTCTAGTTGTTACGTAAGTTCAAGTTTTTGCTCAAATATGCTTCACTATTATAACTTATTGTAAATGTTCAATTTTATTTTAGCCTTGCGTTGTGAGTTATACGATAGGTTCCTCTGTTATCTTATCATGATGATCGTCCATGGCTTTCTGGCGCACCTTTCAGCGCATTATTCCTCTTGTTTAGTGCAGGAGTTATGGGCGGTCATCACACAGTGTATTCATGCCTCTGACATTCCACGTGAGGACGGTCATTTGGATGAGGAGGAACTCCTCAGGGTTCTTTTAGGAGGAGGAGATTTGGTTGACATTGGTTTATTCTGGGATAAATAGGAAGCATTTTTAGAGACAAAACTTGATACATCTGTATGTTCTTGTGTTGTGGGTTCATCAACTGTGGCATCCGTAACATGATGCATTTCAGTTTGATGAAGATCAGGTAGCAGTTCATTATCCAAAAATAAAAAATCATCCTTTGACTGCTCCTGTGTGGTAGTTCCAGAAGTAGATGGTTGAGAGGTTGGATTTTAAACCCATTGAGGATTTTTTTTTTCACTTCATGTATAGACTGTTTGTCCCTGAAAACATTGCACTAAGTACATTTAAAAGGAACATACTCATATTCCACTTCCACTTCATGCTTGATACAGTTTGGTAATAAAATTGGCACTGGATTCTTTAATTATGTGTTGATATTAATAGCAATTTGTACTCGTGTATATTTGGTGAAGCATCTTTCAGCGGTGTTATCATCAATTTGAAGTGAAATGCCCAAAAAATTGGCTATCATTTGAAGTGCATCACGAGTCCATAATTCTAACTTCAAATTAAACAATCGCACCCATATTTCAATGTCAGTAGCAGTAAATTTGGAATAATCATAATCTGGTGTCCAAGCACCAATCAACAAGAGCTTTCCGAAATAGGAGTATGTAGTACTCTTGATAATTTTTTCAAAATCTTCCTATTTGTCAAACTTAACCGCAAATTGATAGTTTGGAGCCATATGGATATGAAATTCACCAGTAGATTTCCAAACATGTGAGATATAATCTTTCAGTTTGGAAAAAGAGATTCTTCATTCTACTGGATGAAGAACAATGGTGTTAACCCATATGTTTTCTGATTTCTGAATTATGCTTGCAGGAAGAAAGACGTATTCATCTTAAGGTTGAACGAACTCCAAAGTATGAGTGGAAGACTTCGTTGATGGTGACTTGGGAACTGCATCGACATAGGATCTGGGAGGTTCAGATGATGTTGCGGTGGTGGAGAAGCAGGTTGTACGGTAGGAGGATCAGGCGGTATGTGGTTCGAAGGTTGTGGGATATTATGTGCCGAAGTTTCTGCCATGATTAGATTTTATAATAATTCTCGATTTTTATATGAAGGCAATATATATATACTCGGTTTCAAGCATAACAAGAGACCAAATGTTCATTGTTAAATATTTTCAAAGGCGGTACTCAATACTGTCTCATGGGTGCAAGGCAGGACCTGGTCTTGGGTTACTATAAGTCAAAAAACAAACACCAAATGCGCTAACAAAATGTATATAACATAAATGCAGGTCCATAAAAATTCCATGATAATACAGAAGTGCAGGAACACATATATGGTCATGAGTTACAAGCTGAATACATATATGAATTTAATGAAAGTTGATATTAAACGTATAAAATGTGGGCAACACAACAAGGTGAAGATGAGGTAAAAGACTTACGTGGTAGATTTATCAATGACAAATACATAAGTGCACATCAAGTCTCATGTTTCTTCCTGTCCTGTAGTGACAAATTAATGATGTTCAGAAACTAAGTGCACACAAATATAACAAATGGACATTTAGCAAACTATTCACCTAACATAGACGAAACTTCATATAATTTTCTTAAAAGATTGTTAAGAATATGATTCCTATTTAACTGGTTCTGAATCAAAGTGGGCATGTGTGTATATGCATGCAAATTCATTATGATGTGCATGGATGTAATGACCAGGTAAGAAATTCGACACTCGAATTTCGGCAATAATACAGAACTTCTATTCACTTGCCAAAACTTAAGTTTCGAAAATCAGGATAGTTAAAAGAAAGAAGTTAGAGGGTGAGAGAAGAAAGAAAGAAATACAAGAATAGAAGAAGAAAACATCAACACTACAGAATTAGAGTAGATAGAATCTCTCAGCGGAACGAATAAAATATGATATTTCCATACTCTTTACTCAAAGAGAAAACTGTTTACATTTAATTATGCAATCAGAGTACACAACTCGATCAAACTGTAAAATGCTGATAAATACAACACACACAATGGGAATAAATTAATACCAGAAAATACGGGAATATATCTTGAGTGAAGCTCCAAGTAAACCTAATGTAGCCTGGAAATATACTCAGTCTGACCCGAGCACATTTTTAGGAAAGCAAAATCACTCGGATCGGTATGGAATACTTTCAGTGATAAACCTACATTACAAAAAACTTGCTTAACTTTTGGAAATCCTTTGAAGAATGAAACTCTCGTAAGACACGACCACACATAAACATGGTACGTGTTTTTACCTTACTATAACCAAATCAATTTTTATATCAAAATCTAATGGAACCTTGCCATTAATGTTAAGGCTATGCCATCCTAAGGTATTGCCAAATGGAAGGATCTTATCAACGTCCATGAATGAAAATCATAGATCGAACTACCGAATTGAAAAAATTGGGTGTTGTCATAGTATCAGCTAAGTGCAGGTACCCGAGAAAAAAAAAAGACTTGAATCAACCTCTTTTCGTTGATTCTTTCCACTCTTTTTTTATGGTATGGTAAATGATCCCACTCAATTAATCGAATAGATGTGAAAGCTATAATTGTAAACCATGATCGAATCTATGGAAGCATTGTTTTATACATTTCTTTTAGTATTGACTTTAGGGATAATTTTTTCGCTACTAAATTGAGATTTCCCTATTGGGTTGGGTCATTTCGGAGCAAGCGGATCATTTATCATAAAAAGGATGAGCTTCAAGAGAATGATTCGAAGTTCTTGCAGAGTGGAACCATGCAGTACCAGACACGAGATAGATCTAAGAGATCCATTCGAGGAACACGGAGACTAGACTTGTTGAAGTAATGAGCCTCTTGATATGAGGGCCCATTACTTCAGTTTCTATAATGAAAAATTATTTCATTATTTTTTAGTCTGAACCTTGGACGGTTCCCGAAAAAAGATAGCGAAAAAAATATCCCCAAAGTCGAGACTAAAAGAAATGTATAAACCAATGCTTCTGTAGATTCAATCGTGGTTTACAATTATAACTTTCACATCTATTCGTTTGATTGAGTGAGATCATTTACCCATACTGTGACGGCCGAGAATTTCGCTCGATCCGAATCAGTCGTTAAACCAATCTAGACCGTTCGAAACCCCTGAACGTTGAGAACATGACAAATCAGAAGGCAGACGGAAGAACATTTTATTGCTATTACAACAATTCCATCAGAATACAAGAATATACAGAGTATAATTGAATAAATTACATTCAATAAATATCAGAGGTTACAATAAATTACATAGCAGCGGAAAATAATACAAAGCACAACTGAAGGTGATATACGGATACAGAGCTTTCCGGATATCATTCCAGCTGTAAACCAGGATCCTGTGAATATAAATCTGCAAAACCAAAACTACTAGCTGCCCGTACGGAAAATAGGGGCACCCAGAGTTTAGGTTAAAACAATAAACTCCAGGTCAGTCATGTGACTGGTGTGAGAACTAAAACAGTTATTAAAACTTTAATTTAAAAGAGAGTAATTCAAGGGACCACGCCGTATAACACGGAACGGGTTTCCTCCCAAGAATACCAGTGCATAGAATAAACAACGCAATGCTTTTTCGAAAAATGAAGCTATTATAAGACCCAGGTCCCATCACACAATGCAACGCAAGCCGGAGGATAGGGTTTTACCTTATAACAGCCAAACATGCTTGATACGTTTAAAACAAATCATTTGATACTATAATATGTGTATAGTGTCAAAACATTTCAATCATAAATATAAATCATAGACGGCATGAGTGCCCCATCCCACTATGTCGCCATACTAGGCTCTACAAATAAAGCCGAAATACACGTATTGGAAATTGGATTTCCGTCATGAGTCGAGGCAAGGGGCAAGATCCTCTCCGCGTTCGAGACACTCTAGCAAATGCCTCCGGGTTACGCACTCTGGGCAACCCCGGATGCGGCTGGGCCGGTCCTCACTTATGTTAGAGGATTAATTATGCCTGAACACACGTTTCCCTGTCCTTACAGACCTATAATCGAGGCGCCTCATTCCAACAACCACAAAGGTGAAAAGTATATATATGTCAGGGCTGGTAAGTCACTGACACCACCAAAGCTAGAAAGAAACGTCTTGCTCTCCCAGCGGTCTGTATCCCGTTTTTAACTCATACCGAGGTGTGAGGCTCGCGAATTCACGTTATACACAAAGCTGCCACGTAGGCGTGCTTCGATCATCAACCACAAGACTTTGCTTTTCAACAGAAGCCTTGATCATTGCATCTTAGCGTGCCACACAGGCAATTCATGCCATGCGACTGATGTCCATCGATATACAACCTCTGAGCTCGTACGTCTCAGAGAAGGGCGTTAAGCAAAAGAATAAATTCTCCGCCGCCAAACAGATGTATATTTAATAGAAATCAATCAACACAGAATAAAATCCAGTGTCAGACACACAATCCATTTACAAGTTCGTTCTGGGTCTGAGTACAGTCAACACACGAACCTTTATTTTATATATTCTTTATTTTCTAAATGGGAATGAGGCCCAATCAATCACCATATAAATTTAATTATATGGATTTTCATACAACACATGTATATAATAGCATTGAAAAATAATCAACCATCAACCAAATTGCACTACACTGTATAAGCATCAAATATAGATATTCAACGCTTATAACAGCCTGTCAATCAATCGATTGACACATTTAATCAATCAGGATGAGTGAACTTCAAATTTCATCCCAATACCCGTGTGGGGTTTCAAATCATCAAACACAGATTTTAGTTGTGCAGTTGGGCGATGTGTAAAATTTATCGACCCAATCAATATCAGTCAAATCAGTGTATATAAACAAATCGGTCGATTTGTTTATAAATATTTATTTATTCGCATTCACGCTAAAAATTATATTTTTAACGACAAAACATTTTATTTTAACACATGAATTTCTATTCAGTTCATTTATTCAATAAAATTGATATTTTTATTTTTCTAACATATTTTAGAAAATTTCGGCGGCATAACGGCACGATACTAGAAACGGGACGAGGCCTAGCCTTATCCCCGGACTAGTGAAGGCCCACGCCATTCACACATCAATCAAATCAATTTCATTTCACCAAACCATTCAATTTCAAATCAAATCATCTAACTAATTTATGCAACCAAACAAACAAGTCCATGGTCTGTGGACGGTTGTGTCGGGTGCTACTAAGCACCGTCTGCATCCTAGTATATATATATGACTAGAAAAAGAAATGGAAGAGTGAGGAGTTCTCACCGATAGCTATTCAAACATCTTGACTCTTCTTTGATAAAAATCTTCATCGTTATCGCATCTTCGTCATCTTCGTTGCCCGTAGTCACAACATATGTAAAAATCGAATTTTTACGATGCTATTCAATATATAAAAATCGAATTTTTACTATGCTATTCAATATATAAAAATCGAATTTTTACTATGCTATTCAATATATAAAAATCAAATTTTTACACCGCTACTATATAGATAAAAATTATATTTTCACATCGATGTTCATATAGTAAAGATTATATTTTTATCACGCTATTCTTCATATAAAGATTTCGCCTTTTCAAATATAAAGTTTTCGCCTTTTCAAATATAAAGTTTTCGCCTTTTCAAATATAAAAAAAATCCAAACTTTTAAATATTAAAAATCCGAACTTCACGAAAGCAAAAATCATATTTTTTTATCCTCTAAAAATATACTCTTTCCTATTTAAGCAAAAATCATATTTCTACATCTTATATATAATAAAGATTATATTTTTAATACTTTAAAAATATAAAAATCATATTTTTAATACTTAAAAAAAATATAAAAATCATATTTTTTATTCATTTCATATATAAAAGTTATATCTTTAACCTTTTTATAAATTAAAAACTGAATTTTAAAAATAAAAATCTCCTCTTCCTTATAAATAAAATCGAAACTTTCATTAATAAAAATCCGACCTTTCATAAATAAAATCCTTATCTTTTCATTAGTAAAAATTCAATCTTTCTCCTTATTTAAAAATCAAATCTTTTCTAATTTAAAAATCGTTCTTTTTTTTCTAGTTAAAAATCTAATCTTTTCTACGAGTAAAATCAAACTTTCATTTATAAACATATCGCCTTTCTATTTCAAAAATTATAGTTTCATAAGGGAAAAATCATTCCTTTAATATGATGAAAATCATATCTTTGACAAATTAAAAAAAAACAAATCTTTGAACAAATTAAAAATCAAATCTTTGTGTTTATAAAAGGGTAATCTTTTTGCTTAATTTACATCGTAGAAAATAGGCAAACAATGGAGAAATAATAATTAAAAACTCACATTTATAATCGCCGGAGGGGGGGGGGGTACTGTCGGAATTGGTGGAGCTAGGAGGATCTCGCGGTGGTGCTAGGCGGAGGTGGTGCGGTCGATGGTGGGGTTCGATTTACTGGAGGGGGGTCTCGGGAGTCGCGCCGCTGGGCTTCGATGGTGGTGGAAATCGATTGGGGGGGGGGGGGTGCAACCTCGAATTGGTCGTGGAAGGAAGAGGGGAGCAGGAAGAAGAAGACCGGCGGAGCAGGGGGGGCTCGGCGCCTCTGGCGGCGACGACATGGGATTGGTGGAGGGGGAAGCGCCTCTGTCGTTCTCCCTTTCTGTTTTTCTCTCTCTTTTTTTTTTTTTTTGATTTCTATTTTGAACGTGGGGGGGGGGCAGAGTTAAAGGGGGTGGGAAGAGATTTTTTTTAATTTTATTTAATTATTTTATTTGTAAAAAGTGGACTTTTACATACGACCTCGAAACGAGGCCCACCGCCTGTCGTCCATAGCGTTTTACCTCCATTCCGAACATAATGGGATACGTATCGCAAGCTGATTTGACCGTTTCGATTAGTTTCCGTTGAATTTACATTTAAATTACTATATTGAATTTTAAACGTACATTTCAAATTACCGGGGTCGCATACGAACTTTAAAAATTCTCGAAAAATATTTTCTAGCTTCGTATTGACGATACGATCCTAACAAAACTAGTTTCGTCGAATTCTGAGACCATTTGAAAAATGGCCATTTTCCAGTCGATTAAAATCAACTAAAACTGGTCAAACGCGTTTTCCTTTGCCACGCTCACATATTGATTCGAAAAATTATGAAATTTGGAATCTAGCAATAACTTGACATCACGGATCCAACAAAAGTGGTTTCGTCGAAATCCGAGGTCGTTTGCAAAATTCCCATTTTTAAGGGCCTGAATTCCATAGCGACTATTCAGAATTTTCAACTGGACATATCTTTTGGTTCCCGCTATGAAATTTCGATTTTTCGGATTCGTTGGAAAGATATCACCAATTAGATCCTAATGCTTTTGGTTTCACTAAAATCCGGATTGTTTTGCACCCGGTACATTCAATTGAAGTTTGAAATCGAATTATCGAACTACCACGCCATTTTCAATTCCTTTTATAATTATATATAATTATTTATATTCTAACGACGGCGTATATAATATATACGTTCGAATTATATTCAAAATAAATTTCTCGTCGATTTTATTTAAAATAATCTATTTTAAATATTCAAAATTCATTAAAATTGCCAAAATAAAAATTTTAAACTGGCCCAGATTTTCGGGTTATTACAATCTCCCCCACTTAAAACTTTTCGTCCCCGAATAGGAACATAGTCAAAAGTGGTTTGATCAATTAACTCTATGTTCGATCAGGCTTCCATTCTCTAACTTTTCAGTTTCTGAGAATTTTCAAAATTTCAAAAATTTGGCTAACACCCTAAATTTTCGAAGAATTTCGCCATAACCTCCCCTACACCGGGAGCATCGGGGAATTTCAAATAGCTTCCCCGGTCCTTCTAATCTCAAAAAGAAAAAGAAAAAGCCAATCGGCTCATAAAATCATCATCACCCAAACAAAACAGTAAATTATGTAGTAAACATGTACCTATTTGTCGGGCAAACAAATTTTATTCTTCGGCTCTAGCCTCCTTGCTATGACCTGTTCAATGCAAGTATGTATATGCAAGCAAATGCGACTAATTTTTAATACAATTCAAGATTTGATGCAATTAGGCATATTGGTTTAAAAATTAGCAAACAAATAAACAAACAACACAAACATCAATCAATTAGTGGATTAACGTTTCAAATTCATAAATTTTGATATATATATACTGAGAATCTTGTTCTTGATGCCAATTCACAACAATGTGTTCTAACTATATTAGTTTTGGTTCTCACACCAGTCTAATGGAAACATATAGAAAGCACACCTTCGAAACACGAAAATAAATACTGGTGATGGTATACTTCATTCTCAGGACCATGTCCGGGCGACTAGAGTGTGACTCTATATCTATCTAATATATTAAAACTTCGAATATACGTTCATGACACGTATATGCAAAACCTTTATATACTAGATTGTCCAAATTCAAAGTAAATAAATATTCAAATACGTATAAAACGATTTAAATTTTAAAACAAAATTGTTTTCATTTGAAAAATATACTCTTCACACTCGTTCTAGGATACTACTGATCCTATCTCTAACGAGTCATTCTAATTGAATATTACTAATCCAATATCTGATGAATTCTTTCGTATGGTTCTAATGTGTCTTGTTCTCGAGCTCTGTAAACCAAAGCTCTGATACCAAATGTGACGGCCGAGAATTTCGCTCGATCTGAATCAGTCGTTAAACCAATCTAGACCGTTCGAAACCCCTGAACGTTGAGAACATGACAAATCAGAACGCAGACGGAAGAACATTTTATTGCTATTACAACAATTCCATCAGAATACAAGAATATACAGAGTATAATTGAATAAATTACATTCAATAAATATCAGAGGTTACAATAAATTACATAGCAGCGGAAAATAATACAAAGCACAACTGAAGGTGATATACGGATACAGAGCTTTCCGGATATCATTCCAGCTGTAAACCAGGATCCTGTGAATATAAATCTGCAAAACCAAAACTACTAGCTGCCCGTACGGAAAATAGGGGCACCCAGAGTTTAGGTTAAAACAATAAACCCCAGGTCAGTCATGTGACTGGTGTGAGAACTAAAACAGTTATTAAAACTTTAATTTAAAAGAGAGTAATTCAAGGGACCACGCCGTATAACACGGAACGGGTTTCCTCCCAAGAATACCAGTGCATAGAATAAACAACGCAATGCTTTTTCGAAAAATGAAGCTATTATAAGACCCAGGTCCCATCACACAATGCAGCGCAAGCCGGAGGATAGGGTTTTACCTTATAATAGCCAAACATGCTTGATACGTTTAAAACAAATCATTTGATACTATAATATGTGTGTAGTGTCAAAACATTTCAATCATAAATATAAATCATAGACGGCATGAGTGCCCCATCCCACTATGTCGCCATACTAGGCTCTACAAATAAAGCCGAAATACACGTATTAGAAATTGGATTTCCGTCATGAGTCGAGGCAAGGGGCAAGATCCTCTCCGCGTTCGAGACACTCTAGCAAATGCCTCCGGGTTACGCACTCTGGGCAACCCCGGATGCGGCTGGGCCGGTCCTCACTTACGTTAGAGGATTAATTATGCCTGAACACACGTTTCCCGGTCCTTACAGACCTATAATCGAGGCGCCTCATTCCAACAACCACAAAGGTGAAAAGTATATATATGTCAGAGCTGGTAAGTCACTGACACCACCAAAGCTAGAAAGAAACGTCGTGCTCTCCCAGCGGTCTGTATCCCGTTTTTAACTCATACCGAGGTGCGAGGCTCGCGAATTCACGTTATACACAAAGCTGCCACATAGGCGTGCTTCGATCATCAACCACAAGACTTTGCTTTTCAACAGAAGCCTTGATCATTGCATCTTAGTGTGCCATACAGGCAATTCATGCCATGCGACTGATGTCCATCGATATACAACCTCTGAGCTCGTACGTCTCAGAGAAGGGCGTTAAGCAAAAGAATAAATTCTCCGCCGCCAAACAGATGTATATTTAATAGAAATCAATCAACACAGAATAAAATCCAGTGTCAGACACACAATCCATTTACAAGTTCGTTCTGGGTCTGAACGAAACCGGAGGCACTTTCCTCGCATATCCATCGATCTCCAGGTACGTCTGGACGACCACCAACTATTTCCATCCTCTTGGGTGTACAGCCCAATCAGGATCGTCAGTAATTATCCAAATGATGTGAAGACTTCCGGTCTTCAACCACCATCTTCATCTTCGACTTATCGTCGAATCGATTATTCAGAATGGGTATAAACCCGGACTTTTCGAACAACCCGCGTATATTAAAAACAAATGTTACACAAACACAACATACGCCTCATTCCAATTCATTAGTCACTAACCGCAAATTAGCAAGAGAACAATTTCCCAAACATTAACCCCGAAGGCCGAAACCAACATCAGATCAATACCCAGGAAACCATTCTTCTTAGCCAACCTACAACTAGTTTCTAAATTCCACATTCTTAGGGAAAGGTTCCCATTAATTTTATCCAAGATAAATTCTTCAAAATTTATCCTGTAATCTTCCTTTGGATGTCGTTTCAAACCAAATTATGGTTTTTCTAAACTAGTCGAGATTAGCGAACCACACCGAAGTAATTATTTATTTTATTTCCCAATCCCAACCTATTCATCCCATGAAGCAAAACTGGTGATACTCCATATCTAACACCATGGTGTTATCGGTAAAATTAATTACCATTTCACGTTCAAATCTAATTAAAGATTTAACTATCGCTTTGGAGCAAAACAGGCGATACTCCATTCTCGCTCATTTCTAAATTTGGTAATTTAGATTACAAATTCACATTTCAATCTAATTGCAGATTCGTTAAAACTCCTTTTACTAGGTTAAAGAACTAGGTGTTATTTAAAACACAGTTCACGAAAAACCCATTTCAAATCCAATCAAATATATTAGGAATTACGATTATTTAAAACCCCTTTTTAAATCTAATTTATTTATTTAAAAATAAAAACCCGGGTTTTAAATTGAGTTCAAACTAGTTCATTTCGATAAAAATCTATTTTGATCTTTTCAAATATGGAGTTTTTCACCCCAATTTTTCTCAAATCATTTCTTATGATTTTACACAAATTATTGATATTTTTAATAATTTTATTAAGGCCCGTACAATCGATTTCCAACAATGGCCATCGAACTGCACTTACAACGACCTTTTCCAAATTTGATTTGGACGTAACTCCAAATCCAACCGTTAGATTTCAAATTTCTAATATTCGTTAGAAAGCTCTTTTCGATACGAACCCAACGGTTCCGGTATTAGGAGAATCCGACGGTCGGATCTCCCGTAATGTCCGTTTGAAATAAATAGTCGAAATTCACGAACTACCGCGGCGCGGCGCGTTCTATTCAGGCCATTCTATATAATATATATATATATATATATTATATATTTCGTCGATTACTATTTAAAACGAATTATATAAATAGTTTTAAATTCGTTTCAAAAACAATTTCAACTTCCATTTCAATCCAAAGCAAAATTGAATTCTTCTTTATAAATTCGTTTTAAAATTCATTTCTATTCAATTCAAATTTCAATTTAATTTGAATTCATTTCAATTCGCTTTCAATTCAATTCGAATTCGTTTTCAATTCAATTCGATTTCGTTTTCAATTCAATTCGAATTCGTTTTCAATTCAATTCGATTTCGTTTTCAATTCAATTCGAATTCGTTTTCAATTCAATTCATTTCGAAATCGTTTTCAATTCAATTCATTTTGAAATCGTTTTCAATTCAATTCATTTCGAAATCGTTTTCAATTCAATTCATTTCGAAATCGTTTTCAATTCAATTCATTTCGAAATCGTTTTCAATTCAATTCATTTCGAAATCGTTTTCAATTCAATTCATTTCGAAATCGTTTTCAATTCAATTCATTTCGAAATCGCTTTCAATTCAATTCATTTCAAAATATTCGATTTCGAAGTCACTTTTCAATATTCATTTTAAAATGAATAAAATCGATATAAGTATCGTTCACATCCAAATGGCGTCAATCTAATCAACATGGCTTCATATATTTCTATTTTCAATTATTCTATTTCAACTATTTTTATTTCAAATATTTTTATTTCAAATATTTCCATTATTAAAATATTTTGTTCAACACATGACTAATCTCAACGGATGAGTACAGTCAACACATGAACTTTTATTTTATATATTGATAAAGATGTAAATTTTATTATTAAAATATTTCGTTCAACACATGACTAATCTCAACGGATGAGTACAGTCAGCACATGAACCTTTATTTTATGTAATATTGATAAAGATGTAAATTTTATTATTAAAATATTTCGTTCAACACATGACTAATCTCAACGGATGAGTACAGTCAACACATGAACCTTATATTATATAATATTGATAAAGATGTAAATTTTATTATTAAAATATTTCGTTCAACACATGACTAATCTCAACGGATGAGTACAGTCAACACATGAACCTTATATTATATAATATTGATAAAGATGTAAATTTTATTATTAAAATATTTCGTTCAACACATGACTAATCTCAACGGATGAGTACAGTCAACACATGAACCTTTATTTTATATATTCTTTATTTTCTAAATGGGAATGAGGCCCAATCAATCACCATATAAATTTAATTATATGGATTTTCATACAACACATGTATATAATAGCATTGAAAAATAATCAACCATCAACCAAAGTGCACTACACTGTATAAGCATCAAATATAGATATTCAACGCTTATAACAGCCTGTCAATCAATCGATTGACACATTTAATCAATCAGGATGAGTGAACTTCAAATTTCATCCCAATACCCGTGTGGGGTTTCAAATCATCAAACACAGATTTTAGTTGTGCAGTTGGGCGATGTGTAAAATTTATCGACCCAACCAATATCAGTCAAATCAGTGTATATAAACAAATCGGTCGATTTGTTTATAAATATTTATTTATTCACATTCACGCTAAAAATTATATTTTTAACGACAAAACATTTTATTTTAACACATGAATTTCTATTCAGTTCATTTATTCAATAAAATTGATATTTTTATTTTTCTAACATATTTTAGAAAATTTCGGCGGCATAACGGCACGATACTAGAAACGAGACGAGGCCTAGCCTTATCCCCGGACTAGTGAAGGCCCACGCCATTCACACATCAATCAAATCAATTTCATTTCACCAAACCATTCAATTTCAAATCAAATCATCTAACTAATTTATGCAACCAAACAAACAAGTCCATGGTCTGTGGACGGTTGTGTCGGGTGCTACTAAGTACCGTCTGCATCCTAGTATATATATATGACTAGAAAAAGAAATGGAAGAGTGAGGAATTCTCACCGATAGCTATCCAAACATCTGGACTCTTCTTTGATAAAAATCTTCATCGTTATCGCATCTTCGTCATCTTCGTTGCCCGTAGTCACTACATATGTAAAAATCGAAATTTTACTATGCTATTCAATATATAAAAATTGAATTTTTACTATGCTATTCAATATATAAAAATCGAATTTTTACTATGCTATTCAATATATAAAAATCAAATTTTTACACCGCTACTATATAGATAAAAATTATATTTTCACATCGATGTTCATATAGTAAAGATTATATTTTTATCACGCTATTCTTCATATAAAGATTTCGCCTTTTCAAATATAAAGTTTTCGCCTTTTCAAATATAAAGTTTTCGCCTTTTCAAATATAAAAAAAAATCCAAACTTTTAGATATTAAAAATCCGAACTTCACGAAAGCAAAAATCATATTTTTTTCCTCTAAAAATATACTCTTTCCTATTTAAGCAAAAATCATATTTCTACATCTTCTATATAATAAAGATTATATTTTTAATACTTTAAAAATATAAAAATCATATTTTTAATACTTAAAAAAAAATATAAAAATCATATTTTTTATTTATTTCATATATAAAAGTTATATATTTAACCTTTTTATAAATTAAAAACTGAATTTTAAAAATAAAAATCTCCTCTTCCTTATAAATAAAATCGAAACTTTCATTAATAAAAATCCGACCTTTCATAAATAAAATCCTTATCTTTTCATTAGTAAAAATTCAATCTTTCTCCTTATTTAAAAATCAAATCTTTTCTAATTTAAAAATCGTTCTTTTTTTCTAGTTAAAAATCTAATCTTTTCTACGAGTAAAATCAAACTTTCATTTATAAACATATCGCCTTTCTATTTCAAAAATTATAGTTTCATAAGGGAAAAATCATTCCTTTAATATGATGAAAATCATATCTTTGACAAATTAAAAAAAAAAAAACAAATCTTTGAACAAATTAAAAATCAAATCTTTGTGTTTATAAAAGGGTAATCTATTTGCTTAATTTACATCGTAGAAAATAGGCAAACAATGGAGAAATAATAATTAAAAACTCACATTTATAATCGCCGGAGGGGGGCGGGGGGTTACTGTCGGAATTGGTGGAGCTAGGAGGATCTCGCGGTGGTGCTAGGCGGAGGTGGAGCGGTCGATGGTGGGGTTCGATTTACTGGAGGGGGGTCTCGGGAGTCGTTCCGCTGGGCTTCGATGGTGGTGGAAATCGATTGGGGGGGTGCGACCTCGAATCAGTCGTGGAAGGAAGACGGGAGCAGGAAGAAGAAGACGGGCGGAGCAGGGGGGGCTCGGCGCCTCTAGCGGCGGCGACATGGGATTGGTGGAGGGGGAAGCGCCTCCGCCGTTCTCCCTTTCTGTTTTTTTTTCTCTTTTTTTTTTTTTTTGATTTCTGTTTTGAACGTGGGGGGGGGGGGGGGGGGCAGAGTTAAAGGGGGTGGGAAGAGATTTTTTTTAATTTTTTTTAATTATTTTATTTGTAAAAAGTGGACTTTTACATACGACCTCGAAACGAGGCCCACCGCCTGTCGTCCATAGCGTTTTACCTCCATTCCGAACACAATGGGATATGTATCGCAAGCTGATTTGACCGTTTCGATTAGTTTCCGTTGAATTTACATTTAAATTACTATATTGAATTTTAAATGTACATTTCAAATTACCGGGGTCGCATACGAACTTTAAAAATTCTCGAAAAATATTTTCTAGCTTCGTATTGACGATACGGTCCTAACAAAACTAGTTTCATCGAATTCTGAGACCATTTGAAAAATGGCCATTTTCCAGTCGATTAAAATCAACTGAAACTGGTCAAACGCGTTTTCCTTTGCCACGCTCACATATTGATTCGAAAAGTTATGAAATTTGGAATCTAGCAATAACTTGACATCACGGATCCAACAAAAGTGGTTTCGTCGAAATCCGAGGTCGTTTGCAAAATTCCCATTTTAAGGGCCTGAATTCCATAGCGACTATTCAGAATTTTCAACTGGACATATCTTTTGGTTCCCGCTATGAAATTTCGATTTTTCGGATTCGTTGGAAAGATATCACCAATTAGATCCTAATGCTTTTGGTTTCACTAAAATCCGGATTGTTTTGCACCCGGTACATTCAATTGAAGTTTGAAATCGAATTATCGAACTACCGCGCCATTTTCAATTCCTTTTATAATTATATATAATTATTTATATTCTAACGACGGCGTATATAATATATACGTTCGAATTATATTCAAAATAAATTTCTCGTCGATTTTATTTAAAATAATCTATTTTAAATATTCAAAATTCATTAAAATTGCCAAAATAAAAATTTTAATCTGGCCCAGATTTTCGGGTTATTACACATACCATAATAAGAGCAGAAAAAATCAACGAAAAGAAGTTGATTCAAGTCTCTATTTTTTTCTCAGGTACCCGAGAAAAAAATTATAATAATGTCTATCAATCCATAAATATAATAGGAAAATAGCCGAAAAGCTTGCATCTCACTTTTCGACATAGTTGGTTTACATCTAGAAACGTACGTCTCATATTGTAGTTTGGATTTCCAACATAATTAGGTATGGAACCACCTTCCGATCAGTGTCCTCTAGAGATGAAGCATTGGGGTTCAATAAGAACATCTTACAACCAACCACATAGAGTCGTCTCTCATTCAACTTGAGTGTAACGAATATATCATCACCATGGTTGCTGGTCGTCCAACCGTTCTCATTCCGAAGCCTAGAAAGAGGGACATTTGATTTCTCTAGATCAGTTGATGATATACCCTAATGGGTATGACCCACATAGCCCTGTTGTCTGCCCAATTTTAGTCATTTCTCAGTTGATGAATCTTGAGGTCACGATTACCTTTTTGGAAACATCACATCAAACTTTGAATGCTACATTGTCAGATCCCGTCAATCACTAATTGATTTGCACAAACATACTCTGCGTGTTAAGCTAAAAGAAGTCGCCTTCTTCACACCATACTCTATATATTCATAAAAATTAACGTATGTGATTCTAGGAAATAATATGTTAGACATTCGTCCATACAAGTTCGTTGTTGGACTAAACGAAACCGAAGATATCCCAAAATGTAGGGATTATTGCTATAAATTTAAACCTGGTAGCTAACAAAGGCATCAGCGAGCATCCGTCTCGCTCCTAAGATCCATGCCTTCTAATAATCTCATAAGCATCCCTCATGTTAATTTTCGAACGCAAAGTTGGTCCGAAGTGGTTCTGGGTCTAGTTTACATCGCGGTCTCCTCGAAATAACACGTCTATAGTCAAAAAGGGTATTTATTAATAGTCGATTCTTTAACTATCAAATCAAAACATTACAGATAAGTACATCAGCAGCTTAGGACTTTTTATTTAAAACCATTCATTAAAAACATTCCATCGATTCTTAAAAATTGATTCCATATCCTTATCTTAACAAATCTCTCTTATTTTTGCTACTTTGAAAACAATAACAATACTTTTATCTCTTCACAATAGGCGTATTCACAAAACCCATCTCTTTATTTTCACAAAATCTTTATAATTTCCTTTATTTTTGAAAATATCGCTATTTGTACTTATCCCAATGGTATAAGTCTAATTACCAATCTTATATGGGTCCAACAATATCATACGCTACATTATTTATTATGTGAACTCCAAATCATTTTACTTAACTTTTAAACTTTACAGATTAATGTTTACAATAACGCTTAAATTTTGAAATCTACTTCTATTTCCAAATTAGTCTGACCACTTATTTCTATTTCCTCGAAAAACATACCCATTTACTTATTTCTTTAAATAAGTGCATTCATAAAACATACTATTTTCATTATTTAGAAAAGAGTACTATGTACTTAACTAAACGGTAAGTATAGTCACACTTCATATCTAGGCTAAACAATGTCAAGTGATACGTTGTTTACTATAAAACCCAAGGGTTTCATTTAAATTCCTAAAGCTTGCAAATAAAGTTGCAGTATTTTTCTTATGGAATTAATAATTATTTCCAACTTCTCTTACCATTTCAAACTAGTACTGTCCCGTTGATAATGGTGAAGTCGTTCAAGTTTACCTCTCAGACCCTGACTCGACAACGTTGCTATCTTAAGATAGATAAAAGTCTGAAATTCAAAAGTTAATATTAATTAAAATATCATACCAATTTCATCTACTTCTTCAATTTGATATGGTTTTATAAACCGTTCTTTATTTTTGAAAAACTTCTTTTAATGTTAAAGCTTTTTACTTAATTCTTTTATTAAGTAAGCTCTTGTTAAAATCACAAGTCTTTCGCTTTAAAACCTCTTATACAATTCGTTTACACTAGAATTTATTATTAAAAACCCATAACTAAATTTCTTACCTAAATCCTTTACCAAATCTTTTAAACAACCTTCCGTTTATATCATTAAAAATCTCTTTTCAATCAAAATCATTTTACTTAATTTCATTATTAAGTAATCACATATTCAAATCCTTCACATTAGCCCAAATCTCTTTTATTACCTTGTTTATAAAACTTGGATTTGTTATCAAATTCCATTACAAAACCCTTTATAACATCCACTTAAAATCTCATTACAACATTGACTACTCTCTTAAATGAATTCTGATTAAAAAGTAATCACTATAATTATTACTAATTAAAATAATAATTGACTTCGTCACTAACTAAAGTAAAAGTAATTAACTTCTTTAGTAACTAAAACTAAAATAGTTACTTCCTTTTGAAAGTTATTAAAATAAGAATTATCTTTTATTAATAGTATAACAACTCAACAATTATCTTAAATATAGTTAAACAGAAGATAATTAAGTTTCAAGAAATCTTATTAAGTTTAAATAACAATTAGTCAAAGCTATTTGTATTAGATTAATTGATAACAAATTAATTTAATAACCGATTTTATTTAAACAGTTGACTTAGTCAAGTTAAAAAAATAGAGTTAACTTGTTAGCTAATTTCATCTAATCCTTCCTCTTTAATTAATTAATAATATAATTAATTTAATATAATCCCGATTTAATTGTTTCTTGGAAACAATTATTTCAAACTACTAACCCTTGAGTTAATTTCAGCCTTACTTACTTATAAAACTAAATATCAACATAAAAATTTGTTATATACAACATTCATAATTACTTTATAAGAACAAATTTATAAATATTGATTTATTTCTAAAAGCCTCTATTTTACATACAAGTAGAATTTTAAAACATTGCTTCAATTATAAAATAAAATTTATGGCTTCAATTCCGACAATTCTCCTGACGACAAATCGACGTCTTAAAAAGATGGATTTTAGGTCATCTGCTGCCAATCACTTAATCAATACTATATATTGATTAATAATACATCAACGTTGAATTTCAATTCAACAATCAACATCCAAACAAATTTAGCATTACTTGGGTAAACAATTCATATATGAATAAATATAAATTCAAATAACATACAAAATATTTGAGGAATCCAGTTAGATTCCTTCAACCTGTTTTCCCTGCATCATAGATCATTATATCATTATATAAACACATAAGAAATAGATATCTATTTTAAATCATTTAAATGATGGAAATATAAATATCATCGACAATCAACAATTAAACAATAATCATCCAAAGCATTCAAACATCCATTTTATACTAACAACGACAAATATTAATAAATATGAATCTAATCACATCCACTATTTTAGAAAGCATGAGAGTTAACTCAACTTTTATTACCAATCGATGATTTCAGATCATTTTTCAGATTTCAAACTTGCTTTTAAAATCAGATAAAATTCCAACTAGCTCCAAATCATTCCATACAAGCTCATACGCGTAGTATTCACTGTTATGAGTCCAACGCATTTCGTTTACTCGAATTTTGATAAAGTATGAAATAATTATAGTCGTTATAAGTTTTAACCGAATTAAACGTTATTATTCATTTGATTAGCCACTAATTACCCATAATTATTTTAAAAACCTTTTTCGTCTTCAATCATAAACACCCGTTCCAGGCAAGATTTTGAACCTAACAGTGTGACTTCTATCTCCATTTTCTCCTTCGTTTCACCATGGTTCCCCGAACCAAAATCATTGTTGAGCTACTCTTTCTGACCTCTTCACCCTCATCACCAAAATCTAGCACTCGACCATCTCCCATGCATTGCGTCGACACAAGCGGTAGCACGCAACCGAGATTCATGTGATAACTTTTACCACTAAAACATCCCAATCTCCTCCTACTCACTTGTTTGCTGCTCCCAAACAACATGCTAATCTTCGGTTGCCCTCCCTTCCTCAATTTTGACTGTAGTCGCTAGCCCAAAGCGCTTGCGCTTCTCCAAATATCGAGCATCATAAAATTTGACTGGACTCAAAAAAATTTATACGAGGATAAAGCTTGAGGACACACAATTCTAATCAATCAAACATGGTTGAATTTTATTAAGTGTTGGATATTTAACAATTTATTGAAGAATCGAAATTGTAGGCTCCGTTTTTAGGTTTGCTGAATGAAATAAGAACGAAGGTGAATTTTTAATAAAGTCAAGTGTCCCTATCATCAGCAGTGAAAAATGCTGAACAACGGATCGAGATATCTTTATACAGGTATGTAAAGACTTGCGGGGATATTGCAATTTTTTTTAAAGTATTTCGAAACCGATTTTTCTAAGATTTTGAAACGATGTTCTGAAAGCGACTCTCATTTTTAAAAAATCTCGCGGTTCCGAACTCCGATCAAAATGCCGTGACCGACTAACTTAGGCATTAACCATTATTTTAAACAATCAGGAACAAGTTTCGAGGTTTAATTCGAACTATGGAGAAGATATCAATTCATAATCGACGATTTAGATTGATTTCAATTATTTCTAAGTGTTTTAAACACGTACGGCCAAATAGTAGCTCCAAACATTACGAAACATGAAATCCAATAATAGTATTCAATTACGTACCCAATGGAACTGATTTCGTCAAATTCCGAGATCATTAGCAAAAACAGTATTTTTATTATCAAATCGTTAATCAATACGCGTTTATATCGCGCACGATCACAAAATACCTCTAATCGGCATGGCGTAATCACGAAAAATGGCTTGCGTGACTCACGACATTAAAATTTGGCACTTGGAAAAATTCTAGTTTGGCATGAAAAAATATAATGACTGGTATAGTAAAATGGCCAAAAAACACGTCTCCAACACGGGCAAATCACTTGCGCAAATTGGCATGGCTAAGCATGGAAATTTCGTATCCCTATATTTTGAATCCCAGGAGGAGTTCGAAATCCTATGCCGCAAGTCTGCCCAACACCAATTTCTCTTTGTTCGGCAATGGGATTCGAAATGTGGCATGGGAAGAGGGATTCGAAATCGGCATTCGAAAAAAGGCGGGGCACAACAAAGAGATTCAAATTTTCCACATGTACGCACCCTGGATTTATGATGTGAAATCATGGTCGATCAAGGGATTCGAATTTACCAAGCCGCTTTTGGCAAACTGGATATTCACATGCGGATCATCAATTTTCATGCGATCAACACGCATTGGCCACATATTTCTACGGTTCGAAAATGGAACGTGCCAGAGCACGTTGGCACACGATTTTACCCTGTTGATTGGCATTTTTTACTTGATCAACACACGTATTCACCTAATTTTCAAGATTTCAATATTTTTGGCTTGAGGAATGTGATTTTTTGGCAACACTTTCGTTTTTCGACTTTGGTTTTGGGATGCGAATTTCGTATCCTCTAGGGATATTAAATTCGAGTTGACACACCCTAAACTCACCTATAAATACCACCAAAGCTTGGCATTCAAAGGAATTGGCTCATTCACACTCTTCTTATACTTTGGCATAGAGGATTGAAGCTCTCAAGCACCATTAATGATTGCCTTCATCATCTTCATGGATTTTGGACTTTTTGGACTTCTAAATGTTACACAAATGTTTCCCTTCGACATTTAGACATTTCCTTGGACTTTTTCACTACCTTTATACATTTTTTGATATCTTCGGAATTTCTTGGACATTGAAGCTGCTTTTTGGATATTTCTCCATATTTTTGCTCAACGGAGAAGAAGAAGGGCATTCTGGTCAAAGTTTAGAATTAACAACTATTTTGTTTTTCATTTACACGACTTTATACGCAAATATTGTCCGAACTTGTACAACTTTTGTAATCAGCTATTATATGATGAATGATTACTATAAAGTGAACGTAGGCGTTAATGTCAGACCACTATATAAAGGTGTGTTCTCCCAGCATTTCATTATTTGGATTTGAATTATCGTTTTTCTGCAAAACATACACTCGGGTGTTGGCATGTGCAAATAGCGACAATTCCCCACGTCAACATGAATTATCATCGTTCGTATATAAATCATCCATATATAAGTTTCAAAACTTCGTATCAATTACCAAGATTGTTGAAATTCCATTTCTAAACCAATTTAGTTTTTTTTGGCTCGGCAAGCCGGTTTTATAGTGGCTCGTACCACTGTTTATTAGAAGGGGAAAGGAGTAAAATTGCTATACACAGGCACAAAAACAACAAGCCCGGTTCGATGTGCCAGGACACAATACAATACAAAACAGGAGAGTAGCAGAAGACTACCTCTACTAAAACACAATTACCTAAAAAATGTGACCTACGAAACCTCCACCCTTGGAGGTTCATCAACACCGACATTAATGTAAGGCGTCAAAAAGTGAACAACTGATAACATGAAGTAAGTAATCCCTAGCTCAAAATTTGGCGAAAGAGGAGAGTAAAGCAACTTCCTATCCCATGACTCATCTTCCGTTATAACGACATTCTCGGCACCTAAAACATCATCCTCCAACAAGACCAAACCATCGCCTTCCATCTTATAAAACAGTCTACGCATGTCACTAACTTTCTCAATATACTTAAAGAATGTTCCATCTCAGTCCATCCACATCATAGAGTTTACATGCTCCCAATACTCCTTAACATCATTCCAAACAGTGCTAGAGGCATCAACTATATCCGGTCTAACATAAGGATCAGGGGCAGAAACACTGTCAGACAATATCGATTTGGCTTTAGGCACCCACTACCTTGGAGGTGGCCGTGGAAGCGGGATATTATCACTAAAAGAGCGTTTGTCGAAACCAATTCATTTACAGCAGACGGACAAGTATCAGAAAAGTGACCAAAGGACTTACAGGATTTACATATATCTGGTTCCATTTGTACGCCACATCCACAAGTAACTCATGATTATTAATACAGACTTTAATCTGAGCAGGAAGAGGCTTGTCAGGCTTAACCTCAATCAGAGCCCTAGCAAAGGTTAGATTCTTCCTAGCTACAGTATTGGCATCAAAACACTTTAGCTTTCCAATGTGGCATGCTAGCCAATTGAGGGTTAAGAGGGGTTGTAGAATAGAGGGAACGTGGTTGAACTGGACCCAAACTGGGTAGACAGAACTTGCTCTCTTACTCTATCAACAGATGCACTCCATGATGTAACAATGAACGGCTTACCTCTAATAAAGGATGGAGCCGATTCAAGGACACGAAGCCTTTCCTCAAGAGAGAATAATTTGAAGTAAAACAATCAATCTACATGTGTTAATCGCAAGTTGGCTTGAATGCGCCAAGAATTCCGACAAGCAATTAACAAATTGAACGTTGGCCTTTTTGAATCAAGAAAGAAACCCACAACATGATCCTTCCATAAGCCAGCAACTTAAATATGTAAATCAAGGTGTGGTATGGATCCTAAATCAATCTTTGGAATGTTGAAGTCAATAGGCACGTACTCACCTCCGACCTTAGGCAAATCATCAAAGAGGGAATTCCATGTCAAATGGGTTGCTGCTTTTGGAGCATTTACACAAAAAAGGAGTGCTTTTCAATAGTCCAGCATTATCAGCAAGAAAAGCAGCATTAAACGCCAAACCACTGCTTTGTACCTCCTCAACAATCGTTTCACCATCGTTCATAGCACAGTCCAACTTACGAATTTCTAATACAGGAACTTCAACATTTTCAAACCTAGGAGAAACATGTTTACACCCAACATCAACCGTAGATCTAGTGGACGCCAATAGTGGCCATTCCAAATTGATCGAAGCCAACATTGAAGAAACAGGAGATTGACCGGTGCTGCTGAAATTCGGAATGATAGGAGAAATCGGTCTACAAGAGAGTGTTCTCAAATCAAAGCAGCAAGCGGGTTAGGTGACGACAACACAGGAGATGACGGAGAAGCATCGCTAGCTGGTGGAACATCAGACTCAGAGTCATAATCAGAGACTAAACGAACAGAAAAGGTTCGTCTAGATCTAGCCCGCGAAGCAGCAAAGGATCCGACGATTGAAGCTGAGGAGAATCTTCGTTTGTTCTTATGGTTCTTTGCCATGAAGGGGAAGGGAGAAGGTGCGATTAGAAATGATGTGTATTAGATGTCGAGGCGTAAGAAATAATCGCCGGATCGAAGATGCAAAACGCTGTGTTAATAAAGATTTAGTAATAAAACAAGCAATTCATTTAATGAAACCAATTTAGTTTTGATCTCACAAACGATTTGGATATTGAATATCTTTTCAAATCAAATTCATATTCACAAATCAATTTATTATCAAATTTTCACATTCCATTTGGGTAACATATCACAAATGTCATTATTCAGTTGAATCTTTACATTCAATCATTTCGGATTTTAATTTCTCGGATTGAAAATATATGCTTTATTAGTTAACATTTCCAAAATTTTAACAATCTTTTGTTCTAGCAGTGGTATTTTCAGAATACTTGATTCACATTCAATTAGCGAATAACTAATTTTATTAATTCACTTTGCTTATACTCATATTTGGTTAAACCACGACAACTCGACAATAGATTTCGAGGAATCAAGATTTAAATCTAAGAGACCTTACCAAAGAGAACTATCAAAGGAACGGATTCGAAGATTGGGGATTCAAATAGGATTAAAATTTTAGAATACCTTATATTTCAAAATAATTTATATTTACAAAATACTTTATTTTTCGCAATACACTCTCTCTAGAATGATTCAAGTGACGACTCTACTCATTCTAGGATATTGATATCCTATCTCTAATGAGTTTTTTAAAACCGATAAGCTAAACTTTGCCAAATCAATGCCCTGATGCCAACTGTCACTACTTGCGCTTCAAGTAGGTAATTAAACTAACTTAACACGTTCGAAAATAGCAGATTGTTATTTAGTTTACCGGGTTTAAACAGAATTAGACACAAGAATCACAGAATACAATTTCTAACAATGGAATAATTTTATACAAAATATCAGAATTTATGAAACATTATATATAACAGAAAATTAGTACATAGATTAAAATTAAAATGTACAGAAATTGTTGATCACGAGCATGTGTGTCTTCACGAGTCTCTAACTTTTCCGGCTAAATATTTAAGATTTATCACGGTCTGATCTGAGCGTTCCATGCAGAACAAAAAACACTCAAGTCAGGATTAACTTTATTCAAGTAAATAAACATTACTAGAATAATAAATATAATAGTTAATCCTATAAAATTATTAAATTTTGAGTTTTCCGAATATCTTAGTAAAACTTCCGGAAAATGTTTACAAAGAATCGAAGCAATATGGGATAGAATGAATCAAGGCAGCATGTATATATATCCAGTTTCAAGCATAGGTTTCCAAAATAGGGCAGGAACATAAGTTGCAAGAAGGCATTATATATATATATATATATATATATATATATATATATATATATATATATATATATATATATATATATATATAGAGAGAGAGAGGGAGGGAGGGAGGGAGGGAGGAGGGTTATATGGCACCCCTTTTTTTGGCCTCCCTTTTGCACGTCATTTGTAGTCAAGTATTTATAGTTAAATAAGTTAGTGGAGGGAGAGAGAATTAGTAGAAGTAGAGAGAAACGGAAATATGTGGTGGAAATCAGGAGGGCTAAAGGGGTGCTACAATATTTGGGGTGCCATTGAACGCTCCTCATATATACATATATACATATATATATACATATATACATATATATATATATATATATATATATATATATATATATATATATATATACATATATACATATATCGGTTTCATGCATAACCAGAGACCAAATGTTCACTGTCAAAGATTTTTTCAAAGGTAGTACTCAATACTGTCTCATGGGTGCAACACAATAAATGAAAGAACAAATACCAAATGTGCTAACAAAATGTATATAACATAAATGCAGGTTCATGAATATATATCGGTTTCATGCATAACCAGAGACCAAATGTTCACTGTCCAAGATTTTCAAAGGTAGTACTCAATACTGTCTCATGGGTGCAACACAATAAATGAAAGAACAAATACCAAATGTGCTAACAAAATGTATATAACATAAATGCAGGTTCATGAAAATGCCATGATACTACACAAGTGAAGGAACACATCTATGGTCATGAATTATACGTTATATACACATATGTATTCAATGAAAGTTGATGTTAAACGTATAAATTAAATATGGGTAGCATAACAAGGTGAATACGAGGTAAAAGACTGGCATGGTTGATTTATGATTGACAAATACAAACATGCACAGCAAGTCTCACGTTTTTTCTTGTCATGTAGAGACAAGCTAGTAAATGATGTTCAAAAAACTGGATGAACACAAGTATAGCAAGTGGACATTTAGCAAACTATTCACCTAATAGAGACCGAACTTCGTTCAATTTTCTTAAAAGATGGTTAAGAATATGATTTCCATTTAATTGGTTTTGAATCAAAACGAATGCGTGTGTGTATGCATGCAAATTCATTATTTTGTGCATGCACTACTCTATACCCGCTTGTGCACAAATCTAAATTCAGGGCTAAATTTCGATTTATGGGAATAAATAGGCAATTCTACTCCATTCTGTTTCAACTGTATTTTTTTACAATAAAATAAGGCAACAAGTAACACATGTTGAACATTCAAGACACAGGCATCCGAAGGCAACATGGCACGAACAATGACAAGGCGACATAAGGACAACTTCAGTTTATAGAATATGCAAATAAGGTGAACATATGCGCTTCAAGTTCCAACAAGGTATAAGAAAGAGTATACATGTATTTTAGATTCAATTTCTCTAAGTGTATGTACATATGTACACATACCTATATATATGTACACACATATACAAAAGAGTGCAGTGCATATTCAGTATACTTCAAAACTAAGGCTGCGTTCATGTGACACAACAGATTCCAAAACAAGGCAAACAAGGTACTAACACCATTATAACACAAGTGCTACTATATATACACATATAAATATGTGTATGCATATGCGGATTCAAGAGTAAACAAACAAGAATGTGTTCAGATTCCACAACCAATCAGAGTATAATTTTTTTTCAGTTTCGCAAATAGCTGACGCAAAAAAAGAAAAAAAAGAAAAAAAGAAAGAAAGCAGGCAACGTGTATATGTATGTCAACTATGTGTATACGTACGTGAAACATATAAATACACTCTGGCCTCCACGTATATGCACAGTCAATACATCCAAACTAACCAACGACAGAGGCACACAGAAACAAATAAACAAGGTACTGGCATCCTTAATTCGAACAGGTATGCATCTCAAGTATTACAGGAAATGCAGGAAGAAACACATCATAACAGCAGTAACAATGTCATTTAATCTAGGGTATAGGCAAACACAACACATATATGTATACACATATATTCATATGTGTATACACATACAAGCCAAAAATAGACATGCGTTGCTAAGACCAAAACCAACCATCCGTTCTGTTCAGTTATTCTCTCTCATGTTCTGCAACTGGTCCAACGAGCCGAGTACCCAGAAAGGGCGAACCAGCCACGGACTGGTTTTGGGAAGGGGGTTACAACGGCAAACTCTTTGTCGTTGTAACGTTATAATGGCAAACTCTTTGCCGTTATAAGTTATAACGGCAAAGAGTTTGCCGGTATAAGCAAACCATCAAAAACCTCTCCCAGCCGCCTCCTGCTTCATTATCCCCTTCCTCCATTTTCCTAACCCGAAAACCATCTTCCAAACCCCATTTTTCACCTAAATTTTACCTTCAATTCACCAATCCGTCAGCTTCTAACCAAATTAAATACCGTATTTGAAATATTCGTTCGAAAATATGGCTAGATTACTAAAAAATTCGCCAAAAAATTCATGCACGGCGACGATCGTGGCACCGGGGGAAGTGGCGCAGGCGGGAGTGGTGCATGGGGTAGTGGCGAACAACCAGTGCTCGGAATAGAAGACTTGCTTGTAGCCGCCGAGAACATGGATAACGAAGAAATAGGGGCGCACGAGGAAGGCGCCCATCGGGGACGTGGCGGGCGTAGAGGCGGACGAACAGGCAGGGCGCGTAGGGGTGTTGGATCGGTTTCCGCTAGACAGGTCGATCTCGATGGCTATGTGGATATGAACCTCAGCGCGGCGAAGCTTCCTATGCTATCCAACTTTCGCATTCTTCCAGATGACGAAGTACACGTTAGCACGCAGTCGAGTTTGGCTGTAAGTATTTTTAGTAATATTTAAATAGTATTCTTTGAGTGTTAGATATTGGGTAGATAGTATAACATTTTGTTGAACCGTTAACAGTCGCGGAATATACGTCCACGTGGTTCGTTAGCGACCACACTTAGATATTATCATGCACACTTGGCGAGTAAGGAGGGGGTCGCAGGACTGTTACATGCTCTTGGATTTCAATTTTTTCTAGGTAATATTATAGACCTTTTAATGAAATAAGTGGATAATTTAGTAGTCATATTTTATCTTATTGTGCTCTTTTCTATTTTAGGAATAAATCATGTTATAAATGCCGATGTCCAATTGTGTGCGGCCATTACTCTACGGTGGTATAAAACCACCCACACATTTCACTTTCCTTGTGGTGAGTTAGGACTTACACCGCTTGATTTCTCCATGCTTACTGGTATTAGCATTGGAGTAGGTGCTTATCCCCCACTGCCTTATGACGATGGTCGATGGCGTGATCGTGCACTTGTTCATGATCTACTGCCTCATTTGGATGTTTCTGCTACGTCGTATCAGGCAGAAGGCGCTATTAGAGTGAGCGCGATCCGTGCGGCTATGGACAGGATACTCGATCACTACTTTGTTGATGACGACTTGGAGCTTGCTCGATTATTTATGTTATACCTTATGGGTAACCTTTTCTTTAGTTCTTCGAGCAGTAGCGTTCCTGTGGGGTTTTTTGCGGTCGCGGCTGAGATAAATGCCGATGGGGCGATTTTATATGATTGGGGCACACCTATCCTTGCATACCTATACAGATGTCTCGACATGCAGTGCACCATCACTGATTCTCAGGTTTCTTTATTTGGATTCTAGGAGTTGTTACAGTATTGTTACTTTGAGTACTCTAGGAACTTTCATTTTATCACCCGTACTGCACACCCATCGACCTTTTTCCCCTGTATATGCTTTTGGACTGCGGACAACCGGGGGTCCAGAGATAATGAGTCACGCCATGTGTATCCCGTTGCCCATAACCAGATCGAGCTGAGGATGTATAGGGATCAGATTCTATGGCATCCATTTGAGCAGGTACATCCATCGATCTTGAGATCATACAGATTGCTAGGATGCTTGTCGGACGGAGATTTCCACTTATATCTTCTCCCGTGGCGCTAGGTGCTTATTGGTATCTTGGTGAGAGGTGCTAGAGACAGTTGTATGACTTCGATGCTATTCCGGATGATCCACACCCACATACTTATCGGTGTATGATTTACCCAACGGAGCAGCTAGATATAGCCAGGGCAGCAGGCTGGTGGACGGCTGAGAGCTTTGTTATTATCGGGGAGTGTTACCTTACCTTTTGGCGTAGATTTTTCACCGGGACCTCAGACACGATTACGCATGCAGCATCGATTGATTTAGTAGGGCCATCTGCTATACGACACGACATACGTCCACCTGTTGTCGAGGATATTACCCAGCCCAGCCAGAGTTTTCGTGCAGCTAATAATATGGCGGCTGCCAGTCATTTTGGATGGACCATGGAAGTGCCCACCATTGGAATGGATCGTTACGTTGACGTGTTTCATCCTCCGTCCCATCACGATTACCCGGATCCTACACAGATATCATATCATGATCTGTATGATGCAGATGGGGATTAGGCATACGGGCTATATAGCGCATAGGCGCAGCCTAGATTACTATGATGGTGAGCTACGTCGTGTTGCAGAGGAGGCACGACAGCAGCATGCGCATTTAGAGGCCCAGCTTGAGGCAAAGCGCAAGAGACTTCAGGACTTGCAGATGTATTACCACCATAGGTCTAGTGCTGGGTCCAGTCAGCCTCCAGATGTTGGTGATGATGAGAGACGTCATCGGCGCCGCACACGTCCACGTACACATTCAGATGACTCGGACGACTGAGTTACTACCACTTTTATGTACTTTCGCAGTTGTCAGTTGTATGGTCCTACTGTTGGAGTAGACGTTCTGCATTTGTTGACTACCACTGTTATGTACTTTTGTTGTATTACCACTGTTATGTACTTTTGTTGTATTACGTTTTCCTAGTTGATAGTTGTATGTTCCTGTTGTTTGATTATGCGTTTTGTATTTGTTGACTACCACTATTATGTACTTTCGATGTATTTTTTGTATGTTTTGATTATGTTTCTGTGTAGAGACTGCATTTGGTTATGTGGAGAGACTGTATTTCTGTGTAGAGAATGTTTTTGTGTATAGCCGGTATGTTATGTTGTTCTAGTTCCTATAAGTGTTGTTTGGAATGTAATAACGTTTGAATTTGATGTTGAACAAGGTTTCCCTCTTCTCGAGTATAAATGCAAAATTCTTAAATAGCACGCCAACATAACAAGGTTTGCAGATAACTCCATAGTCTACGCACAAACATCAAATTAAATAGACAGTAAAACAACAATAAAATCACAATACCATAAGTCTACTCAGTTCCATAGCGGGTCAACCAACTGTAGCGGAGTTTATACGCTTTGTAACCAACGAACTCCTCACCATACTCGAAAAGGTAACGAGAATCATATGTTGCTTGATTTGTTTTAAATATGTTCTTGTCTTCAACAGCTTCGATAATCTTTGTGTACCGATCACAAGCGTCTGCAAAATGACGATTAGCCATTTGGATTTCAACCGATGTTCGTGTAGTGGGCCAGGAACGATGGTTGTTGTATAGCCTCGTGATCATTGCCCATCTTTCTTAATATGTTAAACCCCCTCCACTTTGCATTAGCAACTCATCCCTCTTTTCAACCTCAATATAAGATTTAACGAGGGCCAGCAAATCCTTAGAAGAAAATTTTGAAGTTGGAGAATTCAATGTTCGAGCTCTATTACTAGGTCGTTGATTTGCTGGAGAAGGACGCGGAGCTGTAACCGCTCGATGCTGAATAGCGGCAGGCACCTCTTCAACTTATGTATCATGAACTAATCCAATTTCGTTATCGTTCACTAAGTTTCGTTCGTACTCATCAAAAATCCTTCCCATTTCTTCATCACTTATTTCTGAATCGTCCAAGTAACCTGTGCATCAGTAGAATAAGTAGAGTTACTAGAAGTACGAATTTTGTTGATAATAAACGTTACCTATAAGACAACAAGAAAATAAATTTTCTCACTTTAGTCTACAACGGTGCTGCTTGAAGCTGTAGAAGGTATGAGATGGATTATCAGATATGGAGTACTTATAAGGGCAATGTACGACCAACAGTTACAATTCAACATACTAGAATACCCGTTATAGGGTTCTCGTGATATTATGGGTAATTCTGTACAATGACCGGTCACATCATTGCAGCACGAAAAATGGTGCCATCACATGAAATGTTGGCATGTACTATTAATCTCGTGATATTACGTTAGATTCCCTACAGTGACTTTTCACATCACAACAAATGTGGGCAGTTACTATTAATTTCGTATACTGTTGTCATTTAATTCGGAAGAGACTACTCAATGCAGTGAGCGAAAGATGGAGACTTTTAATGGAATCACAGCTACGAATGATGGAGACGCGTCTTTAATTTTTTCTTCTCAGTGACTGGTCCAATCATGCCGTACTTGCATGTGAAAGGGTACACTCTACATACACGTGACTCGTATTAAATTCACAGTGATATTGCAGTATGTAATATTGTTGTATGACTCAGTGTCTAATCATTTCATTGACTGTAGCAGCCTTTGGAAGCATTATTCGTAATTGTTTTGTCATGGTGGTAATTTTGTGTATATGTAGGAGTTTAAAAATAGGAGTTGTCCACCAGTGCTTTAACCATTTCAATTCACGAAAGAGTTACGAAAAATGGACCGTTCCCAGGTGCCTTATTTCTGCTTGCGATAGAATGAAATGCCAAACCATAATCACTGAAACAACGACAACTAGTACAACAGAAGGAAATGCCAAACCATATTCATACAAACTTCAACAACTAGTACAACTATTGAGCAATTATAACAAATATTGAGCAATTATAACAACTGAAACAACGACAACTAGTACAACAGAAGGAAATGCCAAACCATAATCATACAAACTACAACAACAGAGCACACAAGCATCAAATTCAAACACGTACACCTACCATGGTCTAGGGAAAGGACCATCTCTTGTCGTATTAGTCTTGCTCAAGCGTCTTATTTCTGCTTGCGCTTTGAGTGCATACTGACGTCCACGTTCGCAAATGGGAGGGTCAATCCACTCCTTAAAGCAACAACAATTAATGTCACCAGGATAATTCATGTGGTCGTTGAAGGCTTGACAACTGAAAAATCGACGATCGGCATTTGTTTCGGTCTCGTCAACAACAACGACCGACACTTGTACACAATGGTAAATAGGGTTGTATCCAATCGTCCCTAGTGGCTCGGATACCTTCCCTTCGAGTACAATCTCTTTTCCAGATCTTTGATGAACGGAAGAGGCATCTTCGTTTGAATACGGTGAGTATCCATATTCGTGAGTTGGGCGAAACGATTGTTGGTCTTGGACCGGACGTTGCATGGCATACGATGACGAGTGCGATTGGGCCATGGGTTTCTTACTTGCAGATTTTTTGTCGGTACGCTTCGGTTCAGACGAAGACATTTTTCTGGTTGTCAAAAAAGAATTTGAGAAGGTGGTCTGGTTGTGTGGAACAAGGAGGAGGTAGGTTGGTATATAAAGGGAGGGAATGCGACCGATTAAGTAGCCACTGTGGTGCCACGACAAAAAATATAACGGGAAACAGTTTGCCGTTATATTTTAATACACGATATATATTTTCCTAGTGTGTAGGCCGGTCACTCTTTTTCTACAGTTTTCAGACCAGAGTGTGGTCATGTCACTCTTTTTCTAAAGTTATGAACGCATTTTCCAACGTATCTATAGGAAACAGTGTACAGTATACAGCGGTTGTATGGAAGAAGAAGGAGGAAGGTTGGTGTATTAGAAGGGAAAATGGGGTAGCCGTTGGAGTGTAACGGTTATGTATTATAACGGCAAAGAGAAATCCGTTATAAGCTTATAACGGCAAACACTTTGCCGTTATAAACTTATAACGGCAAAGAGTTTGCCGTTATAAGATTATAACGGTATTCTCTTTGCCGTCATAAGCTCTAGCCTCTGTTCAGTGAACCAGCCACGAAGGAGCTCAAAAGTAGCCACAAACCAGCCACGGGTGAGTGAACAAGCCACACCTGATTGCTCCGTGGCTTGTTTAGTAACTGAACAAGCCATGGTTGGTTGTGCTCTAACAGCAAAACAAGCAGCGATGAAATAACAATAAGGTGAAAATCCCAGTGAATCACACAAGTAACGATCAACACCCAAGACCAAGCTATTATACTTAGTTTATATCCATGCTGAAATGCTTGAATTAAGAAATCATGAGAATAATTCACCATTAGCAGCAGCACTCAACATGATTTGGGCAGAAGGGAACTTGCGGTTCAAAGAAGTGAGGGGGTGGCGCATTGCTAAAGCATTCGGGTTCGAATCCGCTATCCAAACCGCATCAGAACATCGCAAAAAAGGACAGGAACAAGGGTTTCAAGGTGACGGAGGTGACTGATTTCAATTTGAGGAGGAAGTTGCTATGGCTTGCGAGCTGAAGGCGCTTCTCGGGAGTTTGCATGTTCCGATGAATTAAGGCAGTGGCTCGATTTTGGGAGGAATGAATTTCAATTAGGGCAATGGAGGACGTTGAAGAAGATCTAGGGGGAAATCTATTCGGCTGTTAAATGAAGAAAGGGAGAAAGCTTCGGCCGAAGTAAGAGGTGGAAAAGGGAACACCTGGGAACAAAATCAAAATATCAAGGACACTTATTATAAGTGTTAACTAGTGTAATGTGAGGTATAAAGTTAAGAAAATATTTCTTTTAACAAATTACCAATAAAATAATTTCTCTTTTCCTTTTTAACAAATTCTTAACACAAAAATTTTCCTTTTTAATAGATTAAAATTTGAGTGATGAAATAATTGTAGTATTTAAATAAAGAACGACGCCTTACAAAGCTTACAAAGCATATGATTTTTTTTTTCTATCTGGTTATATTGGGCTGCGTCCCTGGGCTAGGCCCATTTTTCTCTTTTGCTTATATAAACAATCAGTTTACGTTTTTACATGTAACGAAAACATTCTATCATTTTTCAGTTCTACTTCTTCAAAGCAATGCAAACTTTTACATTCATTTTCTCAAAATCTCAACTTGGTATCGGAGCAAATATTTTATGCTTAACGGCATAACCTCAATTTCTGAATATCACTAAATCTCAGTTCGTGTTATTGCTAAGATTGTTTGTCCATCAGAAAGGTTTCATCATTTGGAACCCTCTCATCAAAGAATAGATCTCATCCTTTGAGAGTTGTTGGCCACACTGCAAAGACATGTGCCTTGCCAAGAATCGCTTCTGGCTGCATCAGATTTTCACAGTGTAGCGTTTGTGGTGAATTCATCTGAATTGTCCAAGATTTTCGATCAAGAACTTAAAGAAACAATATCAGTTGATCAAAGAACCAGCCAGGCAAATCAGTCAGCAGTTTTCTATTGAATTTCATTCAAGAAAACTCATCATTCAAATTCACAAGGTTGCTACAGTGATCAACCACAAAAATTTCTTTGAATTCTCAATTCAAGGAAAATAATAATTCAGAATTCATTACCTGTTAATGATTCAAAAAAAAGAAAAAAAGAAATTGTTCTGTCATGTCTAACGAAGGTGGTGGTGGCAATGTCACACCAAGTTTATCCACTTCAAGAGCATCAATTACTCAAGAACAGCGTGATCCTATCCAAGATTCGATGAAAGCTATCATTAAACCTCAGAGTCAACTGATTTCCATCCAACTCGATGAATCCAATTACCTATTGTGGAAATTACAAATAGAAACAGCAGTCAGAGGGTATGGACTTGAAGATTATATTTTTGGAACAAAATTATTACCACCAAAATTCATTCGAGATAATGAGGAAAAGCTTGTGCCAAATCCTGAATTTTTGGCATATCAGAGACAAGACAGTTTAGTTTGTTCGTGGATGATGTCATCCATTGGAGCAACCATCTTGCCACAGTTGATTGGAGCCAAAACTGCACAAGATGTTTGGTCCACTATTGAGAGAAATTTTTCTGCACAATCTTCTACTCGAATAATGCATTACAGAAGACAATTACATAGCATTAGAAAATGAGATTCTACTATGAATGAATATCTTCTTAAAGTAAAGAATATATGTGATCAATTGAATTTTGCAGGTCAAAAGATACCTGAGTCTGAACATGTGTTGTCTATTGTTAGTGGATTAGATGATGATTATGAAGCTGTTTCTGCAATCATCTTATCTATGGATCCTACACCGTCTTTACAGTATGTCTATTCGATCTTATGGCACATGAAGGCAGAATTGATCACAAGAAAAGTGTCAATTCTGACTTGTCAATTAACTACACTGCTTATGGCAGAGGAAAAGGTCAAGGAAATGTGCCAAGAAATCAATCAAATGTTCAAAGAGGCGGTCAGTATAATCGTGGCAGAGGACGAGGAAAAAGAAACAACAATAACAGGATTATATGTCAAATTTGTGACAAATTTGGACATAGTGCTAACAAGTGCTACTTTAGATACAATTCTAATTACAATTCATCTCAATCAGGCAGCAGTTCAAGTGTGAACATGGTGAATGTGCAAAAAAAACAACAATAAGAATCAGACTGAAAGTGTGAATGCAGACTCTACAGCAACTGCTGAGGACATTAATGATGATAGCTGGTATCCTGACACAGGAGCAACCAACTATGTGACTAACAATTTAAGCAATCTTAATCTGGGTAACAAGGAATACAAAGGTATGCAAAACTGTTCACATCAAACATACTGGAAATGCAAGTATTGATGGAACCAAACAGTTAATTCTTAAAAATTTGCTAAGAGTTCCATCTATAAAGAAAAATCTTATGAGTGTTTCCCAATTTGCAAAAGATAACAATGTTTATTTTGAATTTTACCCTAATGTTTGTATTGTTAAAGATATACTAACACAAAAAATTATCTTGCAGGGTAATGAGTATAAAGGACTATACAGATTTAATGTGACAAATTCTAGTTCACATGTGTTAGACAAAAAGACATGTATGTTGACAGTTATGGATAACTCTAGTGAATATAAAGATTTCAGTTTATGGCATTGTAAACTAGACAATCCTAGTTTAAAAACTGTCAGACATATAATGTGTAGCAATAATTTTCCAGTGAATAAAATTCCTTCTACATATTTTTTTACCTTTTGTCAAATGGGAAAGAGTCATAAACTTGCATTTCCAGAATCTCAAACTAGTTACACAAAGCCACTTCAATTAATTGCTACTGATTTATGGGGACTAGTACCTATAAGTTCTGATTATGGTTATAAATATTACATCTCCTTTATAGATGCTTATTCTTGGTATGTTTGGATATACATGTTAAAAAACAAATCAGATACTTGCAACATTGTCACTCAATTTATCAATAGAATTGAAATTTTAACTAGTACACATGTTGGTATTTTTCAGACTGATGGTGGAAAGGAATTTTTATCTTTAAAATCTTTCTTTGATAAAAAAGGTATATATCATATAACTACATGTCCATATACTTCTGAGCAAAATGGAATAATTGAGAGAAAACATCGACATATTACTGAAACAGGTTTAACTTTTTTAGCACAGGCCTTTATTATGCCTTTGAAATTTTGGCCAGAGGCATTTAATACTGTTGTTCATTTAATTAATCTTCTACCTACAAAGGTTCTTGATTATAAGTGTCCTTATAAAGTATTAAATAAAGTTAAACCAGATTATAAATTTCTAAAAGTCTTCGGTTGTCAATGTTTTCCAAATTTGAGACCTTACAATACTCATAAGTTAGATTTCAGATCTACTCCTCGTACTTTTTTTGGGTATTGTAATAATCAAAAAGGCTATAAATGTTTAGATAGTAGAGGAATAATTTATGTGTCTAGACATGTTAGATTTAATGAAGAAGTTTATCCTTTCAGTCAGTCAAATATAAAAACAACTGCTAAAGTTTTAAATCCAAGGCAGTATATACCTGATATACCAGAAGAAATTGAGGTAATTCTGCCATATCATCAAAGGAAGAATGACAGCAATATCGACCCTCAACACACAGTGCCCATCACTGATGGACCAGGTAAAGAGTCTCCTGGTATGCCAGATAATGAGAATAATCAGTAGCATCAAGATCGAACAGGTAATACAGGTGAAACTGAAAATAATGGAGGTGCAAGCAGTTCACATGAATCAAGTGCTGATACTACTAGCAATAATAATGAAAGGTATACTGATAGAGGTACTGTCAATGTTCATCCTATGATGACAAGAGCTAAATGTGGTATCTTCAAACCCAAAACCATAAACACTGTAAGTATGCAAGAAGAACCAATTTCATATACTGATACTATTCAGTATGATGAATGGAAAACAGCTATGAATGATGAATACAATGCTTTGATTAAAAATAAAACCTGGACCCTTGTTGAAAAACCCAGTAATAAGAATATTATTTTGGGTGTAGATTGGTGTATAAACTTAAGAAGAATGCTGATGGTTCAATTTTAAAATATAAAGCAAGACTAGTTGCAAAAGGGTATTCACAATAATATGGTTTTGATTTTTCAGAAACTTTTTCACCTGTTGTGAAACCCTCATCAATTAGGACTATTTTAACTATTGCTTTATATAAAAATTGGAGCATCAAACAATTGGATGTGAATAATGCATTTCTTAATGGTGTTTTACAGGAGGAGGTATATATGGAACAACCTCAAGGGTTTACTCAAAATAGTGACAGAAACTTGGTGTGCAAGCTTAATAAAGCTATCTATGGGCTTAAACAGGCTCCCAGAGTTTGGTTTGACAAACTTAAAGCAACTCTTGTCAAGCATGCATACAGTTCTACCAAATCTGACAACTCTATTTTCACTAAGTTTACTGTTACTACAACTACTTATATACTTGTTTATGTTGATGATTTCATTATTACAGGGAACTGTGTTGCTGAAATCAATGATATTACAAATATTCTCAACTCAGAGTTCTCAATCAAAGATTTAGGAAATCTGGATTATTTTTCGGGTATAGAAGTAAAAAGAACAAATATCTCTGAAATGCATCTTAATCAAAGTAAATACATTTCAAAAATCTTTCTCGGGGCCAATATGCACAAAGCTAACTCTTTGCCTACACCAATGGTTACTAGCAATCAGTTATCTAAATATCATGGTGAAGACATTCAGAATGCAAAATTATACAGAAGTATTGTTGGTGCTTCGCAATATGCTACAATTACAAGACCAAATATTGCTTATAGTGTTAATAAAGTCAGTCAATACATGCAAAAGCCATTAGACAGTCATTGGAGAGCTGTTAAAAGGATTCTGAGATATCTAAAAGGGACTATCAGTCATGGTCTTATTTTAAAGACAAGCAATAATCTCAATATAAATGCTTATGCTGATTGGGGTTCAGATCATGATGATCGAAAGTCAATATCAGGTTACTGTACATATTTAGGAAACAATCCAGTGTCTTGGAGTGCAAAGAAACAAACTACAGTGTCAAAATCTAGCACAGAGGCTGAGTTTAGATGTGTTGCAAGTACATCAGCAGAAGTTATGTGGATCGAATCTTTACTTAGTGAACTCAATATCAGATCTAACAAAATTGCAACTATCTGGTGTGATAATGTGAGTGCCATTTCATTAACATCAAATCCAGTGTTGCATTCGAAGACAAAGCATATAGAGTTGGATTTATACTTTATTAGAGAGCAAGTGATTAACGGAAAAATTAAAGTTGGATATATACCTTCAACACATCAAAAAGCGGATATACTTACTAAACCTCTGTCAAAAATGAATTTCACAAGGTTAAAGGAGGAACTAAACGTTGATGAAGCTGATCCAAATCGAAGAGCTCAAAGACTCGTCTATATTCCAGAATGACTTCGTGTTATTGTTCGAGAGTGATCTAATTAGCTCAAGTTGAAGACTGGCGCTCGATTTTGCTTTAGATTTGTTGAATCACTATGCCTGGAAGCCATTTGTTTTTGTTTCATGGCAAACCCTAACCTTACTAGGGTTTGAAGGGGGGAAATAAAGAACGGCGGCTTACAAAGCATATGATTTTTTTTTCTATCTGGTTATATTGGGCAGTGTCCCTGGGCTAGGCCCATTTTTCTCTTTTGCTTATATAAACATTCAGTTTACGTTTGTACATGTAACGAAAACATTTTATCATTTTTCAGTTCTACTTCTTCAAAGCAATACAAACTTTTACATTCATTTTCTCAAAATCTCAACTTATTTTAATTTTTTTCAAATTCTAAAGTGTTAAATTTCCTACAATATATTAAGATTTAAGAGTCAATATTATATAAGAGTTCAATTTCATGTTATATCTTAACAAGGTCTAAACCAACTTATCGTTTCATTCTATATTAAGCAAACACACATATTAAGTTTTATATTCAAAACAAAATTTAAATAAAATATTAGCTTTCAGATTCTTAAGTTATATTTCAAATTTAATGTTTCGAATCAAGTTTAAAATACTCAATCAAAATAATTCTCAATTGGTTAGAATATAAATAAACATTTGATTTTGATTAACCATTGATATTTAAATATCAAACATTTATTCGTACTTAAGTTTTTATTAAAACCAAGTTTAACTAAACTAAATTAATTTTTTTTTAAATGAAATCTCAAGTATAAATATTCATTTCAACACTAGATTTTAAATTAAACACATATTTTAAACATCAAAATTATTAGGTCGTTACATGTCAAGTCATTCAATTACGCTTCAAACTAGTTATATAAATAATCAAATATTATTTTAATTACTATATATATAGTAATACAAAGATAGTATCTGTAACATTCACGTCAGAAACAACTAGGATAATGATTAGAGATCATGCACGCGATATCGATTCATGATTTGAAGAGGGAAGTGAGCGACATTAAAGATGTTGAGGTTGGTGACAAGACTTCAAAGAGATACAGAAGATACATCAACATAGGAACGACAATGGCTCATAGCATGATGCGTGAGCTTTTATACGTTTTATTCATGATATATATATTTCGTGTTGTATATAAGTATATCTATATATGTCTTCGTATAACATTTTAAAAAGAATTAAAAAAATATCTTCAAATATGTCGAAGGTTTGAACTTTCAATCGATTTTGAGATAAAAAATATCAAATCAAATTGAAATTGAAAAAAATCATATCGAACTAAATTAATTTTGGTTAATTTGATCGATAACCAATTTAATTGAATTATAGTGGGACGTTATTAATGATTAATTCACTCGAATAAAACATATATATATATATACACATATATATATATATACATATATATATGTTAGAAGTTAATTTTATTTCGTATTTGTTACGTTAACAATAATATTCAATTTATTTTTAATAAGTAAATTTTATAACTGATCATTAAACCAATTATTTAAAGTGGAAATTAGGGAGGCATCCTGATTTTGAAACTTACTTGAAAGCAACTCATTGTGTAACTTTATATATAAATCGAGTCCTTATTTTATTATAGCATCTTGCTTTCGTGTTTTTTTTTGCGATGCTGTATAATTTTTTTCAAAAAATTGTAAATATTCAAAGAAGGATTATGAAAAAAAAAATTGCTGAAATATCAGCAATTTTTGTGCAAAATTGCAGACATTTCTGCAATTATTCACATAGTGTACTGCACGATTAAAAGAAAGAAGAATAGTTGCAGCAATGTCTGTAATTATTCTAAATAATTGCAGACATATCTACAACTCTTTTATAGTATAGTGCACTATGTGTAAAAGTTGCAGATATCTATACAAATTTTGCAAACTATTCCATCTTTTTCAGCAATTTAATGGAGCTAAATAATATTTCAATTGTACATAATTTTAATAATTTTTCTACAATATTTGATGTTTAAACAAGTGTAGGTTTTGAATTTAAAATTTTGAAGCAAATTAGCAAAAATTGCATGAAAACCTGCAGCTTTTTAAAATAATTGCTGTGATATCTGCAATTTCATGAAAAATTGGTGAAATTAACTATTACGTCAATATTTTGGATTTTTTATGTTTTTAAATCAGTTTTTGTTGTTTACTTGCATGAATTTGAGGATGATTAATTGTTGAATTAAATTTCGAAGTTTAGCAAAAATTTACGCATTTTTTATTGTTTTTTTAATGATTTTCGAAAAATAGGGACCTAATGTATAAAGTTTTTAGACAAGGAGCATTTTTTATTTTGAAATTTAAAATGGACTGAGCAAAACTGTCCCTTATTTAAATTATTACAATACCATAAAATTGGATAATACAATGAAAGCTCGGTTTAAAGGGTAAATGAAAAAAATTGTAATCGAACTCAAGCTAATTTGGTTTCAAATTTGAATGAATAGATCGGTTAGGCGTTCAAACAAAATATTGCTCATCCCAATATGTTGGACACGCGAAATGTTGTTCACTATGCTAGAAAAGGCCGTAAGTAGCGTTTGAAAAACGCTAACAAGATCTTTTGGTAGCGTTTTAAGAAACACTACTATAGGTCCCCCATTTTATTTTTTTGGTTGTGTTTTGATAAACACTACCATATCTTCTCTACAACTGTGTTTTTCCAAACGCTACTAAAGATTTATACATGGATAGTTTTGCTTTTCTGTAGCGTTTATTTTGTGCACATAAAATCTTTTCGTTGCATTTATTTTATGCTACTAAAAATTTAGATTGTGTATTACGTTTTTTCTGTAGCGTTTCTTATACGTTATTAAAACATGTTGATTGTTTTATAGCATATTTTAATTGCTACTATATAGTGTTATTGGCTTATATTATTTTCAGCAACCAGTTATATAACAATCATATTAAAATCAGCAACAATCATATTAAAGTCTAATTTAAATCAATAATCAATCAATTATATAATCATCATACTTAAATAACCGAGAACACATTAGTCACATAAATATTTACCATAACCACTTAGATAATAGTTATTTGACAAAATCAGCAAATTCACATACCACACGCATTCAGAAAAAATGTACATAATAAGTTCTAACAAATATCATAATACATATAACAATTTAAGTCATGTTCATTATTGTTGATGGTCTTCACTTCAAAAAAGCTAACACCTATAAACAAAGTTAATAATCAACAATAAGATATTATCGTGAGTAATCGAGTAACATTCAAACAATAGTCTATGTCTTCATCTATAAGTCAAGTTTACATAATTAAAACACATAACTATTAACTATTTACATAAATTACATAACATGATATTCGTAAATAATGACTTCATCTATAAGTCAAGTTTATAAAACTTCAATAATTAAGTCAAGTACTAGACAGAGCTACCAAAAAAGTAGAGGTAAACATGCAAAACTTACTGCCCAAGACTATGTGGCACCAATATGATATATATTTTATAATTTAGTGTTATTAATATTACTATAAACTTAGCTAATTTTATAAAATTTAAATCATTTATTATATGTTATAATTAACTTGTCTAAACTATTATTATAAATTTAATTAATTTTTTATAAAACTCAGTTAACATGATTTATTATTATTATCATTATTATTAGTATTTTTATTATAAACTTGTTCATTTTTATAAAACTTAGTTAATTTTGTTAACTTAATTAAGTATTTATTATACTTAGTTAACTTTTATAAGCTTGTTTATTTTATATACATCTCAATTATTTTTTATAAAATTTTAGTTAACTTTGTTAATTATTATTATTATTACATTTTTTATATAAAATTAATTTAATTTATTGTTATCATTTCTAATACTTAACTTAGCTAAGTTGTTATTATTAGTATAAATTTAGTTACTTTTTTTACAAATCTTAGTTAACTTGGTTAATATTATATAGTTCTGTATTTCTGTTATAAACTTAGTTTATTATCATTGTTATTAGTATAATTGTTATATATTTTATAAAATATCAAATTAATTTATTATCATCATTTCTAATACTTAACTTAGTTAAATTATTATTATTAGTATTAACTTAGTCAATTTTTTTAAAATCTTAGTTGACTTGGTTATATAAATTAGTTTATTATCATTATTACTAGTATTGCTATTATAAACTTGTTGTTTTTTATAAAACTTAGTCATACTAGTTAAATTTTAATAATACTTTGTTGATTTTCATAAATCATAACTAATTTTTATAAAATTTAGCTAACTTAAATAAATTGTTATTATTATATATTTATAATATTTAGTTAATTTCAAATAACACTTATTTATTTATTGGTATTGTTATTTATAAAACTTTGTTAACTTAGTTAAATCATTATTATTATAAATTTAGTTAATTTTTATAAAACTTAATTGACTTGATTTGCATTTATTATTATAAACTTATTTATTATCATAATTATTATTAGTTATACTTACTGTTTATGGATCATAGTTAATTATATTAAATCAATAACTTAGTTTAAGTGGAAAATAGGGAGAAGGCCAAACTTAGCAAAAAAAGTTGGCCAAAAGTATGCTAAGTTTGGAATTTGGCTAAAAAGCCAATTTTAGTGCAAAATGGAAAATTCGATGCCCCCCCCCCCCCCGAAATCCACCTTTGCACTAAAAAATGGACTTTTGGCCAAATAAAAAACTTTGCATACTTTTGGCCAAAAAATATGCCAAGTTTGTCCTTCTCCCTAAAATCCTCTTAAGTTAATTTATAGTACTTGTTAATTTTTATAAAGTGGAAAATAAGGAGAAAAACAAAATTTTATAAATCTTAGTTAACAATATAAAATCAATAACCTATTAAATATTCAGCGATCCATTTTCTTCACTTATGCGTTCACGCTAGTGGTTACAAGTCAGTTTCTACAATTCTTCTATGGCTATAATGATTCGCGATGTACATTATGCTTGCCGTTACCTAACTTCTCCCTTAAAATAACATCTTTTCTATAGGTAAAGCTTGCTAATAAGCTGTTTACTTGGATATTCCGTTCACATTTCATACTACAGATTACATTTATGTTCGCTTACGTATCAAGGTTTGGCATCTTACACAAACCAAAGTCAAGTTCCGATATCCTTGATTTCTGATATCTTTCCTACATGAATCTATAATATAATCAATGCCATACAACAAACGATCAACTGCTGTAGTGAGTTTCATTCATAGCTTATTACAAAAACTTATTTATTTTCCATGTCACTGTATTTTCATAAACTTGTTCTTTTGACCTTGGTGAAAAACAAATAACTTTTCTGAATAAACACATTATTGCAACTGGCTTTTCACTGAGATTATTATTCCAAAAAAAAATCTGGTAGAGGAATGATAGACTTAAAAATATTGCAAAACCAAGAGATTGAAACTTACTTACTAAGCTTTAGAGTGCCAAATTATACTAGCTTGGGAGAACCCACAAAGCAAGCTTATAACCACAACCATTGCTATGTTGCTCCAGTGTTTGTGCAGCTCTTTCAGACTCCTCGCTTCTTGCAGCATCTTCAATATTAAAGGGTAGCTTTGGCATGCAGATCGGTAAGCAATTAAAATCGCATCCATCCAATATTTTCCCCTAGCTAAAATTTGATTAGTTTACCCTATGCATTTGTTCCCATATGCAGTCCACTTGATGTTGTTTTAACAATTTATCAAATACAAACAGTAGAAAAGAAAAACTTTTGTATTGTCGGGACCTTATTCGAATTATATGTGATGTTATGTCAGTGTTTTTTATTTCCCATTGTATAAGAGCACTCAATAAATCTTGTCATTTTGTCTTTTTTTCAGCATGATTCTATGCATTAGGGTTATGATTGAATCAGTTATGGGTATTAGTTCTTTCCTTGTATGGATCTTCTACATTTCAAGGGTTTTATTACATATACAAACAAAAACTTAATGATGACCACATGAATGGGTGCAAACGTTATGTTAACTACAACATTAGCATGACATAATTGGGAAAAAAAATGGATATAAATTTTGCTTACAGGCTTGCAGGTGATAGGAAAATGTCACAGACTAACTTGTGGATATCACCGTTCTGTGAACTCAACAAGGAAGCGGTTCGTGTAGCCTAAAGCATTGCAAATATTGAAGTTTTTTTTTGATTTGGACCACTTTTGGAAAATTATAACATTAATAGGCCAATTTCAAAACTAATTACAGAAATAGACCACTTTTGTATGTACTAGCGTTATCCCAAATATCGCTAGTGCATTTGTTTTAATTTTGTGAAAGCGTTATCCTAGATGACGCTACTAGGACAATAACCCGTTAGTCCTCTTCTTCTTCTTCCATTTCCTCCTTCCAAACCTATTTCACAATTCCACTATTGAAAAAAAGCTTTCCCCTTTTTTTAAAAATTGAACAATATTAGAACCAAAATTATGTTAGAAGATCTACCCATCACTCAAGAAGTTATGAATCTCATTTTTTGTTTAAGGTATGGCTATTTATATATGAAATATATAATATGTGATTTTAGGTTTGTTTTGAAAGCAGGTTCATTATAGGTAGTTAAATTGTTGTTGTTTTGTATGTAGAATGGCTCCTAAATGTATTCCTACCATTTGTTATTTTGATGGGGAGTTGGCGGTAGACGATGACAACTTCGGCAAATATGTTGGAGGGTCGTATAAATAGGCTAAAGTAGTCCGAGGGTGTAACTTGGAACAATTGAAAAATTCGGTATATAAAGCGACTAAGATTAAATCCGATGAATTTGACATTGATTTGGTATCTAACTGGCCTACAGATTCTGGATTGAAAGCCATTAGAATAGTTGATGATGATGATGTGGATATAATGTTCTTAGTGGAAATAAAATCTATTGAGCTTTATGTTATAAAGAGCGAACGGGCTCTAGTCGAAGACGATACATCTCCAGTAGAAGATAACATTGAATGTCAAAATATTGATGATAGAATTGGTAATTGGAATGATTTGTTGAGCTTTAATCCATCGACATTTAATACTACATCCTTTGATTTTCCACCATGTTTATGTTATCAACAAGATATTAGATACATTGAACCCAATTTGCAAGGAAGTTCCACACATATGATGGAAAGGTTGACTGCATTTTGATTATTTCTTGAATGTATAAGCATATGTTATTTTTGAAGTTCATAACTCTGGTTTCTATGCAGTATTGTTACTCAACAATCGAATCCATTTTGCTCCGCTGGACTGTCAAAGAATTACATGTCCCCTTTCATGCATCCTATGCAATCCGAGTTACAACATTTAAGTTAGAGGTATGTGAAATATTTACAGTTAACTCGTTGATTTTGAATGTGAAGTGATACATTTAGTTCTCATGGTTATTTTATTTGTATCCATAATGCTCAAATCCACGACATTGCTACATAATCAAATACCCTAGCAGTGAACGAGGTGAATGAGGTAGTAGACAATGCTGAGAAGGCAAGGGGTGGAATAGATTTAGGGGACTACGAGGATCCCCCTATTAATAGTATGGATGTACTGAGTAGACCAGAGAATGACGTTTCCTGGACAGAGAGCATGGGAGTAAATAACGAACTGTTAGACTTTGATTTTGTTGATTTGGAAGGTGGATATCCTGAAGAAAATAATGAGAATGAAATGGAATTTCCCCTTGATGATGACTTATGTACGACCCATGTAATGGCGAATTCAATTGTTGCAAATATGTTGTAACGACCCAGATTTTTAGCCATTTAATTCTGGATATTTAAAATTTGTTTTAAATAATATATTTAGATTATAAAAGGACTTTTATAAGGATTTTATTTATTAAAATGAAGTTTGAACATATAATTTATAATTAAATTTAAAATGAGCTCGTAACATCACGGTAGTTCGTAATTTAACGTTTTGAACTTCAATTGAATATACAGGATCCATATAAGCCGGATTTCTTCGAAACAAGAAACGTCTGAATCTATTGGATAATAATTTTCTAATGAAAGAGAAAATTCATGATTTCATATTGTAGATTTTATTTTATGTCCAAATCAAATTTTCAAATAGTCGCTACGAAAGTCGTTATTAAAAATGTAATGATTTATTATATAAAATTAAAGGGATTTTTAATATATTGAATATCGATTTGGTTTGAAACTCAACCGGAAGTATTTTATTTTGATAATGTATAAAATTTTGCTCGAGTATATCCAATAGTAATATTTTATTATTGTCATATTGAGGTATTTTAAATTTGATTTATTTTAATTTAAAATGGACCCTTAAAAAGTGCAATTATTCAAATGACCTCCGTTATTGACGAAACTAGTTCCATCGTGTCTGGAATATTTAATTATTATAAGATGTCAAGTTTCGAGCCAATTGGAATTAATTTGTGAGCATACAGAAAATAAACATAAATCAATTAATGGTTTTAATATTTAAAAATTCGTTATTTTTGTAAACGGAGTCTGAATTTGACGAAACGAGTTTCGTTGAGTCCGAAATGTCAAGCTATAGCTACATGACTATTTTGTTCGCAAATGAATTTCATATATGATTACAGATTTTTAAAAGACAAACGAGAATTGCAATAGCTATCAGTTAATAAATAATAGGATTAAAAGAATATTTCCCGTACCCTATATATTATCATAACATCCTTTAGCCCTTCTTCATTCTCACGCATTAGTCAATGGCGAACAAATACACAACCGCCACCAAAAATGGTTCTTCCAAAAATAAATAATAATCAAAACCAAAATGAAATCAAATTTCATTTAATCCTTTGAAATCGTGGAAATGAGTGCTTCGATCTGGTTTTTGTATTGTTGGGTTCGGTTTCATGTTTGTTCACACGAGTACTATAGCCGGCTATGAACTGGCAGGAGTCACGATTGGAGTGGATAGAAAGCATTTTTATGGAAGCACAGGATTTCACGGGGGTGAGAGGATCATTGCGATGGAGTTTTATCGGTATCAGCAGGGAAAAAGTGACGCATCAGTTTTACTGTGTATGAGAAACAAAGTCGAAGTCCCGGTGTAAGGAGAATGTTCATGTATTCATCGATGATGGCAGGGGGTCGTGGTTTCGGTGAGATATGAAGGAGCAGTGGAGGCAGAAAAATCAGCCGTGAGGAGTGTGGTCCTGAAGTGTTCATGGTAGAAGAAGACTAGGTATGTTATGCTGGAAATTACCGAGAGGGTGAGGTAGCATGGAAGGTGGTTTGAGGTTGGGAAGCTCATTCATGAGCTGTGATTATGGAGCAGTATTGAATATTTACAAATAGTTGTGCGAGGGATTCATGTGCAAGTTTGAGTTGTAAACAGAAGGGATGGATGTATAGGAGAGTTTAGTGTATTGAAGAATTTGAGAATAGTAGGGGTTGTCATCAGTGTTTTAAAACATTAGAAAAGGTGGGAGGAGGCTGATTGTTGTAAGAAATGTTAACAAATATCGTAAGTATTCTGATGAGATTTATAGATGTCAAGACTGCTGTGAGATTTTAGGGTATTGTTATTGATATTCATATTAGGAAATCTTACCATCTTGCTGTCCCAGATGAAATGAATGGCATGGGGAGATTGATTTGTGAAGCACAATGGTGTAAAAATTCAGGTGTGCATACTGTTTTGTGATGATGTCAGTTCACTAAGGACTGGGTGATTTGTGCTTTGTTTGGGAACCAACGGGGAGAAAAATCGTGGCCCTTGGATCAGATTTTTAACGACTTGGGATTTATGGCGTGTGCTGTGAAATATGAACAAAGAGGAAAATAACGTGAGCACATTTCGAATGGAATATTATTGACATGGAATTGAACCAGACCGAGCACGTTGGAGTCGTAACGACAAAACTTACGTTGTGGAACTATTGTAGCAGAAAACAAACTGCTGGAATTTCATGATAAAATCAAACGCTGTTTGATTTTTAAACGAAACGAAAAGCAGAATCGTCAACTGCGAACCAAAGTGAGTAAACTCACTAACTCTGGCTCATTTATATTTTCATATGAACGAGTTTTAAAATTTTATATAGTAATTTTATACTATGCGATGGTTGATTGGATGAATGGTTGATAAATTGGCTAAAATGATTGATTAGTTATATATATATTTAACCGTTGGTTAAATATTGATTCTATTTACCATGATATCATATATTGATCTGAATTTGATTTTATTTATGTTGATTAACATCTGTGGATGCAGGGAAATAGGTTGGGGGAATCCAACTAGTTTTCTCAATATTTATATTATTGTTTGTTATTTATTGTGACATATGTTGTGATATATATACTACGATTGGTTATGCTTTATTGAATCACCCCAGCCCTAGGAATTTGGTATTTTAAATACCATTAAATATTTCGAATATAGAAAAGGAATTCAAGATTTGAAGAGAAAAATTATTTCCAAAAATAGAAATTTAAGTTTCGAATGGAATTGAGAATAGAAACTTGTTTTAAATGGATAAAACTAGAAGTTGATTATAAACGATGTTTATAAAATATCTATCTTGGAATAATTGAAATGTAAATTCAGATTGAAATTATATAGGAAAGTGAGAATGGGTTTTTGAAGCCAATACTTGTAATTGGGTTTCGAATTAGCGATTATAAAGAAAATATGAATTCAAATGCGAATTTGAATAAGAGAAGGGAAATTGTTTTCGAGAGAAACAATGGGTTTTATTCCGAAGTTTGGAATATAAAATAAACTGAGATAAATCTAAGGGTTTTATAATTAGAATTCGAGCATATCGAATTTTAATGGTTTGTTTTCAAGAAGGATATTTAAATTCTATAATTTAAGTGAAATATGTTAAGAAGCTAGTATTTCAATATTTATAGCTATGATAATACAACTCAAATGCTTGAGATAATTTAATATTATTTTAAGTTGAATTATTAAACGAGAAGGAAATTGCATAAATCAAATAAAATTGATATCAGAAGTTATGTCGTTAAATATGTTTTTAAATAAAAAAATTGAATTGTTTTATATAAGGGTGTGTTTTTTACAGGTCTTGGTTAAGGTTTCAAATTAGGCTCAGGTCCGGTCAAAAATTAATTGTAAATTTAGTCCCTATTTTTCGAAAATTCACTAAAAAATATGTAAATTCCTATTCAAATTAAACATGAACTCGACAAAAACATCACATCAAAAAAGGAATCAAAAACGAAAAAAACAGCTAAACAACGAAACTGTAGTTAAATGCATAATAGTATGCATATTGTTTACAACATTTTTGTAAAATCTGTCGCACATGGAATCTCTGGATAATAGCACTCTCAAGCATTGGAAACAATGTCAGAAGACATAGAGTGATTTGGTCGAAATCGCAATATCAACATAAACTTTCCTGAAACTCCAATCAGACGACCTCTTTTGGGCCTAAAAACGTCAATTACAATGACTTGCACAATAAACCATGTAGCCCTCTGAATTAGCTTCACGTAGAGCTTTCGTTTAGTGGACTTACGGTTTGGATGTTATGCCCATTTCCGTGAACTAGTGTAATCTGGCATCGACCGACAATCACTTGAATAAAATGACGAAGCATCGAAAATGGACAAGGTCATAGACCGGCTCGCAGCTTGCCCCTCCGGCTCATGAGCACCACGTCGATTTGCAGCTCGCCCCTCCGGCTCGTGAGCACCACAAACCTCGCGGCTCACCTCTCCGGCTCGTGAGCACCATATCGGATTGGCTCGCCCCATGCGACCACGACCCGCGAGCAGACCCCTGGACCTGCCAATACACGCATAGATATTGTCCTATTCTCAAGTCTAATTCGGCTCCTACTTTCCTGGATCGGGTTCCACTTATCAGTCACGAACTGATTCCGTTAGGGGCTCTACTACAGCTATAAATACATGACTTGATGACAAATTAAAGGGACTTTTGGCTGAGTCTTCCTCCTACATCTTGAAGGTCTCTGCCATTTTCGAGTGCAAGGATTTTGCACCTAACTGCATCTAAATTCTCCTTTGTAATTTCAATTAAACACGGACTGTGTGCCTACATGTAACAGATTCTAGTAATCGGTCAGTATAACAATAAGATTATAAAGTGGACGTAGGCTGCATCTACAGCCGAACCACTATAAACACCTCGTGTGTTCCCTCTGATTTTACAATTTTCTGCATTCTGTGATCTATGATCTGCATTTGGGTGTTAGTGCCACATTTTGGTCTAACATTTTAGCGTGCCAGGTAGGGGGCACACGATACTAATTCAATTTCTAACTCTAAAGGAATCGATTTGCTTAGCTATTAGATAAATGGGAAAACGAAATAAAGATGGAACCTTCTCTCGTGCCGAGGATGTTGGCAATGAAGGCACAAGGAACGAGGCAAGCCAGGAGGCTTCCTCTCATGGAAACCCATCAGCATACTTGACTAGAGAAGAAGTGGATGACGTTCTCATTGAACTGAGAGTTCAAATGCCATGGCAAGATGATCTTCTCTGAAAACAACAAGACATTATGGATGGATTCTTCACTCTGATGGATGGCAGGCCAAGCGTCAATGAAAAACACACTGGAAATGAAGACACATAAGCAGTTCATGCATCACATGGACCCGGGGCAACTCCCTCACCCTTGGAAATGGTTAGGCTTGACTGTCTTTAGCTCTAATTTAGATGAACACAAGAATGTAGGCTAACTTTCAGCAGCAAGAAGAGGTTTGTGATGGGGCTCCAGAACCCGATCGGTTCGCCCCCTGGCTCACGAACCGGCCTCCTCGACCCACGACTGGGTCAGGTCGCCCCTCTCAAACCGCGGGCCGCAACCCGTGATCCACATGGTCCACGACCCGGTCCTCGTGACCCGTTCCTAATGGCTCACCAGCAGTTGCCTTCTACACTTGCATTCAATGCTAGGGGCACCAGCACTGACTTTGTCAACTTGCACCAACTTTTTGAAGGCGATCAGCTCGCCAGTCTCATCCAACGCCTCTCAAGAGGCCGCATTTATCAGAATGACGTGGATGACTTCAATCATAATCTATTCACTGAAGAGATCAGGAATTTCCGCAATCCTCCAGATTTCAAACTTCCAGTTCTAGAACCTTACAACGGAAGAACAGATCCTACGGTGCATCTCATGTGCTACAAACCTCATATGAAAGTTCATATGTCATCGGAAAATGTCATGGCAAAATGTTTTCCTCCCTTTCTGACTGATATAGCTGCTATGTGGATTCGACAGCTCGAATCTGACTCGATCAACAACTGGAATATGTTGGTTGCTCGCTTTATAAAACAGTTTTGGGTCCACATATCTCGAACCAAGAATGTCATGTCCCTCACTTCAATCAAGCAGGGATCAGGCGAATCTCTACGTTCCTTCCTTGAGAGATTCAATGCTGCAGTAGCATCTGTTGATAATCCTGAACCGTCTATGGTATTGGTGGCGGCAGTATCTGGTGTTTTGGATACATCGGAGTTCAAAACCTCTTTGTACCGGAACCCACCGCGAGATCTCAGCGAATTTTACTTTGAAGCGGATAGATTTTTGCGTGAGGAAGACGCAAAATCCGAGAAGGCTATTCTCAATGTCAACATGCTTAAAGGTGGAGCACTGCCTGATTCTGGAAAAGGCAATGACAAGGGCAAAGGAACAGCCACTGCAAAGAAATGATCGCAACGCTCAACCCTGAAGAGGGCCCAGATATAAAAAGTACACTAATCTCAATTCAACATTGACTGACATCTACATGGAAACAGAGGGTGCCACCTCCTATCCAAGGCCTCCCAAAAGGGAGCCAACGCTAGCACAACACAATTCCAGAAGGCATTGCATATTTCATGACATGGACGGTCATAACACTGATGACTATAGACATTTGTGATACCTTATTGAGAACCGGGTCAGACTAGGAGAGTTACTCGAGTATGTAACTCAATCAACAACGCCGACACCTACGCTGCCACCACCTATTCCCCGGAGAGGGAACGATCCTGGGTCGAGCAATCGCAGGGTTATCATTAACTAATTCCACTCAGCGGATCTCTTCAGTTTGCTGGACTCCGGTCCGTAGTTTATGTTCTTAGGCTTTTAGGCGACTTCTCGCCCATCTTTGTTTTCTCTGCATGTAATAAAGGCGGTCACATCAGCCCACACGCATGGAACTGGCTTGTGGTCTCCATTTGTGTTCGGCCAACGACCGCTACATTTTCATGATTTAGTAATAAGCATTGAGCCCCAACTCCGAAATGGATCCGTCCAGTATAAACAAACACTCATAGAATATCCTTGGTCGTCTTACTTTTGTAAGGCCATCATGGAACTCTCGTAGCATTTCCTTGGTCGTCTTACTCCAGTAAGGCCGTCATGAAACTCTTATAGAATTTCCTTGGTTGTCTTACTCTGGTAAGGCCATCATGGAACTCACTTAGCATTTCCTTGGTCATCTTATCCTGGTAAGGCCGTCTTGGAACCTTCATTGCTCTTCCTTGATCGTCTTGCTCCGGTGAAGCCGTCTTGGAACCATCATTGCTTTTACTTGGTCGTCTTACTCTAGTAAGGTCGTCTTGAAACCCCTCTAGCATCTCCTCGGATGGTTTACTCTGGTAAGGCCGCCTAAAGTTATTCTCGCATAGTATATCTTATTTTCTTGCAGGTACACTCTCCTGGTCTTCTTGGATTTCTCTCAGCCTTAATACGATCCCACTTGATCGTCGGTTTTCTAGACTTAGTACGATTTGGCGCCATCGTTGCATTCTGGAATTCTGTGGATTGTGGATTTCTCGGATTATCCAGAACACATCTTCCTTCAACCCACAAGATATGTTCTAGGAGGCAAACTTGTTGACACACTTTTTGGTAAAAGCTGTCACACATGGAATCTCTAGATAGTAGCACTTTCAACCATTGGAAACAATGTCAAAAGACATAGAGTGATTTGGTTGAAATCGCAATATTATCAACATAAAAAGGCCCGAAACTCCTATCAGGCGACCTCTTTTGGGCTCGAAAACGTCAATTATAGTGCGCTGCACAATAAACCTTGTAGCCCTCTGAATTAGCTTCAGGTAGAGCTTTCGTTTGCTCAATCGGACTTACGGTTTGGAAGATATGCCCGTTTCCGTGAGCTGGTGTAATCTGGCATCGACCGGCAATCACTTGAATAAAATGATGAAACGTCGGAAATGGACAAGGTCATAAACTGGCTTGCGGCTCTTCCCTCTAGCTCATGAGCACCACGTCGGTTCGCGGCTCGCCCCTTCGGCTCGTAAGCACCGCAGGGCTCGCGGCTCGCCCCTCCGGCTCGTGAGCACCATATCGGCTCGCCCCATGCAACCACAACCCGCGAGCCGACCCCTGAACCTGCCAATACATGCATAGATCTTGACCTATTCTCAAGGTTACTTCGGCTCCTACTTTCCTGGATTGGGTTCCACGTATCAGTCACGAACCGGTTCCCCTAGGGACTCTCCTACAGCTATAAATACAGGACTTGATGACAAATTGAAGGGACTTTTTGGCTGGGACTTCCTCCTACATCTCGACGGTCTCTGCCATTTTTGAGTGCAGTGATTTTGCATATAACTACATCTAAATTCTTCACTTGTTATTTCAATTTACACACAGATTGTGTGCCTACATGTAACTGATTCTTGTAATCTATCAGTATAACAATAAGATTATAAAGTGGATGTAGGCTACATCAACAGCCGAACCACTATAAAAACCTCGTGTGCTCCCTCTGATTTTACTATTTTCTGCATTTTGTGATTTGTGATCTACATTTGGGCGTTAGTGCCACATTTTGGTCTAACACATATATTTGAATTTTCTTTCATACATCTGTGCAAGTATTCCATTCATGCGTCGTTAATTGTTTTTGTTGCATACATCTGTGCAAATATTGCATAATTCTTGCATAAAAGTGTGCAATAAATTCGTAGGCTAAATTTCACTTGAGTTTTCTTCATGCAAAACATGCATATATGTATGCAAGTTTACAAATAGTTGCACACATATATGCAAGTTCCAGTCCATATTTTCAAGCCAAAACAGCTTATGCAATAGTTGCACACATGTATACAACTATTGGGAATAGTTGCATACATGTATGCAACTTTTTTTTAAATTGCGTGGACTTCCAAGAATATTTCCAAAATTTAGTTTTTTTTTTAATATGTCAACGCCTTTTTTTGGCCAAAAAACGAAAAAGGCAGAAATTCAAACATATAGGGCGGGTTTGAATGAAAACTTAGGGAGCGATGTGAGCTTAATTAAGTTTAGTTTTAGGGATGTTTGCCTAATTTTCACTTTATATAAATAGGAAGGTGTTAGTAGCATATTTAGAAGAAGAATTTATAAATGTGATGTGGATTTGTAAAATGACTCGATTTCAATCTGTATTTATATTTGTAAATAAAAATCAAGTTGATCTGATAACGAGTCTAGATTTCTAGGAACGATATTCATCTTTGGAAATGAATAACGATTGGAAAGCAAATGTTTTATGAATGGAAATAATTATAAAGTAGAATTTGGGATGACCCGAAACAGTAGATTTATTCTAAAGTTCGGAATACTAAGTGAATATAGAATATTCGAAGGACAGTTATTTATTAGGTTCGATTACATCGAATTCAGGAAAGCACTATTTACTTTCCATTTAAATTAAAGGTTTAAATATTTAAATTATTAATCTATTTACTTATTAATTAATTTATCCAAATTAATGAATCAGAGTAATATTTTTAATTTATATATTTTAGAAGCAAGAATTATAACACCATCGTTATAATCAATGTATTTCATAAGAGAATAGGATTCTTTGATTGAATCCGAGGGTTGCATGAGCAATGACTGTTAAAGATTAGAAGTGGTGAACTTGACTTTTCCGAAGCTAAGAATGATGTTCAGTCAAGGTCTGAGAGGTAATTATACCCCAACTTGATTGACTTCATGATTGACTGAGGAATGGTTAAGGTTCGGTAGCAAGATAAGTTAGTGGTACGATTAGTGAATGATTAATGGGTTAAATATAGTAACGATGTTTTATATAACATCGGTTTAATCCAATAAAAAGATTTTGAAATTTTTTTCCAAGTTAAATCAAAGATATTTTCTAAGCATAGAAAATGGGAAGAATTGGTCAATAGGAATTTAAGAAATTATAATTGGAAATGTTTTTCCAATGTTAATAACGTATATTTTTCTAAATATAGAAAATAAGAATTTGTGAATATATGGAAAGGTTTTCCAACTGTAATAAGAGATATTTTCTGGAAAATGGATAATTTGTGATATATGGAAATGTTTTCCAAGGATTGTGGAGATAAGCTAGCTTTGAGAAATATCTAGGAAAATATAAGAAAATGGGAAACGATAATTTAATAAGAAATTAATTAAAAAGGGGCCAATGTTGTTTTATGGTTGATTGGTAAAATTTCCATTTGGAAATAGGATCGTTGGTTGAATGGATGTTCCTTTGATAGTTAAATAACCAACTATCAAAGGTTTTGTTTTATTTTATACCTTCGTTGTCAATACGGAGAGATCAGGATCACATTTATTATCTAAAGACCACTCTGTATAGGCATGATTGTTACGAATCAAATTATGCCGAAGAAAATTGAAGACGGAGTAAAATGCAAGGTTGTTCTTTTAATCCTTCGTAGCAATTGCCCAAAATGAATTAATAGAACAGTGCCTTCGGTTTGTCCAGTCCACGACAACTTATGTGGATGAATGTTTGATATAATATTTGTAGATGGTCACGAACGTTGATTTTTACAAATATACCAAGTATGGTGGCAGGGAATTTATTCTCTCAAGCTTAACACCCAGAGTATATTTGTGGACGCAAATTAGTGATTTGACGGATCTAACGATGTAGCATTCAGATTAAATGATGATAAGATGTTCTAAAAAGATAATCGTGACCTCAAGCCTCATCAACCAGGAAATGACGGAAATCAAGCAGGCAGCTTAGTCAAGTGGGTCATACCTATAAGGGGTATTATCACCTGATCTAGAGAAATTCCATTTTCTTCTTATTCTATTCGTTGTTGTATACTTCCGGTAACAGTTGCTGATAACAACCGTTGGTGATAATATGCCCGGTACACTCAAGTTAAATGAGTGGCCAGCCATGTGTGGCCCGGTTGCAAGATGTTCTTGTTGAACCCTAGTGTATCCCCTCTAGAGAACACTGGTCGGAAGGTGGTTCCATATATTATCATAGTTAGAATCCAATCTCTAATAAGCGCCTTGCGGTTTTTTATTTTTATAATATATACAGAGCATGAGATGCAAGCGTTCCGCTAGATTGTTATTTATTTGTTGTAGACACTATTATAATATCATCGGATTTGATATCCAAAATATTTTGGGTTATCGTAAGATAAAAACTATCCGTGTTTATGTGTGGATCGGTCTTACGATTATCTATTCTTTTCAAGAGAATTTTTGAAAGTTAAATCAAATGGTTGGAGTTTACTCACACCGGTCTCATGACTGACCCGGAGTTTATTTTGTTTTGTTTACCCTAAACTCTTGGGTTCCCAAATTTGTACAGGCTATCAAATAGTCAAGATTTTATAGGTTCACTTGTTGGAGCTTGAAGCAGGAAGCTTCATCGGTTAGTTATAGACTATCATATTTCCACTGTGTACTATGAGTATGTGGAAAACATGTTTTTATAACTGTTCCAGAAATAGTTATTTTGCTCTGATGATGGTATGTATATACGGTTACTGATTTGTATTTCAAAAGTTATGTTATTGAATATATTTTATTCGTTCCACTGATATCTATGTTCTTCGTTTTCTTCTATTCTAAAATTTGTTTCTTTCTTCTTCTTATCCTCTAACTTCTTTCTATTAATGATTCATATTTCTATGCAATTTGGGTTGGACGTGTGGTGTAATAAGTCAACTCAAAGGGTACGGAAATTTGGGCTATTACATTTGGTATCAAAACTGAAGGTTGAGTAGTTACCTTGGCTCTGTGGCATAACTCAATAGAGATGGGATTAGTAATAACCTAGATTGAGTTTGAATGTATGTATATAAGAGAGCGTATTTGTAGATTTGATATAAAAATTGTTTTATATTATTTTGGTTGTTTTGCTATGTGGTTCATGAATTCTGGTCAATACAGAATGTACAACTATATCGATAAGTGTTTCTAAACTCTTGAACAAAACAATTTGACATAGTATTGTTTTAAAGGGGTAAATGATATAATTTTGCCCAAAAGCTATTTTTGATATGAAAGGAATAATTTTTCTAAATTATCTATTTGGTTGTTATCATAATCGAATGAGATAATAATGTTAAGGTGGTTATATATAAGCAAATAGAATTATATTAGAATGAAATCTACAAATAATCTAAGTAAGATTGAATTTAGATGAATTGAGAATTTCAATCCCGGATATTTTCTACTGAAATATTATAAAGGAATATAACCTTATTTTGACGGAATTTTTGAAATAGAATGGTTTTAAATGGAATTTAAAGGTGATTAAGCACTGAATTCAGTGGCGAGGAAATAATTCTGATAATGGATCACGACATTATCGGTATTCATTTCAAGTTTCTGAGTGGCGGATTGTTACCATAGTAGTTTGTTAATTGGAATTTGTTTGAAAAGAAAATTTTATTTTAAAATTCAAATGTTTTGAGTTTGCAGATTATCACAAATATATGTGTATAATTATATGATTCCAAAGCAATTTGGAAATAAAAGCCAGGAATTTGAATTCTAAATTTTTATTTAACTTGTGTAAGTCAAATGGATTAAAATGGTATAAGTGAATTAGATAAATTAAAACTTAAGTTAAGTTAAATACAATTGTATTGGGTTGTAAAATTAAATTGAGTAGCAAATAAATTGAAAGTAAATAAATTGATTTAAAATCAATTTGGATAAATATGGATGTATGTGTATGGAATATGGATTGGATGTAAAAATATTTGTTATAAATTATCCAAACACAAAATGAAATAGAATGAAAACTAAAATCTGCTCGAAATCCATTGAAATGGAATTTGATAGCAAATAAGATGGAAACTTGGCCAAATGAGTTTATAAGTTGGTTTATAAAGAAATGATATAAACTAAATTGTTATTTAACATAGATCGAGGCAAATAAGCTTGGTTTTAAACCCAAGTTGAAATGGATATGGATTGAATGCAAAGGTATTGTTTGGAAATGTTATGCTTGCCCGACTTAAAGGATTGAATGGTTATAAAATTTCATATTGAAGACTCATTTGTTCAAATTGAGTAATACTGGTAGATGGAGCTACTTGGCTTGATTTTGGGCTGCATAAACAGTATACAAATTGAGAAAGTTCCATTAATAATGTTTATATAAGGTTTGCTTACGCAAAAAATACAAACTTCGTGTTCGTCGATGTATATATATTTGTTGTTCCTGCAATATATCAGAAGTCCCTCCGTACAGGGGAGACTATGGTAAAAAAATTCGGAAATTTAAAGTGTTAGAAAATTTTGAGAATTTTTGAACATTTTCATTTGTCAGAATGAATTAATATTTTAATTGAAATCAATTGGGTTAGTTGAGACTAAGATTAAGAACTAGACCAAAAGATTTTTTAACCTAGTTAATAAGGTTCATAGCGTTTTTCCTACCATAATAATTTTGGGGACAAAATTCTTGTAAGGAGCGAGGAATGTAACGACCCGGATTTTCAGCCATTTAATTCTGGATATTTTAAAATTTGTTTTATATATTTTATTCGGATTATAAAAGGATTTTTATAAGGAATTTATTTATTAAAACGAAGTTTGAACATATAGTTTATAATTAAATTTAAAACGAGCTCGTAATGTCGTGGTAGTTCATAATTTATCGTTTTGAACTTTAATTGAATATACAAGATCCAATATAAGCCGGATTTCTTTGAAACAAGAAACGTCTGAATCTACTGGATAATAATTTTCTAATGGAAGAGAAAAATCAAGATTCATAATGTAGATTTTTCTTTATGTCCAAACCAAATTTTCAAATAGTTGCTATGGAATTCGTAATTAAAAATATAACGATTTATTATATAAAATAAGAGGGATTTTAAATATATTGAATATCGATTTGATTTGAAAACTCAACCAGAAGTATTTTATCTTGATACTATATAAAATTTTGCCCCAGTATGTCCGATTGCAGTATTTTATTATTGTTATATTGAGGTATTTTAAATTTTATTTATTTTAATTTAGATTAGACCATTAGAAAGGGCTATTATTCAAATGACCTCCTTTTCTATGAAACTAGTTCCATCGTTTCCAGAATATTTAATTATTGTAAGATGTTAAGTTTCGAGCCAATTGAAATTATTTTGTGAGCATTCAAAAAATAAATGTGAATCAATTAACGGTTTAATATTTGAAAATTCGTTATTTTTGCGAATAATTTAGAATTTGACGAAACATGTTTCATTGAGTCCAGAATGTCAAGCTATAGCTACATGACTATTTTCTTCGCAAACGAATTTCATATGTGATTATATAGATTTTTAAACGATAAATGGGAATTGCGCTGAGTATCATTAATAAATAATCGGATTAAAAATATATTTCCCGTACCCTATATATTATCATAACATCCTTTAGCCCTTCCTCATTCTCATGCATTGGTCAATAGCGAACAAATACACAGCTGCCACAAAAAATCATTCTTCCAAAAATAATTAAAAATAAAAACAAAAATGAAATCGAATTTTGTTTAATCCTTTGAAATCGCAGAAATAAGTGCTTCGATCTAGTTTGTGTATTGTTGGGTTCGATTTCATGTTTGCTCACACGAGTACTATAGCCGGCTGTGAACTGGTAGGAGTCGCCATTGGAGTAAATAGGAGAGCGTTTCATGGCAGCACAGGATTTCACGGAGGCGAAAGGATCAATGCGATGGAGTTTTATTGGTATCCGTGGGAAAAAAGTGATGCGTCAGATTTATTATGCGTGAGAAACGAATTCGATGTCCCAGTGTAAGGAGATTGTTCATATGCTCGTCAATGATAGCAGGGGGTCATGGTTACGGTGAGAAATAAAGGAGCAGTGGAGGTTGAAAAATCGTCCATAAGGAGTTGTGGTCCTGAAGTGTTCGTGGTAGAAGAAGACTGGGTGTGTTTTGTTGGAAATGCCCGAGAGGGTAAGGTAGCATGGAAGGTGGTCAGGGTTGGGAAGCTCATTCGTGAGCTGTGATTATGGAGTAGTACTGATTATTTACAAAGGGTTGCGTGAGGGATTCATGTGCAAGTTTGAGTTGTAGACATGAGGGATGGATGTACATTAGAGTTGAGTGTATTGAAGAATTTGAGAATAGTAGGGGTTGTCATCAGTGTTTTAAATATGTTAGCAAAGGTGAGAGGAGGTTGATTGTGATGTGAGATGTGAACAAAAATCGTAAGTATTCCGATGAGTTTTATAAATATCAAGACTGTTGTGAGATTTTGGGGTATTGTTATTGATATTCATGTTGGGAAATCTTACATTCTTGTCATCCCAGATGAAATGAATTGTGTGGGTAGATTGATTTATGAAACACAACGGTGAAATAATTCAGGTGTGCATACTGTTTTTGTGATGACGTCAGTTCACTAAAGCCTGGGTGATTTGTGCTTCGCGTGGGAACCAATGGGGAGAAAAATCGTGGCCCTTGGATCAGGTTTTTAACTACCTGTGATTTATGGTGTGTGCTATGGAATATGAACAAGGAGGAAAACAATGTGAGAAGTTCGAACAGAATATTATTGGCCTAGAATTGAACCAGACCATGCACGTTGGAATCGTAACGACAAAACTTACGTTGTGGAACTATTGTAGAAGGAAACAGACTACTGGAATTTCATGATAAAATCAAACCATTTTTTATTTTTAAACGAAACAAAAAGCAGAATCGTCAACTGGGAACCAAAGTGAGTAAACTCACTAACTCTGGCTCATTTATATTTTTATATAAATGAGTTTTAAATTTTTATATAGTAATCTTATACTATGTGATGGTTGATTGGATGAATGGTTGATAAATTGGCTGAAATGATTGATTAGCTATATAAATTTAACCGTTGGTTAAATATTGATTCTGTTTACCATGATATCATATATTGAACTGAAATTGATGTTATTTATGTTGATTAACATCTATAGATACAGGAAAACAGGTTGGGGGAGTCAAACTGGATTCCTCAATATTATATTATTGTTTGTTGTTTATTGTGACATATGTTGTGATATATATATTACGATTGGTTATGCTGCGTTGAATTACCCCAGCCCTAGAAATTTGGTATTTTAAATACCATAAAACAATTTCGAACATAGAAAACGAATTTAGGATTTAAAGAGAAAATTTGTTTCCAAAAATAGAAATTTAAGTTTCGAATAGAATTGAAAATAGAAACTTGTTTTAAATGGATAAAACAAGAAGTTGATTATAAACGACGTTTATAAAATGTCTATCTTGGTATAATTGAAATGTAAATTCTGATTGAAATTATATAGGAAAGTGAGAATGGGTTTTTGAAGCCAATGTTTGTAATTAGGTTTTGAATTAGCGATTATAAAGAAAATATGAATTCAAACGTGAATTTGAATAAGAAAAGGGAAATTGTTTTGGAGAGAAAAAAATGGGTTTTATTCCATAGTTTTGAATATAAAATAAACTAAGATAAATCTAAGGGTTTTATAATTAAAATTCAACTATATCGAACTATAATGGTTTATTTTCATGAAGGATTTTTAAATTCTATAATTTAAGCGAAATGTGTTAAGAAGCTAGTATTTCAATATTTATTGCTATGATAATACAATTCAATGTTTGAAATAAATTAATATTATTTAAGTTAGAATTATTAAACGAGAAGGAAATGGTAGAAATCAAATAAAATTTATTTTAGAAGTTATGCTGGTAAATATGTTTTTAAAGAAGAAAAATGGATTTTTTTTTTATATAAATAGGAAGGTGTTAGTAGCAGATTTAGAAACAGAATTTATAAATGTGATGTGGATTTGTAAAATGACTCGATTTGAATCTACATTGATATTTTTAAATAAAAATCAAGTCGATCTGATAACGAAATGATTGGAAAGCAAATGTTTTATGAATGGAAATAATTATCAAGTAGAATTTGAGATGACCTGAAATAGTAGATTTATTCCGAAGCTCGGAATACTAAGATTATATAGAATATTCAAAGGATAGTTATTTAGAGTTCGAATATATCGAATTCAGGAAAGTACTATTTACTTTCCATTTAAATTAAAGGTTTAAATATTTAAATTATTATTATTTTTACTTATTAATTAATTAATTTATCCAAATTAATGAATCAGAGTTATATTTTTAATTTAAATATTTTGGAAGCAAGGATTATATTATTATCGTTATAATCAATGTATTCTGTAAAAGAAGTGGATTCTTAAATTGAATTCGAGGGTTGCGTGAGTAATGACTATTAAAGACTTGAAGTGGTGAACTTGACTGTTTCGAAGTTGAGAATGATGTTCAGTCTAGGTCTGAGAGGTATTTATACCCTAACTTGATTGACTTCATGATTGACTGAGGAATGGTTAAGGTTCGGTAGCGAGATTAGTTAGTGGTACAATTAATGAATGATTAATGGGTTAATTATAGTAATGATATTTTATATAACATCGACTTAATCAAATAAAAAAATTATGAAAATGCTTTCCAAGTTAAATCAGAGATAACTTCTAAGCATAGAAAATGGAAAGAATTAATAGGAATTTAAGAAATGACAATTGGAAATATTTTTCCGATGTTAATAACGTATATTATTCTAAATATATAAAAATAAGAATCTTTGAATATATGGAAATGTTTTCCAACTGTAATAAGAGATATTTTATGGAAAATGGATAATTTGTGATATATGGAAATGTTTTCCAAGGATCATGGAGATAAGCTAGCTTTGAGAAATATCGTGGAAAAGATAAGAAAATGGGAAATGATAATTTAATAAGAAATTAACTGAAAAGAGGCCAGTATTGTTTGATGGTTGGTGGGTAGAATTTCCATTTGGAAATAGGATCGTTGGTTAAATGGATGTTCCTTTGATAGTTAATCAACCGACTATCAAAGGTTTTGTTTTATTTTATACCTCCTTTGTCAATACAGAGAAACCAGGATCAGATTTATTATCTGAAAACCACTCCATATAGGCATAAGCGTAACTAATCAAATTATGCCGAAGAAAATTGAAGACAGAGTAAAGTGCAAGCGATGTTCTTTTAATCCTAAGTAGCAATTTCCAAAGATGGATTAATAGAACGGTGCCTTTGGTTTGTCCAGTCCCAGGACAACGTATATGGATGAATGTATGACAGAATATTTCTAGATGGTCACGAACGTTGATCTTTACAAATATACCAAGTATGGTGGCTGGTAATTTTTCTCTTAAGGTTAACACCCAGAGTATATTTGTGGAAATCAGTTATTGATTTGACGGATTAGATGATGTGGCATTCGGAGTAAATGATGGCAAGATATTCTAAAAAGATAATCGTGACCTCAAGCCTCATCAACTGGGAAATGACGGAAATCAGGCAGGCAGCATGGTTAAGTGGGTCATTTCCATTAGAGGTATTATCACCTGATTTAGAGATATTCCATTTTCTTCTTATTTTATTCGTTGTTGTATGCTTCCGGTAATAGTTGTTGATCACAACCATTGGTTATAGTATGCTCGGTACACTCAAGTTAAATGAGTGGCCAGCTATGTGTGGCTGGGTTGTAAGATGTTCTTGTTGAACCAAAGTGTATCCCCTCTTGAGTACATTGATCGGAAGGTGGTTCCATACCTTGTCATTGTCGGAATCCAATCTCCAATAAGTGCCCTGCAGTTTTTGATTTTAATATTATATATGAAGCGTGAGATGCAAGCATTTCGCTAGATTGCTACTTATTTGTTGTAGACACTATTATAATATCACCGGATTTGATACCAAAAATATTTTGGATTATCGTAAGGTAAAAACCATCCTTGTTTATGTGTGGATCGGTCTTACGATTATCCTTTCTTTTCAAAAGAATTTTTGAAAGTTAAATCAAATGGTTGGAGTTTACTCACACCAGTCCCATGACTGACCCAGAGTTTATTTTGTTTTGTTTACCCTTAGGTGCCCAAATTTGTACGGGCAGTTAAGTAGTTAGGATTTCACATGTTCACTTGGTGGAGCTTGAAGCAGAAGGCGTCATCGGTTAGTTATAGACTATCACATTTCCGCTGTGTACTATGTGTATCTAGAAAACAGGTGTTTATTACTATTCCAAAAATAGTTGTTTTGCTCTGACGATGGTATGTATATATGGTTACTGATTTGTATTTCAAAAGTTATGTTATTTAATATATTTATTCATTCCGTTGTGAGATTCGTGTTCTTCATTTTCTTTTATTCTAACATTTCTTTCTTTCTGCTTCTTATCCTCTAACTTCTTTCTATTAATGATTCGTATTTCTATGCAATTTGGGTTGGACGTGTGGTGTAATAAGTCAACTCAAAGGGTACGGAAATTCGGGCCATTACATATGCAATTTAAAAACGAGATTTTTCCATATTAAGTGTCCAAAACGGTTTCAAATTCGGTATGGTTTTTGAAACGAAAGAAAATTTCAAACAATAATTAAGTGAATGTTCAATTCTTCATGTTGTCTCCTTTAAACCAATTAAGTTCAATAAAACCAAATATACTGCCATCTGTAATGTCAATGTCAATTGTCCATGGAGAATTCATGGATTGTTTTAAAAAAAGACTAGCAAAGTTGGTGGATTGTAAGAAAATATCCTAGCGAACACAAATGCATGAATCCAACGATTAACGCAAACCACAAGCAAGCAACGCCATCATTTCTAGTTTCGAAGATCTTGCCACTCGTAAAATCTGATTTGAATATGATAGCTGGTACTGTACAAGTTTTAGTGGAGGAACAATTGTATGTGAAAATTAGTTATACGAAGGCGTGGAGAACATTGAGTAAGGCCCTCGAAAAAGTATATGGAGACTGGGCAGAATTGTATGGAACGTTAAGGCAATATTTCACAAAAATTGCAAGAACGAATCCGGGAAGCGTAGGACATGTTGTTACAGATGATGTTGGAGTGTTTGAACGTGCTTTTTGGGCATTCAGACCGTGTATTGAAGGATTTGCACATTGTCATCTGTTATTGTGTATTGATGGTACACATGTGTACAGAAAATACAAAGGAACATTGCTAGTGGCTACCACCGTTGATGCGGATGACCATCTATATCTTTTGGCTTATGCGATTTTTGAGTCAGAATCTGCGCATAGTTGGTGTTGGTTTTTCTCTTGCATGCGCCACTACATCTGTACCGTTAACGATCGTCGAATTACATTTATTTCAGACCGAATGAAAGGCATACTGATTGCGTTGGAAACAGGGTGGCATCTACCTCACAAGCATCGATTTTGTGCCAGACATCTCAAGGCTAACTTTCAAGCAGCTGGTTTTAAAGACAAAAGACTGACCGGGCTATATTATGTTGCGGCTTGTGCTTCGGAGGAGGTCGAACAACAAAAAATTCGTGATGAAATAAAGAACGTTAGTGAAAAGGTGCATAATTGGATTGAAAAAAGTACATGGGAAAGGGGAAAATTGTGCTCTTTGCAAAGATGATGGTTGTAGATTTCATGTAATGACCACAAACGCTTCAGAGAGCTTTAATGGTGTGTTGAAGGGGACTCGATCATTACCCGTGAAAGCATTGGTTGCTCGTACCCTTTTTAGATCGGTAGATTACTTCTGTCAACGAAGAGAAACAGCACACGGTCTTAAAAGCAAACTTACGCCTAAATGGGAAGTAAAGATTGCTGAACGAACCGATGAAGCAAGACGCACAATGATTATTCGGTTTAATCCAGTAGAATGGTCTATGGTGCATTATTTTGCTGATGAATTCAAAGTGATTATCAATGACTACACTTGCTCTTGTACGTGCAATATTCCTTTACTACAACATTTACCGTGTCTGCATGTAATGGTGGTTTGTTCGTCGGTTTCAACTAGAGCTAATAGAGCTCATCATGATTTTGCTTCGCCATACTATACAGTCGCAAAATACGTAGCTGCCGTACACACCGGAATTTTACCTCATCAGGGATAGGAGATATTGGTCATTAATGGATAATCGTTTGGTCCTACCTCCAGTAGTGAAAAGGCCGCCGGGACGCCTGAAGTCCACCAGATTCAAAAATACTATGGACGGACGTCTGACATCAAAAGGAAACAGGTGCAGCAAATGCGGTGGTGTGAGTCATAAGAAGAATCATTGTACTTTAGTTATTTAAATTTATGTAATTTAGATATGATTATGTTTTGTCACTGAATATGTTGTACTCATGTTGATTGCTTAGTCATTCGTAGTTCGATTTGAAATTGCTTTTCGTTGTAGCTGCTCGAATCTTCTCACTACCCCCATAATGGTAGTGAATAATTAATAGAGCTTAATCTGGGATAACACTCAAAAGCGTTATCCTAGATAACACTACAAAATGTAGTAACTGACTCTTCTCAAACCAGAGAGAATTTTCGTAGCGTTATCTAGAATAACGCTTTCACAAAATAAAAAAAATGCACTAGCGATATCTAGGATAACGCTAGTACGTACAAAAGTGGTTTATTTCTATAATTAGTATTGAAACTAACCTATTTATGTTACAAGTTTTGGAAAGTGGCCCAAATCATTTTTTTCAATATTGAATGATTGGACATGGTCATTGTCAGTAGAATGCCCGTTCCATGCTAGAACAAGCTTAAGTATCATTAAGATAATGCTAGCATTATTAATTATATAATACAGCAGATTCCATGATGCACGTATTCAAGAATAGAAAGAATTTCAGTTATAATTCGTAAGCACCTTGGATCAGAAAATTTCCATCAAAAAATTAACGACTAAGATTCTAGCTTTCATGAACTAGTATGTTTGTTTATGAAATATAACATGCAAGGGATATTTTGAAGCTATCAATTATTAGTACATTACTTTAGTTGAAAACAGATCAAGTAAAGACCAAAAAAATTATAATAAATCTTTGGTACCTGGTACTAATTGACTCATATTTCACTGCTTATAAGTTTAGCGCCCAAATGAAGTAACGTGGAACCAACTTGAACAACTTCACCGTGTCTATCCTTGCAAGTCTGCCATTTGTATGGCCTTGCCTTCAAAAAAAATGTTGACATAAAATATGGTAAAATATTGATAAGTCTTAGTTATTGTCATAATAAGTTGGATATCTGATCTATAACAAGATGTGATGTGTTTACCTACTTCTGTTCATGAATAAGAGGATTAGCAATGTAATGTCCCGCATTTTCAGCAATATAATAATTAATTAATTTAATTATTTAAAAGGTGATTAAAAGGATTTCATGGTCGTTGAATTAAATAATGGTGAATATTTAATTAAAGTAATAAATTTAATAATATATTAAATTTCTGAAATAATCAGAATTGGCTGAAATGGCGATATGGCGTGAACTAGATCATCTGTGATATTTAATTCAGTTTAGAATTGAATTAGAATAATGAATATATTATTTGAACGACAGTTTGAACGTATAATTATATTATAATTAAAATCGAGCTTGAAATGGCGCTGCAGATCGTAATTTGGCGATTTGAACTTCAACTGAATGTACAGGATTCGTTTTAAGCCGGATTTCTATGAAACAAGAAATGTGTGGAGCTGGTGGAGTATATCTTTCTAGTGGAAGAGAAAAATCTGGAATTCGTCGGGTAGATTTTGAATTACATCCAAATCAAATTTTAGAAAAGTCGCTATGGAATTCCTTTGTAATTTATAAAGGAATTATTTATATTTAAAACGGAATTTCATTTAAATTGAATATCGATTTAATCGGGATTTGAAATATCAAGTTATAAATCCTAGTAGAGCTGTATGGTATTCCACTGTGAGTATATACGATAATATAAATTTATTTGTATTTAATTTAATTATATTTAAATATATTTTTATATTTAAATGGGTTATTCAGAGCTATAAAAATAGCCTGTTTTGCAAACGACCTCAGAATTCGACGTAACCAATTTTGTTGGATCTGCAACATCAAATTATTGCTAAATTCCAAGTTTCGTGATTTTTAGAGTCACTGTGTGGCCGTACGGATTTTAGAGTGAAAAACAGTTAGTATTTTGACGGTTAAAAATAAACTGTGTGAACATACGAAGTTGGAATTCGACGAAACCAGTTTCGTTGGGACCGTAACGTCGAACTCTAGGTGCATGTCCAGTTTCGTGATTTTTGAATATCGTGTGTGATCACACGTATTTTTAGAAGAAGAATAATTGAGATATTTGCTAATTAGAATTATAAAATATTAATAAAAAAATATCCTAATTTATTTGTGGTTCTAAACAAGGCCAAATATTCATGATTTCAGCCATATGAGATTTTTATCCCTTTATAAAATCAATTTTTCCGCCGTCAGTTTCTGTAATTCAAAACATGAAACCATCCTCAAAAATAAAGTGTAGAAAATCAAATAAAAAGTGATAAATTGGAAAACGAGTATATTTGTGATGCTGTTCAGTTGCTCTTCGCGTCTGAAGGGGTTACATTATGTGCAATGCGGTTTTAGGTACACAACGACTAACTAGGGCTGTCGGTTTGTGGTTCATGAGGCATCAATGTTCGATTTTGAGATTGGATTCGAGTTCCTGGTGATGTTTAGCAGCCGTCAGGAATTTCTGTTGGTATTCAATCATAATTTGGGTCGATCGAATTTCTGTATAGTGGGTTTCGAGCTAAGGACGGAGGTTCCAAATGGCATTCGAGTTTGATCTAAATGGATGGAGAGGGAGGAGTAGAAGTAGAGATGACCGTTGGTGAAGACCATGGGAAATATCGTGAAGTATAAGAGGAGGAGATGGAAGTGAACGGTGGCCATATGCATTTGTTTTGGGTTTATACAGGGAGCTCGCGATTTAGAAATGAGGAGGAAGAAGGGTTCGGGTGGGCTTTATCTAGGTGGGCCGACGGGCTATGAAAGGTTAAGGCCTAAAATATATATTTATGTTTAAGTTTAATTTAATTAAATATACGCAAACTTGAAAATGATATAACTTTATCATACCTGAACGAAAATCAACAAAACAGGATCCGTTGGGATCGTATGGACGAGAGCTCCACAATGGAACTAACTGGGATTGGATTGGAGCTCGGTTGAATTTATGGTGAAATAAATTGTTTGATTCAAATTAAACGAAATAGTTTATCGTTCTTTAATGATGAACTGCCAATGTGAGTAAATCTAACTAACTCTGAACAGTTTATAATTTCTTGTTGTATTTTTAGAACTGTTAAATATTGGTTGATTGACTGTGTGTTGACTATTTGATTGAACTGCTGGTCAGTTAGTTGAATTTCTATTTTGATTCTGTTTAACAGAATATATCGTATGGAACTGAAAGTGATGTTGATTTTATTGTGAACATCTGTGGATGCAGGGAAACAGATTGGAGGAATCCGACTGGATTCCTCAACAACTATTTTATTATTTTCATATATTGTGATATATGATGTGATTTATAATCTGTTGTTGATTATATGTGTATGGACGATGTTTGACATCATGACTTGATATGTTAAACACCATAACATACCGGAATGTGAAAAAGGGGAATTTTCAAATGGTATTTGAAAATAAAATATTTATAAAATCAAAAGGGTTTAATAAATGAAATGTTTTTAAATGAAATATTTATAAACAGAAATCTTTATAGGTGAAATTATATAGAAAGGGGAAATCTTTATAAATGAAATATTTATAAAGAAAAGGGAATATTTATAAAATCATAAGATCTTATAAAGGAGATATTTATGGGTTAAATAAAAAGGAGATGTTAAATGAGATACTTATTTGTTATGTAAATAAGTTATAAAAGAGATATTGACTTAGGAAACAGAATGAGATATTAAAAGGGATTTTTTATTTGTTAAATAAATAGAATAAGAAAAGGAGATATTTATTTGTTAAATAAATAAGATAAGATATAAGGAATATTTATTTAGAAAATAAATAAGATATTAATAAAGGAAATACTTAGGGTAAATAAATAAGGTTAATAAAGGAAATACTTGGAAATAGAAACCTAAAAGGAAATATTTGAAAATCATTTGCAAATAGAATTAAAAAGGGAATATTGATAAAGGCATTTAGAAATAAATAGTGTAACGCACTGGGATTTTCTACTCCGAAAATAGATAAGATAGAAAATTAGAATAGAAGAAGAAGAAGAGCACAATCAGAGTAAATATGAATCTCACAGCGGAACGAATAAAATATAATATATAACACAACTTTGCAATAAAACAGTATATTTATACAATAACATTATCAGAGTACAACAATTACACACAGCGGAAATAACAATAGCTATATAATCCTGAAGCCTCCTGCTTCAAGCTCCTCCAAGTATACCTGTAAAGACAACTACTTGACTGCCCGTACAAATTCGGGCACCCAAGAGTTTAGGGAAAACAAAACAAATAAACTCTGGGTCAGTCATGGGACTGGTGTAAGTAAACTCAGATCATCGGTTTAACTTTTCAAAATCCTTTTCAAACGAAAAGATAATCGTAAGACCGATCCACACATAAACACGGATGGTTTTTATCTTACGATAACCCAAAACAGTTTTGAAAATCAATACTTCTCTGATATTATAATATTTTCTAATCACAAGTAATTAGAATCTAGCAGAACGCTTGCATCTCACGTTCCACATATATAGTATACAAACAAAACCGCGGGCGCTTATTGGAGATTGGATTCCAACTATGACTAGGTATGGGACCACCTGCCGATAATGTATCACTAGAGACGAATACACTGGGTTCAACAAGAACATCTTGCAACCTGGCCCACACATGACCGACCACTCATTTCGCTTGAGTGTATCGAATGTATATCACCAACGGGTCGGAACTACCATACCGTTTCCCGAAAAGGGACATCATCGAATAGTTAAAAGAATGAATTGGATTTCCCCTAGATAGGTGATATACAACCTAATGGGAGCGACCCACTTAGCCATGCTGTCTGCCCGATTTCTATCATTTCCCGGTTGATGAGGCTTGAGGTCATAACGTATCTTTGACAGATCATACATTCATTTACTTTGAATGCTACGTCGTCATACCCGCCAAATCACAAATTGATTTCCTCAAAAATACCACGGGTATAAAGCTAAGAGAAACGAATTCCTCCGCCACCAAACGTAAGTACGTTTGAAGAGGTCAACTTACGCGATCTGTTAGATATACTCTGTCAGACATTCGTCCATTCATTTTTGTCCTGGGGCTGGACAAACCGAAGGCACTATTCTGTAAACAGGATAGCCCTTGCATAACTCCGTCTTCAATATTTGATCGCAACGCTAACGTCCATATAGAGTGGTTTTCAAATAAAAATATGATTCCGGTCTCTCTGTATTGACGACGGAAAATGGTCAAAAACTTCGATAGTCGGTGATTTAACTATTAAAGAAAAACAGGTGTACAAACAACGATATTATTTCCAGATGGAAATTCTATCGGCCAATCAACATTCAAAGGTTTATTTCTTTAAATTATCATTCATTTATCCATTTTCCCTTTCTATGTATTCGTAAATTCCAAATTTCTAAATTTGGGAAAAACATACTTTATAAATCACTTGGACCACATCACCATATTTACTTCTATTTCTTATTTCCTATATTGGAAAAACATTTCTGATCCTTATTTGGAAAACGTTTCCAAACTCCTTCATTTGATTTAAACCGATGTTTAAATAAAACATCACTAAGCCAATTCAAACCAGTTCACTCATTATCTAAATTCACTAAATCAACCTTCACTATCGAACTTTAACCATTTCTTAGTTAAAAACGAAGTCAATCAAGTTGGGGTATAACTACCTCTCAGACCTTAACTGACCAACATTTCTAACTTCGAAATAGACAAAGTTCACCTTTCAAATCTTTAACAAACTTCCTTACATAACTCAGATTCTATTTTGAATCTACTTCTTTTATCAAATCATTTGATTATAATGATGGTGTTATAATCCCATGTTTTCGAAATAAGATAACTTAAATATAATTCTTATTCCTTATTTTGAATAAATAACTAATTGCATGATAATATACATCATGATTTAAAGACGGAAAGCAAGTAATATTTTTCCTAATTCGATATAATCAAATTCAACATATAACTCTCTTTTTCGAATAATCTCTATTCGATAACCCTTTTTCGAATAAACTATATTCGATAACTCTTTCTTTGAATAACTATATTCGAAAATCTCTCTTCGAATGATTTCCATTCGATTACTCTCTTCGAATGATTCACATTCGATTAACTTTCTACGAATGATCTACATTCGATTAATCTCCTTTCGAATAACTATATTCGATTAACTCCTTTAATTTTATTCAAATAAACTATTTCGAATAACTCCTTTGGATTTATTCACTTGTATTTACTTGGTTTGATTAACTCATTTTGACTAACTTAACTAGATTAACTCAACTTGACTAACTTAACTTGATTAACTCAACTTATCTAACTCAACCTATCTAACTCAACTTACCTAACTCAACTTTATTTAACTCCTATCTAATAACTAATATTCGATTAATTTATATTCGAATAACTATGTCTGTTTTAACTTTATTTCGAATGGCTAGTATTCAATTTAACTCCATTCGCTTGACTCTAGATCGCAGCGATCACAATGGTTACGCCTGATTCCCTCAGGAAACATCCGACCGCCATAGGCTATCTGTAACCCTGCGAATTACGCTAGCAGTCGTACGAAATGGAAACACATCCTAAATAACTATGTTTGACTAACTCTATCTGAAATAACTATATTCAATCAACTCTAATTGAATAACTAATATTCAATAAATTCTAATTCAATTAACTATGTTCAGTTAACTCTAATTGATCAACTCCTTTGATTCACTCTACATTTATTCTGTTTAAATATCGATGTTGAAATCGATTCTTACTTCTCTATATAAGTCCTGACTTATATATCCTATTTATCCAATGATAAACATTTTATTAAATTTATAAAATATTATTCATAAATTATCCTTCTCAATCTATCGGTCAGAATAGATTCTATTAAAAATCTTTGCTTTAAATCCATAACACATTATACCCGTGTGCGAAGCACGGGTCTAAACCTTTCAAATGTAAAATTCTCCTTTTGTACAATTCTAGTCACTTTTTCAAGTATTTCCTTTTATAATCTATTTATTTACAAAATAAATCCCTTTTTGACAATTCTAGTTATTTTATAAAATATTTCAATTTATAAAATCTATTGATTTTATAAGTAATTCCTTTGATAATCTAACTATTTCCTTTATACATATTTCCCCTTTTTATTCTATTTATTTTTCAAATAAATATCCCTTTCAATTCAATTCGTAAATAGTTTACAATTTCTTTTTCAATTCCATTTGTAAATAATTTTACAAATATTTCCCTTCAATTCTATCTATTTGATTTAAAAATAAATATCCCCTTTTTAATCTATTTATTTTTAAATAAATAGTTTTCATTTTATAAAATCTTTTGATATTATAAATATTTCTTTTCAATATAACATTGAAATTTCTTTTTTAACATTCCAGTATTCCTTATGGTATTTAACGTACCATATAATAATGATCGGTGTCATTCCAACATATAAAATCAACAACAGATTTCATATCACATCATATAACACAATATATGAAAAACAATAAAATAAATGTTGAGGAACCCAGTTGCGTCCCTCCCACCTGTTTACCTGCATCCACAGATGTTAATCAACATAAATAACACGGATGTGAAGTATTCTGATAAACAGAATTTATATTCGATCAACGATTTATATCTATCATTATCTATAATTTCAATCAACTGACTAGCAGTTCAACCAAACAGCCAACACACAACAAACAACCATTATTTATAAATTCAAAAAAAAATATTTTATGAAAATATAAATTGAGCAGAGTTAGTGAGATTTACTCACCTTGGGCGGTTTATCGTTAAATAACGATATACGTTCATTGATTTGATTCTAGCGTTTAATTTCACCATAAATCCAAACGAGCCCCAATCCCTTCCTAGTCAGTTCCATGGTGGAGTTCTCGTCCATATGATCCCAACAGATCTGACCATTTGAAATTCTGATGAAATATGATAAAGTTATTGGCTTTACAAATAAGCAAATATTTGAATTGAATTAAACTAAAATATCTTATCCTAACTGGACCTTACTATTTTCTATCCAGCCCAAACCCTCTAAGGAACACACCCGCGTGACCTCTCTTCCTCAACTGCTGTTCGAACCTGACGCTCTTAAATGGCCATTTCCAATACTTCATGGCCCACGTTCTACCTCTCTGGACCGCCGTTCAACGAACCGCCACCACCAACGCTCCTCTCGTCGAGGCCCCTACCCAACCGTCCCCTTCAAACACCACCCGCATCCCCTTGTCAATTTCCGTCGAAACCCAAGTTCCCATGCACCTGGTAAAACACCGAACCCTTTTGGCATGGAATTTCACAAAAAAAAAATCACAATCTCACCCATTTTCCACTTTGGACCCCCACATGAACTCGAAATGAATTACCACCTCCTAAATCCCCTAAAAAATCGAACCCAAGTTTCCTTCGTACCACGCTGGTCTTTCTGCAGCAAACCAAAACCGACATCGAACTCAATAATAAGTATACGAGGGTGAAGAGCAGCTAAGGAGGAGCTCAAATATATATATATATATATATATATATATATATATATATATATATGTCGATTTATGAATTTTGTTTTGATTTTCTTTTAAAATTTGAAGATGCGTTTCGGTTTACTACGAAGAGAAAATGGTGATGGCGCATGTTTTGATCTGGGAGAAAAATTAGGTTAGGGTTTAGAAAGTTAAGGATTATTTATAGAGTAGAAAAAAATATTTTTTTATTCGATTATTTAATTTATCTTTAAGCTAACGCTACTTTTTACTTGTCCTCTAAAATTCCTGTGATCACGTACAATTCCCAAAAATCACGAGACTGGACATGCACCTACAGTTCGACATTGCGGACCCAACGAAACTGGTTTCGTCGAATTCCGACTCCGTTTGCTCACACAGCGTATTTTTAACCGTCAAAATACTGACTGTTTTTCACTCTAAAAATCCGCACGGCCACACAGTGACTCTAAAAATCACGAAACTTGGAATCTTGCAATAATTCAACATTGCGGATCCAAAAAAATAGTTTCGTCGAATTCCGAGGTAATTTGCAAAACTGGCTATTTTTAAAGCTCTAAATAACCCATTTAAATATAGAAATATATTTAAAAACATTTAAATTTAATATATAAAAATAATTATTATCGTATATATTCACAACAAAATATCATACTGCTACACTAGGATTTATAACTCGATATTTCAAATCCAGTGTTACATCAATATTCGATTTATATTTAAAAATCCATTTTAAAATATAAATAAATTGATATAAATTATAAAGAAATTCCATAGAGACTTTTTGAAAATTTGATTTGGACATAAATAAAAATCTACACGATGAAATCTCGATTTTTATTTTCCATTGGAAAGATATACTTCACCATCTCCATACGTTTCTTGTTTCACAGAAATCCGATTTAAAACGAATCCTGTACATTCAATTGAAGTTCAAATCATCAAATTACGAACTACAGCGCCATTTCGAGCTCGATTTTAATTATGTTATAATTATACGTTCAAACTGCCATCCAAATAATATATTTGTTATTCTAATTCAATTTTAAACTGAATTAAATATCACCGATAATCCAATTCGCACTATTTTGAGAATTCCACTATTTCTGACCATTTCAGAAATTAAATATATTATTATATTATTTATTTTAATTAAATATTCAATATTATTTAATTCTGGTCATTGTAAATAACCAAAACCATTATTTAAATAATTAAATAAATTATTTATATACTGTAAAAATACGGGTTGTTACAAATAGATTATAAAGGAAATATTTATCTTTGGATAAATATATATAAGTCAGGACTTATATATGGAAAAAAACAGTTAAATGGAGTAGATTAATTTATAAATGGTATTTATAAATTGAGTAATTATTTATCAATGGATAAATAGAATATATATAAGTTAGGACTTATATAGAGAAGTAAGAATCGATTTCAACATCGACATCTGAAACTGAATAAGGACGAAGAGTTAACCAGTTAGAGTTAATCAGTTAGAGCAAATCAGTTAAAGTTAAACAGTTAGAGCTAATTAGTTAGAGTTATTCAGTTAGAGCTAATCAGTTAGAGTTACTCAGTTAGAGTTAAATCGAACATTAGTTCATTCGAAGAAACAAGTTATCGAATATTAGTTTATTCGAAGAAAGGAGTTAAACGAATATAGTAGATATTCAAAGTGAGTTAATCGAATCAGAGATATTTGGAGTAAGTTAATCGAATTAGAGATACTCGAAGTGAGTTAATCGAATCAGAGATATTCGAAGGCAGTTAATCGAATCTAGTTATTCAACAGAAGTTGAATCATATATATTTTATTCGAAGAAGAGAGATTATCAAATATAAGTTATTCGAATAAGAGTTATTCGAATAAGAGTTAATCCAGTAAGAGTTAAATAGAGTTAGAGTTAATCGAATAAGAGTTATTATATTTGAGTTATTCGAATAAGAGTTATAGAATAAAAGTTAACCAAATAGGAATTGATAAATTAGTTGTTTGTTATTTATTCGAGTTAGAAAATAAGAGTTAGATTAAAGTTATTATATTTCAGAAGAAAGAAATTATAACACCACTGTTATAATTAAATGATTCTATAAAGGAGTTGGAATCGAAAATTATACCCGAAAGTTACGTAAGGAAGTGTTAAAGAGTCAAAAGATGAACTCACCCTAATTCAAGATTTGAAATGTTGTTTAGTTAAGGCATGAGAGGTAGTTACACCCCAACTTGATTGACTTCGTTTTTAATTTAGAAATGGTTAAGGTTCGAGAGTGAAAGTTGTTAAGTGAATTTAGCAAATAAGTATAGTGGTTTGAGTTGCCGTCGCAATGTTGATTTAAACATCAGTTTAAATCCAAGTAAAGAAGATTTGGAAATGTTTTCCAAATAGAATCAGAAACGTAGTCAAATATTGAAATTGGAAATATGAATTAGAAAAGGGAATGTTTATGCATAAGGAGTTAAGAAATGGAGTTAAGCTAAATCCGAAATTTAATGGAGACTTGTTAAGTTGAATGGTTTCCTAAGTGTCTATCTGATGTTGGCTTCGACCTTCGGGATTGGTGCTTAGGGAATTGTTCTTATACTAGTTTACAATCAGAGGCTGATAGTTGTAGAAGAATAGTGATACGTAAATAAGTTATGGAAATGTTTTCCTGCGTTAACGTTTATTTTCTAAACATAGAAAATAAGAAAAATATGAATATATATATATAGATATATATATATGATTGATGATTGATTGATAGAATTTCCATCTGTAAATAATATCGTTGTTTGCACACGTATTTTTCTTTGATAGTTAACTCACCGACTGTCGATGTTTTTGACCATTTTACGTTGTTAATATGGAGAGACCGGTTGGATTATTATTCAAAGAACCACTCTGAATTGGCATAAACATTGCGAATCACATATTCCAAAGATAATTGAAGATGGAGTAAAATGCAAGGGCTGCTGTATAAATCTTAGATAACAGTGCCTAAGATGGATATACTGAATAGTGCCTTCGGTTTGTCCAGTCGCGGGACAACTTGTATGGAAGAAGGACTGACAGAGTATATCCAATAGATCGATTAAGTTGATCTCCTCAAATGTATTCACGTTTGGTGGCGGAGGAATTCGTTTCTTTTAGCTGTATACCCGTGTTATTTTTGGATTAATCAATTTGTGATTTGGTAGATATGACGATGTGACATTCTAAGTGAATGAAGATGTGACATGTAAAAGATAAGCGTAGCTTCTAGCCTCTCATCCGGTAAATGACAGAAATCGGGTAGGCAGCATGGCTATGTAGGTCGCACCTATTAGGGTGTATAATCACCTGATCTAGAGTTTCATTTACTTCTATAAAATCTATTGTCGATGCTGTCCCATTTGGGAAACGGTTGCTGATCCCAACCGTTGGTGATATACATTCGATACACTCAAGCGAAATGAGTGGTCGGTCATGTGTGGCCGGGTTGCAAGATGTTCTTGTTGAACCCAGTGTATTCCTCTCTAGAGGTACACTAGCGAAAGGTGGTTCCATACCTTGTCATAGTTGGAAATCCATTACCCAATACATGCTTGCGGTTTTGATCGTATACTATGTATGTAGAAACGTGAGATGAAAGCGTTTCTGCTAGATGATTATTATATTGTGGTTGATAGACATTATTATAATATTAATGAGTTTTGATATAAAGATTAGTTTGGATTCTCATAGGGGAAAATCCCATTCCGTTATATGGCGTGGTCTTATGAGATAGCGTTTCATTGTTCAAACTGTTTAAATTGTTTTACACACACCAGTCACATGACTAACCCGGAGTTTATTTTGTTTTTTTCCCTAAACTCTTGGGTGCCTAAATTTGTACGACAGTCAAGTAGTCGGGATTTACAGATATACTTGGAGAGCTTGGAGTAGGGGGCTTCAAGATTTTATAGCTATTGTTTTTCCATTGTAGTGTAAGTGTTGTACTCTGATGAGTGCTGTTGTATACATAACTATTTTATTTCAAAGTTATGTTATATTTTATTCGTTCTGCTGTGAGATTCGTTTTATGCTGATTGTGTAATTTCTTCTTCTTCTTCTTCTATTCTAAGTTTCTGTCTTATCTTTCCTCACCCTCTAATTTCTTTCATTAACCATCCGGTATTTTCGACTCTTGATGTTCGATATGTGTTGTATATCGGATAATCAAGGTCGCAAATTTTCAGGTCGTTACAGTTGGTATTAGAGCTTAAGGTTAAGTGAATTACCTTGGCTCTATGGCGTGACTCGGTAGAGATAGGGTTAGTAATGCCCTAGATTAAGTTTGAGTGTATATATACGAGTGAACGTATTTGTTAATTGATATAAAAATAATTTTATATTGTGGGGATTTGTTGATTGAGTTGTTTATGGGTTCTGGTCGATCAGTTTGATCCACTATATCGGTAGGAGTTTCTAAACACTCGAATACGATGAGTCGACACTATATGTTTTGAAAAGAGGGTAAATGAAATAATTTTACCCAAAGTATATTTGTTATTATAATCGAGTAAGATTATAAGGGAGATGGTTATATATATATAACCAAGTCGAACTCATATAAGTGTTACGAAATGAATTAAATCTGAATTTAAAACCAGAAATTGAATTAAAATCTGGAAAACTGGATAAGTATTTGTAAATGGATTTGAATTAAAAATAAGGAAAATTTAAGATCTTGGGAGATTTTAAATTGTTTTACAAGCAGTGTGAATTATATTTTGAAATGAATTTCAAAGTGGAAATGTTTAGAAATGGTTTTATAGTATTGAACTCACTTCGATCGCTGGGAAATAGATTCTGATGATGACAGCTGCATCATCAGTATTCATTTTCGAGTTGTAAGTGACGGATTACTACCAAAGGAATTTGTTTTTGAATTTTTTTGAGAAAAACAAAGATGTTTAGAACTCCCAGAAATTGGTTTGTTTAATTTAAGACAAATTAAATGAGAATTTGTAAAAGCAAATTGGAATTAAAGTAAAGCCAGTTAAGTGGTAATAGAAATTGATTTGAAATGATATTGTGTTTGTGAGTTAAGGATTCGGGATCAAGAACGAAACTTGAGTTTGAAATGAAAATTTGGCTTGGTAAAAAGCGAATGGTTGTGTTGGAGATAAAAGTGATTTCAGAATTTGATTGGGATAACATTGGTATATGCTGAGTTGATAGCATAGGGAAGTAATAGAGTTGATATGCCCGACAAAAAGGTACAAGTTTATATTTCATATGGTATGAGATTTTGATGAGCCGAATTGGCAAGCCGCTTGGCTGTTTGATTTTCTTTTGGGTTAGAGATGGCCCAGAGAGGCGAGTCGGAGTTTGACCTATTGACCAGTACAAAGGAGGTGCTGGCGAAATTTTTCGGAAAGTTAAGGAGTTAGAAAATATTCAGGATTTTTGAATTTTTTGTTAATAAGAATGAATAAATTATTTAATTAAAATTAAATTGGTTCAGTTGAAACTGAAGATAAGAAGTGAACGAATAAGTTCTAACCAGTGAATAGGGTTCGTTTTCTACCTTAGCAATTTCGAGAACGAAATTATTTTAAGTGGGGAAGAACGTAATGACCCGCATTTTCAGCGATATAATAATTAATTTATTTAATTATTTAAAAGGTGATTAAAAGGATTTCATGGTCGTCGAATTAAATAATGGTGAATTTTTAATTAAAATAATAAATTTAATAATATATTAAATTTCTGAAATAATCAGAATTGGTTGAAATAGCGATATAGTGTGAACTGGATCATCTGTGATATTTAATTCAGTTTAGAATTGAATTAGAATAACGAATATATTATTTGAACGACAGTTTGAACGTATAATTATATTTTAATTAAAATCAAGCTTGAAATGGCGCTGCAGTTCGTAATTTGGCGATTTGAACTTCAACTGAATATACAGGATTCGTTTCAAGCCGGATTTCTGTGAAACAAGAAACGTGTGGAGCTGGTGGAGTATATCTTTCTTGTGGAAGATAAAAATCTGGATTTCGTTGGGTAGATTTTGATTTATGTCCAAATCAAATTTTAGAAAAGTCGCTGTGGAATTCCTTTATAATTTATAAAGGAATTATTTATATTTTAAAAAGGAATTTCATTTTAAATCGAATATCGATTTAATCGGGGTTTGAAATATCAAGTTATAAATCCCAGTAGGGCTGTATGGTATTCCACTGTGAGTATATACGATAATATAAATTTATTTCTATTTAATTTAATTATATTTAAATATGTTTATATATTTTAGTGGGTCATTCAGAGCTTTAAAAATAGCTAGTTTTGCAAATGACCTCAGAGTTTGATGAAACCAATTTTGTTGGATCCGCAACATCAAATTATTGCTAGATTCCAAGTTCCATGATTTTTAGAGTCACTGTGTGGCCGTACGTATTTTTAGAGTGAAAAACAGTCAGTATTTTGATGGTTAAAAATACGCTGTGGGAACATATGAAGTTGGAATTCGACGAAACTAGTTTCGTTGGGACCGTAACGTCTAACTCTAGGTGCATGTCCAGTTTCGTGATTTTTGAATATCGTGTGTGATCACACGGATTTTTAGAAGATGAATAATTGAGATATTTGCTAATTAAAATTATAAAATATTAATAAAAAAATACCCTAATTTATTTGTGGTTCTAAACAAGGACACACATTCATGATTTCAGCCACACAAGATTTTTATCCCCCTTAGAAAATCAATTTTTCCGCCGTCAGTTTCTGTAATTCAAAACATGAAACCATCCTCAAAAATAAAGTGTAGAAAATCAAATAAAAAGTGATAAATTGGAAAACGAGTATATTTGTGATGCTGTTGAGTTGCTCTTCGCGTCTGAAGCGGTTTCATTGTGTGCGATGCGGATTTAGGTACACAGTGACTAACTAGGGCTGTCGGTTTGGGGTTCATGAGGCATCAATGTTCGATTTTGAGGTTGGATTCAGGTTCCTGGTGATGTTTAGCAACCGTCAGGAATTTATGGTGGTATTCGATCATAATTTGGGTCGATCGAATTTCTGTACAGTGGGTTTCGGGCTGAGGACGGAGGTTCCAAATGGCGTTCGAGTTTGATCTAAATGGGTGGAGAGGGAGGAGTAGAAGTAGAGATGACCGTTGGTGAAGACCATGGGAAATATCGTGAAGTATAAGAGGAGGAGATGGAAGTGAACGGTGGCCATTAGCATTTGTTTTGGGTTTATACAGGGAGCTCGCGATTTACAAATAAGGAGGAAGAAGGGTTCGGGTGGGCTTTATTTAAGTGGTCTGACGGGCTCTGAAAGGTTAAGGCCTAAAATATATATTTATGTTTAAGTTTAATTTAATTAAATATACACAAACTTGAAAATGATATAACTTTATCATACGTGAACGAAAATCAGCAAAACAGGATCCGTTGGGATCGTATGGACGAGAGCTCCATAATGGAACTAACTGGGAGTGGATTGGAGCTCAGTCGAATTTATGGCAAAATTAATTGTTTGATTCAAATCAAACAAAACAGTTTATCGTTCTTTAACGATGAACTGCCAATGTGAGTAAATCTCACTAACTCTGAACAGTTTATAATTTCATGTTGTATTTTTAGAACTATTAAATATTGGCTAATTGACTGTGTATTGACTATTTGATTGAACTGCTCGTCAGTTAGTTGAATTTCTATATTGATTCTGTTTAACAGAATATATCGTATGGAACTGAAAGTGATGTTGATTTTATTGTGTAACATCTGTGGATGCAAGGAAACTGATTGGAGGAATCCGACCGGATTTCTTAACAGCTATTTTATTATTTTCATATATTGTGATATATGACGTCACTTATAATCTATTGTTGATTATATGTGTATGGACGATGTTTGACATCATGGCTTGATATGTTAAACACCATAACATATCGGAATGTGAAAAAGGGGAATTTTCAAATGGTATTTGAAAATAAAATATTTATAAAATCAAAAGGGTTTTATAATTGAAATGTTTTTAAATGAAATATTTATAAATAGAAATCTTTATAGGTGAAATTATATAGAAAGGGGAAATCTTTATAAATGCAATATTTATAAAGAAAAGTGAAAATTTATAAAATCATAAGATTTTATAAAGGATATATTTATGGGTTAAATAAATAGGAGATGTTAAACGAGATACTTATTTGTTAAGTAAACAAGTTATAAAAGAGATATTGACTTAGGAAACAGAATAAGTTATTAAAAGGGATTTTTTATTTGTTAAATAAATAGAATAAGAAAAGGAGATATTTATTTTTTAAATAAACAAGATAAGATATAAGGAATATTTATTTAGAAAATAAATAAGATGTTAATAAAGGAAATACTTAGGGTAAATAAATAAGGTTAATAAAGAAAATACTTGGAAATAGAACCCTAAAAGGAAATATTTGAAAATCATTTGCAAATAGAATTAAAAATGGAATATTGGTAAAGGCATTTAGAAATAAATAGATTATAAAGGAATTATTTTTCTTTGGATAAATATATATATATATATATATATATATATATATATATATATATAAGTCATGACTTATATGTGGAAAAAACAGGTAAATGGAGTAGATTAATTTATAAATGATATTTATAAATTAAGTAATTATTTATCAGTGGATAAATAGAATATATATAAGTCAGGACTTATATAGAGAAGTAAGAATCGATTTCAACATCGACATCTGAAACTGAATAAGGACGAAGAGTTAACCGGTTAGAGTTAATCAGTTGGAGCTATTCAATTAGATTTAAACAGTTAGAGCTAATCAGTTAGAGTTATTCAGTTAGAGTTGAGTTAATCGAATCAGAGATATTCGAAGGGAGTTAATCGAATCTAGTTATTCAACAGGAGTTAAATCAAATATAATTTATTCAAAGAAGAGAGATTATCAAATATAAGTTATTCGAATAAGAGTTATTCGAATAAGAGTTAATCCAGTAAGAGTTAAATAGAGTTAGAGTTAATCGAATAAGAGTTATTAGATTTGAGTTATTCGAATAAGAGTTATAGAATAAGAGTTAACCAAATAGGAACTGATAAATTAGTTGTTCGTTATTTATTCGAGTTAGAAAATAAGAGTTAGATTAAAGTTATTATATTTCAGAAGCAGGAAATTATAACACCACTGTTACAATCAAATGATTTTGTAAAGGAGTTGGACTCGAAAATTATAAGCGGAAGTTACGTAAGGAAGTGTTAAAGAGTGAAAAGATGAACTTACCCTAATTCGAGATATGAAATGTTGTTCAGTTAAGGTCTGAGAGGTAGTTACACCCCAACTTGATTGACTTCGTTTTTAATTTAGAAATGCTTAAGGTTCGAGAGTGAAAGTGGTTAAGTGAATTTAGTAAATAAGTATAGTGGTTTGAGTTGTCGTCGCAATGTTGATTTAAACATCTGTTTACATCCAAGTAAAGAAGATTTGGAATTGTTTTTCAAATAGAATCAGAAACGTAATCAAATATTGAAATTAGAAATATGAATTAGAAAAGGGAATGTTCATGCACAAGGAGTTAAGAAATGGAGTTAAGCTAAATCAGAAATTGAATGGAGACTTGTTAAGTTGAATGGTTTCCTAAGTGTCTATCTGATGTTGGTTTCGACCTTCGGGATTGGTACTTAGGGAATTGTTCTTATACTAGTTTACAATCAGAGGCTGATAGTTGTAGAAGAATAGTGATACGTAAATAAGTTATGGAAATGTTTTCCAACGTTAACATATATTTTCTAAACATAGAAAACAAGGAAAATATGAATATATATATATATGATTGATGATTGATTGATAGAATTTCCATCTGGAAATAATATCATTGTTTGCACATGTATTTTTATTTGATAGTTAACTCACCAACTATCAAAGTTTTTGACCATTTTACGTTGTTAATATGGAGAGACCGTTTTGATTATTATCCAAAGAACCACTCTATATTGGCATAAGCGTTGCGAATCACATATGCCAAAGATAATTGAAGACAGAGTAAAATGCAAGGGCTGTCGTATAAATCTTAGATAACAATGCCTAAGATGGATATACTGAATAGTGCCTTCGGTTTGTCCAGTCCCGGGACAACTTGTATGGAAGAAGGTTTGACAGAGTATATCCAATAGATCGCGTAAGTTGATATCTTCAAACGTATTCACGTTTGGTGGCGGAGGAATTCGTTTCTGTTAGCCGTATACCCGTGTTATTTTTGGATAAATCAGTTTGTGATTTGGTAGATATGAAGATGTGACATTCTAAGTGAATGAAGATGCGACATGTAAAAGATAAGCGTAGCTTCTAGCATCACGTACGGTAAATGATAGAAATTGGGCAGGCAGCATGGCTATGTAGGTCGCACCTATTAGGGTGTATAATCACCTGATCTAGAGTTTCATTTACTTCTATAAAATCTATTGTCGATGCTGTCCCATTCGGGAAACGGATGTTGATCCCAACCGTTGGTGATATACATTGATACACTAAAGCAAAATGAGTGGTTGGTCATGTGTGGCCGTGTTGCAAGATGTTCTTGTTGAACCCAGTGTATTCCTCTCTAGAGGTACACTAGCGAAAGGTGGTTCCATACCTTGTCATAGTTGGAAATCCATTACCCAATATGTGCTTGCGATTTTGATCGTATACTATGTTTGTAGAAATGTGAGATGAAAGTGTTTCAGCTAGATGATTATTATATTGTGGTTGATAGACATTATTATAATAACAATGAGTTTTGATATAAAGATTAGTTTGGATTCTCATAAGGGAAAAACCCATTCCGTTATACGGCATGGTCTTATGAGATATCGTTTCATTGTTCAAACTGTTTAAACTGTTTTACTCACACCAGTCACATGCCTAACCCGGAGTTTATTTTGTTTGTTTTCCCTAAACTCTTGGGTGCCTAAATTTGTACGGGCAGTCAAGTAGTCGAGATTTACAGATATACTTAGAGAGCTTGGAGCAGGAGGCTTCAAGATTTTATAGCTATTGTTTTTCCGTTGTATTGTAAGTGCTGTACTCTGATAAGTGCTCTTGTATACTTAACTATTTTATTTCAAAGTTATGTTATTTTTTATTCGTTCCGCTGTGAGATTTGTTTTACCTTGATTATGTAAGTTCTTCTTCTTCTATTCTATGTTTCTATCTTATCTTTCCTCACCCTCTAATTTCTTTCATTAACCATCCGGTATTTTCAACTCTTGATGTTCGATATGTGTTGTATATCGGATAATCAAGGTCGCAAATTTTCGGGTCGTTACAAGCAGGTTATACGATTCACCAAAATGCAGCCTCTGTTAAAGCCACCTGTGATTCATTTACTGAAGCATGAAATACGTATATGAAATAATATATATATTTGAGGAAGGTTCTGTTACACCTCTTATATTGCACGTGAAATCTCCCACTTAATCTCCACCACCCATTTCCCCACTCATTCTCTCTCTTCCCATTTCAATATTGTTTCTTAGTAGGAAGAGAGAGAATGAGTGAGAAAATGGGTAGTGGAGATTAAAGGGGAGAGTTCACGTGCAATATAAAAGGTGTAGCGGAACCCTCCTATATATATAATTTTCAATGGCATGGCTTCCAAAGGTAATACCGACACCTTATTTTATAGGTAGGCAGAAGATCACACTTAGTACATGTCGCTACAATCAGTATAAAACTGGTAGAACATGTACATTTCAAAACAAAGTTGAAACTCATCTGAATGAACCGAGCTAAGTGTCACACATATTGTATTAGGACATATTTTCTGTGCAAAGTCGATTGCCTGCTGCGCAATTTCCTGACATATACGATAATCAAGATTACAGTACATATAACCATATACATATGGATTACGTGCCACCACATATGAATACAGAAAGATTTTGGATGAAATGAATTATTGTTTTGAACCAGAGAATGTAAACAGGAGGTTGTAATGTAAAATGAACGTGTATGATAATGTACATATAGATGTAAATATATACAGTTGCTTTGGGGCTTTGGGCTGAGCATTTGACAAAGTAAAGAGAAAATAAAATAAGCCCAGCCAACTATTGCTTGATCTAATATAATGTCTTAACACTCAATACAGCCGACATTTCTCTTACTCCCCCACGATATTAGGGTTTCTGAAGCCCTAATTTTGCCACGACGAGCTGGAAAATAAGCGATTTAGAGTGGCTCCTCAATTTTCTCCCTTTAATATACTTCTCTTACTTGGATCTGCTACTATTGATGCTATCTGACGTCCTATTGGCTTTTATTAACAGATTTGTTGGAGCGATGTCTTGAACTTCAGGATCTTGAGCTTTGTGAGACTTTCCTTTGACTGTAGTGATGCTCGAGTTGATTCCATCTCCAGTTTCATTCTTCTGAGAGCTTGCTTGATCGGTGATGTTGAACTCTTCTCTGAATCTTGTATAATTCTTCAGTGATATAGCTTTAATTAACATGTCTGCTCTCTGGTAAAAGCCAGGTATTTGATTTACTTGTAATTCTCCTCTCTGCACTGATTCTCTGACGAAATGAACATCTATCTCTATATGTTTGGTTCTGGCGAGTAGTATTGGGTTTTCAGTCATGTACACAACACTTTTATTATCACACCATAGAGTTGGTTTTACTATAGGTTTCAGTTTGCGTTTTGATAGAAGACATAGTAACCATTTAATCTCAGCTGTTGCATTGGCTATACTCCTGTATTCAGCCTCAGTGCTTGATCTTGAGATTGTGGGTTGTTTCTTTGAACACTAGGATATTAAGCTTTGACCAATATATATACTGTAACCACTGTTTGATCTACGATCATCAGGATCTGAAGCCCAGTCAGCATCTGCATATCCAGATATGTGTAATGTTAACTGGTCTTTAGTTTTGGTCCATAGTAAACAGTTCCCTTTAAGTAGCGTAGAACTCTTTTGATTGCCTTCCAATGTATGTCTGTGGGATTCTGCATAAATTGAGAGAGCTTATTCACACTATATGATATGTCAGGACGTGTTATTGTTGCATACTGAAGTGCACCAATAATACTGAGACGACCCCAAACCCCGTACTGAGGGTGGCAAGGGTAATCCTTGGAATATAACACAGAAACAGATAATAACAGAACAGAAATAAATAAATACATCAGATAATGAACAAATAATACATTGGATAAACATAAACATCAGAGTTACACAGTATATAGGATCATACTTAGTACAAATACAGTTCAGCTATACATATATGTCTACAGCGGAAAAACAAACATAATGTACAATAGGAGCTGAACAGCATAAAAAGAGATAAATGATAGAATCCATCTTCAGCTCCAGCTATCTAGAGAAAGCCAGCTAAAACCTGAATACAAGGCTGCCCGTGTAGAAAAATGGGCACCCGAGTTTGAAAGTGAAACAAACTACGAGTCAGTCATGGGACTGGTATGAGAAATCTACTCAACACATTCAAAATATGGCTAATCACAGGACCACGCCACTTTCGTGGAACGGGTTTACTCCATTGGATTGCCAGTGCTTTAAAACAAATCATTCTTTTAAACATCGCAATGCTCTTTATAAAAATAAAGCCATTATAAGACTCAGTTCCCATCACACAATGCAACGCAAACCGGAGGATAGAGTTTTACCTTATAATGGCCAAAATATGATTGATACGAATAAAACAAAAGCAATTGATATTATTACTAGTGTTTACATGTTTCAAAACAACTTCGAATCATAACTATCAATCATAGATGGCATGGGTACCATATATCATGTCGCCATATGTATATACAATCAAAACCGCACAGTCACGTAATTGGAAATTGGATTTCCGTCATGAACCAAGGCAAAAGATACTCCTTACCGAATTCGAGACTGCCTAGCCCGAGTCTCAGGATCAGAACGCATCGACCGTTGGATCGTCAGGACCGGTCCACACGGAGTGGATTAAAATGCCTGAACACTACATTTCCCCGCCCTTTGGGGCGTAAGCGAGCCAACGAATGACTCCATCGGACCCGGATCGTCCGATCTAACCGAGGCGCCTCGCAACAGCAACAACCACATAAGTCAAACTCGTCAGGGCGTGTAAAACCACTGACGCCACTTCTAGCTAGGAGGAAACGCAGGCCCTCCCTGAGGTCCTTTCTCCCGTTTCTGGTTCATACCGGGGTGTGAGGCTCGCGAATTTACGTTATACACAAAGCTACGCCACATGGGCGGGGCTTTGATCATCACCACAAGACTTTGCTTTTCAACAAAAGCCCTGATCACTGCATCTTAGCATGCCACACAAGCAATTCACACCGTGCAACTGATGGCTATCAATCACACCGAATAAATTCCAATGTTAGACACACTTTCCATTTGCAAGTCCGTTCTGGGTCTGAACGAAACCTGAGGCACTAAATACCTCGCAAACCCATCGATCACCACGTACGTCTGGACGATCACCACTCATTATCCATATTTCGGGATGCCTCCCAATCAGGGCCTCGGTTACCATCCAAACGAGGTGAAGATCTCCGGTCTTCGACCACCGTCTTCATCTTCGATTTCTTATCGTCGATATAGTTATTCAGAATGGGCTAAACCCGGTTTTTCTAAGCAACTCGCGTATATAATAAACAAGTACAACACTAACATATACACGCATCATTTCAATTCATTAGTCACTAACCGTCAATCAGTAAGAGAATGATTTCCCAAATATTAACCCCGAAGGCCGAAACCAACATCAGATCAACACCCAGGAAACCATTCGACTTAGCCAACCTTCAGTTAATTTCTAAATCACATCAATATCGTTTATAATATTTTATAACGATTTATCGCTATTTTTATTTATTTTAAAATAGCCAATTTATTTAAAACGCCGCTTCGGGCCATAACGCGACAGTGGCGCTGTTTTTCTTCAGATTTGATTTACACATATCTGAAAATCTAACCGTTGGATCTTCACAAAATTTACATCATTAGAAAGATCTTTTCAAAATGAATCCAACGGTTCCAGTTTCGGGAAAATCCGACGGTCGGATATCCCGGTACAATCGTTTGAAGTTTCGATTTCAAAATACGAACTGCAGCGTCGTTATTCGATTAATTATAATTATATTTATATATATAAATATAATCATTTCTGGCGCTGTTTTTCTTCGGATTTGAATTAAACATTACAGACAATCCAACTGTTGGATTTTTACAAAGTTGGTGTCGTTGGAAAGATATTTCCAAGGCGAACCCAACGGTTGCGATTTCAGGAAAATCCGATGGTCGGATCTCCCGGTATAATCGTTCGAAATCACGGTTTCAAAATACGAACTGCAGCATCGTTATTCGATATATTTTAATTATATATATATATATATATATATATCGATTCTTTGATTTCAAAGATACATTCTTTTCATACATTTGATAAAAATGATATTTTTATCTAACTGTCTTCTATTTCAACACTTCACTATATTTAACAATTCGTGTATATAATAAAAATGTGATTTTTGTTGTAAAACAATTCATTTCAAAACACTATTATTTTGTATAGTTTATATAGGTAATAAAAATAGGATTTTTATTATAAAACAATTTCTTTCAAAACAATATTATTTTATACATTTCATATTGATGTTAAAATTGGGATTTTTATTATAAAACAATTTCTTTCAAAATATGAATACCATTCAACACATGAATTTCAATTCAACGAATAAATATCGATTCAACACATGAAGGTTTTCTATAGTTTATATATATAGATAAAAAGGTGATTTTTATATTTAAAACACGAATACCATTCAACACATGAATTTAAATTCAACGAATGAATATCGTTTCAACACGTGAAGGTTTTCTATAGTTTATATATATAGATAAAAATGTGATTTTTATATTTAAAACACGAATACCATTCAACACATGAATTTCAATTCAACGAATGAATATCGATTCAACACATGAAGGTTTTCTATTCAATGACTAAATATAGTTTCAGCAAATGAAAATAATTCAAACACATGAATATTATTCAAAATTTCGGCAGCATAACGGCAGGGTTCCCTAGTACGGCTCCTCGCTCTACCTTAAAACCTCGCGGTTTTTGACAATGGGGATCATGCATCTAGTTCGCACGCAGGCGGCATGTATATATTTATTTCATTTCCACAAACTAATCCTATGTGGTTTCAACCAAATATTTCTCAACCACAAATGGGTATTTTTCAACCACAATCAATCAATATCAACCACAAACAATTTCAATCAACCATTCGCTATCAATCAATTTTCACACCAATCACAACCAATAAATATCGTCCATGGTTTGTGGACGAGGGGCGTGTGTATATATATATATATATATAGCAATTCACTTCTATTTCAACACATATATAATTTTCACAACGCATATATAACTTATACATCGAATGTACAACTTATACAACGCTTATACAAGAGGTGTACAACGCTTATATAACTCATATATCGACTATATAATTTATACATCGTCGTTTTCCATATCGTTTATAAATTAGAAATCTCACATTGGGTTCCACTCCACCAAAAATAGCAGACGGCTCAGAAAAATATGCGGTCTCTTCTAAAATGTAGAAGACGTCCACACGAGTGCACTGTCTTTTGTTTCACTGAATTTCGTCAGCACAGCAAAAAGATATGATTTTTCAAAGTTTGCAACGGTTTAAAGGTGTTAAAACAGTTGAAAATAAAACAAGTCGTACCTCAGCTGAAGGGTTCAAAACTAGGTTTGCAATTTTCGATCAAACCGTGAATCGATAGGAGGATATCGGCCAGTGCAGCGACGAAGAGGGGGGAGACGCGCGTCTGCGCGCGGTGGTGGGGGCCCACTCGGTGGCGCCAGGCGGTCGGGGCGGCGGGTTGAAGTCGACGACTTCAGGGAGGTGGTTCTCTCTCCACAGGCCACGAAAAATCCCAAACTTTATATGGATTTGAAGATCTCGAGAAGATCTTCAAAAAGTTCAACTGTGGCATGAGCTAATTCGGCGTGGATTGATCGGAAAATAAGGGGGAAGATTTCGAATGGTTTCCGCCTTCGATCGGGGAGAGAGAAAAAGGATTTTTCTTTTTAAAAAAAAAATATGATTGGCCGGTGGGTTTTAAAGGGGTTTTCTGACGCGACCACCAATCTAAACCCAACGACTGTCGTCCCTAGCGTTTTGCCCCCATTCCGAACACAATGGGATATGTTTCGTAGGCCCATTCGACTGTTTCAGTCAGTTTCCATTCAAATTAAAATATAAAACATTCAATATTCAATTTGAACGTACATTTCAATTTGCCAGGGCCACAAACAGATTCGAAAAATTCCAGAAAAATAAATCTGGCTATGTTTTGACGATACGGTCCCAACAAAACTAGTTTCGTCGAATTCTGAGACCGTTTGCAAAAAGGCCCATTTTTGGTCGATCCAATTTAACTGTAATCGACCAAAACACGTTTTCCTTTGCAACGCTCACATACTAGATTCAAAAATTATGAAATTTGAAATCTAGCAATAACTTCACAACCCGGATCCAACAAAGTGGCTTCGTCGAATTCCGAGGTCGTATGCAAAATGGCCAATTTCACGGGCTATATAAATTCCATAGCGACCTTTCTGAAAATTCATTTAGCCATAACTTTTGATTTCCGCTATGAAAATTCGATTTTTCAGATTCGTAAGAAAGGTATTCACTAACAGATTTAAATATTTTTGGTTTTACTCAAATCTGTTTTGTTTTGCACTCGGTACAGTCCGACAAAGTTTGAATTCAATTTTTGAAACTACAACGCCATTTCAGGCCTTGTTTATAATTAGAATTAATTATATTCGTTTTCAAACGTCAATTCAAACTCACTTTTCATTGCTATAATTTAAAATAGTTATTTTAAATATTTAAAATCCATTATTTTATCCAATTTAAATTTTTTAAATTGGTTCAGATTTTCTCGGTCGTTACAAATACTCCTATATTTTGTTTTGTTTGGGATAGCCTCTCCCTCATGCTTAGAATAATTCTGACTGCTTACCATAGGAGTAGGTTGGGGTTTGGCATTTATCATTTTTGTTTTGACAAGTAACTTGGTTATATATTTTCTTTGGCACAGAATTATTTCTGATTCAGTTCTGGATACTTCTATGCCCAGAAAATAGTTCAGTTCTCCTAATTTTTTTAATGGAAAACTGTTCATCTAGGTATTGAGTTAACTTGTCAATATCATCAAAATTATTTCCAGTTATATTGAGGTCATCTACATATATTATTATGTAAATAGTTGTGGAGCTATTATTTTGGTGAATAATGAATAGTCTGATTTGGTAGACTGATATCCCAATTTGGTTAATGTACTTTTCAGTCTATCAAACCAAACTCGAGGGGCCTGCTTAAGACCATAAATTGCTTTATTCAGTTTATATACTAGATTTTTATTGACATTGTAGGCTTGTGGTTATCTCATGTATATCTCCTCCTCAAGGACACCATTTAGGAATGCATTGTTAACATCTAAATATTTGACATGCCATTTTTTACATAAGGCAATAGTAAGTATCAGTCTAATGGTGGTAGCTTTTACTACAGGTGAGAAAGTTTGATTAAAATCAGCAACTAACCTGGCCTTGTACTTATTTATTGATCCACCTGGTTTTCTTTTGAGTTTGTATGTCCATCTACACCCAACAATATTTTTATTAACAGGTGGACATACAAGCTCCCAAGTTTTATTTTTGATGAGTGCATTATACTCCTCATCCATATCTGTCTTCCAGTTTTTGTTTTTGATTTCTTGTTCTAAAGAATCGGGTTCATAATCACCGGATGAAGCTATATATGCCTTTGGTTTGAAAATACCACTTTTTGCTCTAGTAACCATAGGATGGCCAGTTTAAATTGGCTGTTCTAGTGATGGTGAGTTGCTGTCATTATTTGAATCTAAAGAATATTCTGATCTTGTACTTTTTGAACCTGTGTTTTCATCTAACCCTTGAGTTTCTAAATTTTCAGAATTGTGCATAGCGAGGCTGGGTTGTTGTGATTCATCACCTTCTTCAGAATGAGTTTTTGGTGTTTTATCGGACTCAGCTGCCTCACTTTCATCATTATTGCCCCAATTTTCAGAGTAAATTGGGATCTCAGGTATTGAAACACCTGGATTTCTTACCTTGCTTGTAGTTGATACTGTTTTATTGCTAAATGGTAACACAGTTTCACCAAATACAACATGTCTGCTTATATATATTTTAGCTGTATCATCCAGACACTTGTATCCCTTTTGTCTAGTGGTATACCCCAAGAAAGTACATGGTTTTGATCTGAAATCAAACTTATTAGAGTTGTAGGGCCTTAAAAAAGGAAAACACAAACACCCAAATGGTTTTAAGCTATTATAATCTGGTTTAATATTGTACAAGTTTTCTATTGGTGTTATATCCTTCAGTACCTTTATTGGTTGTCTATTAATTAAGTGAACAACTGTACTGAAGGCCTCTAGCCAAAACTTTAGGGGTAGTTTTGCTTGTGCTAGTAAGGTTAGGCCAGACTCAAAAATGTGTCTGTGTTTTTTTTCAACTAGCCCATTTTGTTGTGAGGTATATGGACAAGTTATTCTGTGAACAATACCTTTCTTAATGAAATACTGATTTAGACTCTTGAATTCACTTCCACCATCAGACTGAATTGTTTTAACTTGAGTATTAAATTGTCTTTCATCCATAGAAATGAAGTTAATAACAGCATTAATAGTTTCAGATTTAGCTTTCAGAAAATAAATCCAAGTGTGTCTTGTGTATGCATCTACAAAGGCAATGTAGTACTTAAAACCAAAATCTGAATTTATAGGAGCGAGACCCAATAGGTCAGTTGCAATTAACTGCAGTGGTTCAATATATATAGTTTCAGAGTCAAAAAATGGTAATCTATGACTTTTACCAACTTGACAATACTCATAAATATATGGTAAAGAGATATTATTATATCGAATATTGTTTTCATCTAATATTTTCATAACAATCTTAGCACTTGGATGTCCAGTTTATGATGCCAAAGATCAAAGACTTTTTTGGTGCTCTCAGCCTTGTCAAGAACATTCAAATTACAATATTTTTCTCTTTTTATCACACTATCATTTTTGACAGTATTGAACTTGTAAAGGCCTCCTTTCATGTTACCCTGTAAAATGGGTTCTGTAGTTAGAATGTCCCTAACTAAGCAATATTTAGGGTAAAATTCAAAGAAGACATTATTATCAAGAGCAAACTGAGACACACTTATTAAATTTTTCTTGATCTTTGAAACTCTTAACAGATTGTGTTGATATAACTGTCTCTTACCACTTAGACTAGCATTGCCAATATGAGTAATATTAATACTTTTACCATTGCCTAATAAAATAGAGTGATTACCTTTGTAGTCTCTGCATCCAGATTTAAACTATCAAGATTATTTGTAAAATGGTGAATAGCTCCAGAGTCTGGGTACCAGCTATCATCTTGCATTGTTTGAAGTTTTGTAGTGTCCTTTTGATTTCCACTTTTGCTGGAATTATCTTGGCTGTTGTTATCAGATTGAGATAGAGCCATGTTCACACTAGGATTACCATTATTCTTCTGGTTCTGATTAGCAGTGTAGTTAGTATTGAATTTGAAGTAGCAGTTCAAAGCTGTGTGACCCATTTTTTCACAAATTTGACACTTTGGCCTATTGGTATTAGTCCATCAACCTCTGTCACGTCCTCTTCTTGCACTACCACCGCTTTCGTAAGACTGATCATTCCAGTTAATATTACTGTTCTAATTTTTATTTTTGAATCCAGTAGTAAAATTAACGAAATAGTCCATTTCTTGAGGTTTCTTGGCATTTATTCTTGCCTCATGAGAGAGTAGGATAGAGTGAACTTCATCAATAGCAGGAACTACTTTTTGAGAGGTTATAACAGCAACAACAGCTTCATAATCATTTTTAAGACCATTGACTAAGTATAAAACTTGATCACTATTAGATACTTTGTTTCCAGTAGCATTAAGTAAATCACACAGTCTTTTAACTTTTGCAATACACTCTCTCATGGACAAGCTTTCCATTCTAACACTTTGCAATTGATTCTTATAGTGAAGAACTTTTGCAGAACATTGATTATTGAATTCTTTTTCTGCTGTAGTCTAGATATCGTAAGCAGAGGTACATCCAATAACCTATGGTAACAAACTTGCATTATGGATGACAACAACCAAGAACTGATAAGTCTGTCTTGTCTGTGATAGTGAACATATTTCTCATTAATTAGCAATAGTCCTATTGTTGGCATCAGTAATGTACTTGGCTGGTATATCAACAGTGCCAAGTATGTAACCTTCAAGACCATATCCTTGAATGGCTGTCTCGAATTGTAATTTCCAGAGGAGATAATTGTCTTCTTCAAGATGTATTATAATTAATTGACTCTTAAGACTAATAACAGTCGTTGATGGATTAACAGGCTCAGCTCCAGTTGAAACGTTCTGGCCATTGTATGATGCTGCCGAGGGTGTTGTCTCAACCATCGTAAAGGGTAGATGATGAAAAAAATATCAAGAATTCAGAACAAAGAATGCCGCTATCAATCAAGAATTTAAGAAATTCTCAAACATGTATGTAGCAGCCGGAGAAGTCTAATGATGAATACAAGTTAGATCAACAAATACCTTGTTCTGAAGGTTTCTCTAGGCGAGGCTCTAACTTGTTTTGATGATTTTCTTGATTCTTGGTTTATTTCCTGGCGATCTTTGCTACTGAAATCAGAAGATATATCGTAATAGTTCAGTTGCAGCCTGAAAATTCTGTTTTCAGGTTAGGCACTGAATGAATTATGATGTATCTTCTCTCAAATGATAAGGAATCTCCTCTGATGAGCCATATCCATATGATGATGATATATTCTGATGGATATGTGGATCAACAGATCACTTGTTTTAGTATTGCTTCAGGATCTTGTTGTGTCGTGAGGCGATTACTGCCCCGATACCAAGAAAGCTTTTGGATGAAATGAATTACTGTTTTGAACCAGAGAATGTAAACAGGAGGTTGTAATGTAAAATGAATGTGTCTGATAATGTACAGATAGATGTAAATATATACAGTTGCTTTTGGGCTTTGGGCTGATCATTTGACAAAGTAAAGAGAAAATAAAATAAGCCCAGCCCACTATTGCTTGATGTAATATAATGTCTTAACACTTAATACAACCGACATTTCTCTTAAATACCCTTCTTTTAGTTTGCCTTTGTCAAATAGGAAGTTTGCACTAAATACAACTCCATCATTGTAAGTTTCTGGGTTGCAACCATTGACAACAATTGGTGAGAATGTATCAGAATACGAACACCTAGAGAATAAAGTTAGGATGATCATTGTCGTAGTTACAGAAGTTGGTGGTTTAGAAGCCATTTCTACTCTTAGTTGAAGAAATAGTGAGCAAATGGTTACAATGAAATGTACCTGCAGGATGCTACATGATCATTATAAGTATTGTTGATCACATAAATATTATACTGAACACGAATTTGGATAAAGCACTTGTATAACAAGACGACCACATAATACCTTTTTTTTCTTGCTTGCTTATTTGTGGAATCTGAATCTCTTGTTTGTTTGCCGTATACACCTAGAAGTTAAATAAACTTAATTTGCTGGGTTTGAGATTCATTGGCTAAATAAAATGCTAAAATGGTTCAGTTAACACACAGTAGCTTAAGATCCAAATGTACGTGGATCATGGGAATGTCCCTACCTACCAACTAGAAATCAAATGATTTTAAATAAACGAGAGGGGGCCCAAAAAGAGCTAAATTCTATAAATGTTAATGTGGATGTTATGCTAATTGCATGAACTCAGACGTACATAATGCAACGTCTTACAACAATCCAAAAATACTATGGAATTACACGGAATGCATAGAATCTGGATTCACCTACCACACTAGATTCTTCCTGGCAGCAAGAACTCAGATATAAACACAACACCGCCCTGGTAATTATAAGAAATTGACTGCATGTCTCACTAAAAGAATCTTGTAATATCCAATATACGTGTCTCATTACAAACCAAAGAATATCCGGCCTGCAGCCTATTGCCAATATAACACAGCCAATCCAGTTACTATAATACATACCAATAATTCACACCTTCCACAATGCAACCACTCCTACTTACTACAGCAGTTCTGCTGAATTTGCTATCAACGCCTACGCATTCGTACCTCAGTATAGCAATCGAGTTATGCAGCAAGATGAAATATACAAATGGTGATCCGTACGATCATAATCTAAACTATGTGAAGTCGCAGCTTATGACATATACTAATAAAATGTCTGCATATGGCCCAGATGTCTATGGCCTTTTGGAATGCAACCTGGGATTCAACCCATGTTGTGCTTTAGCTTTTGACTTGGTACACACGTTGGAGCGTGACTGCCCAAACTCTATGGGTGCACAACTCAATACTACTGATGGCTTGTCTCTCTATTATGAGTATTAATTTTTTTTATCCAGATTGATCATAGCATGCGTGTGTTGTTTAAGGTGTAACTGCATATATGCATCTACTTTACTTGCTTACAATAAGGATGTATACAATATGGTCATACGGTAAAATATGTGCATCTAATTGAACTACCATTTATTTCCTAGTACAGCAATATATTAGTAAAGAGATGTTTATGTAAATAAATATTGAATTTATTTCCACAATTAATTCAATAAATGTTAATTGCATGAATCTAAATTTCAGAAATGTAAAATAAGCTATGAGAGCAAATCCTCTATACCCAAAATCCTCTATCTCTGTACCTAAACAATCAGAACTTCTGTTTTCCACCTTTTGCAATTAAGTTAGAGAGAGGAGAACTTAATCGCAAAACTGTGAAATTCAGGAGGTTCTGATTGGTTGAATATATGGGGATAGAGAATTTTGCGTACAGTGGATTTGATTTGTACACATTCGGGACTGAAACTTACCCTCCTTAGATTAGAAACTACTGAGCTGAGGAAAGCAATGCCCATTACGTGAATAGTCGAATCGGCAAGGAAAACATTTGTGGACCATCAAAATCAGTTCTACGATTTCTAGAACTCATCTCCCCAAACTAATGGTAGAGTCAAATCTTGCAATTTTTAAGCAGATAGCAGGTACACAAAATATACTAGTTTATGCATGAAAGGGAAGTGTCGTAGCATCACCAACGGTATCACGAACATAATATTACATCTTGTAATATTAGGTGGATTATTCAGTGGTATAGACAGCAGGCGGACACTAATTTAATCAGCATCCTCCGTGGGGCACTGACAAAATCAACAAATTCTGTTAAATAACGCCCTACCAACCAAATAATTTTTCCACCCTCTTAATTCTTCATTTCTTTTCGAATATCGAGTTGAAATGCCGTCTCTCATCACCAAAATCGCTAGATGGATCATTCGACCATAGACAAACGAGATAATTGGTCCTTTGCACAACCCCTACACCAAAAACGACAATATTAAACCTACAGATTCTCTTTGAGTTACCTGAGGGTTTCCCTCTCCGTATGTTCACAGCTCTCGATACCATTGAGATATGATTTATGAATTTAACACAATTTGTAGTATACAACTTAATAATCTACCACATTACGAAGTCAGTTTGTAATGTTGTTTTATAGTATAATAACCAAGAACATATGTTTTTTTATTAGTCTCGCAACCTTAGCTTTCAAGGCAGTTGGTCGAGGTGTATTACACGTATTTTGGATGTACTCTGTCAGGGTAACCGAAATAGGCTACGGACTAGTTCATTGGTCGTTTCTTCGAGATTAGACATGCCCCAATCTTTTGACCGGCCACTGCTAGGTGCCGTAGTAGAGAGATGGTGTTCAACCACTCATACCTTTCATTTTCCTAATTTTGAGCTTTGTATTACCCCAACCGATTTTTACATGCTTACATGAATTGATATAGGCGGTGCAGATAGAGTGGCATGCCCTTTTGACTTTAGGTTTAAGTCACTTGAGTCATACACATTGTACTTGCCTGATTTCTCCCTCGATCATATCTCGTCCGGAGCCGTCACCGTGACATATTTACAGGAGTATATTTTACCTCATATGGGTACCAAGACCATAGAGGATTATGTATTTCAGCTTCCTTTTTATATCTTTTTGGTTCAACATTCTTTACAAACCAAAAGAGTACGACCCGACTGAGCTACCTAGCATCACTAGCTGATTTAGAACATTTTCATACGATAGACTCGATTCAGCTATATTGGGTTGTCTTTACACTACACTAGACTCCTTTGCTTTTAGGGAGGTGGCACAGATATTTGGTTTCTGATACATATTTTCATGTTGGTATTACAAGTACATGGAAAACATGCATCCACATATTGTTTGAGGTCGCCAGTCATGCAGTTGATTCATATTTTCCATGCATGCATCGATGGGAGAGTATTCAGGTAGTTACGTATACTCCTACTAGTGTTAGACATGACTTGATGGAGGCCGGATCTCAGATTAATCTGAGGTCCAAGCCAACATTTTATGAGTACTGTGGGTCTCTTATTGGATAGCCAAAGGCTCAGCTTCATAACACACATCTCTTCTCCATTGCATATTGTTTGTCTCTTCGTCGCATCATTATGCTCCCACCGGCTTGCCTTCCTGTTTAGTACTTAGGAAACAGATGTTAGTTCCAGGGCACGGGTGATCTGCATGTACCCAGAGATCCACTATCGTGTGACAATATGTTCAGGAGGCGTCGTACTATTGGGAGGCAGTACATACAGGGTCTTAGAGAGACCGATTGGGTAGATACACAGACTTATTTCATATAGAGAGCTAATTTTGGTATTTATTGGGATAGAGTTACACCACGACGCTACTTGTTGCCAGATTACAGTCGGGGTGTAAACTCCAATCACGTAGGTCCACATGTGGCTACCGGTAAAGTTCATCCTCCACCATTATTTTTATCCCACCCCATCATAGTACTCCGAGCATCCCATGTATTATGATCTTGATGACACTTTCAGAGCATACGATCTGAGCGGTACACTGATCGTGCAGCCTATTGTTTATCCACTGATGAGCTTGTTTAAGGGTCCCCATCTAGGGATTGTACCCGCCTCATGAGGTAATTTAGCTACTTTTAAATTAGTTGCTTGTACGTGTCTAATATATATAAAGTGAGTGTATTGGTCTTGTGTTACAGTATTAACAAAGGTTGAACAAGCAAAGATGACATATAGCCGCTATTCAACCTATGGCGCTACTGCATTTGCAGACATTAAGTCATCAACACCAGGGAGAGACGTAGGCATTGCAGGGACAGATGTATATGATGCAGTGTCAGATACTAGCTCATATCGATGAGTTACAGGCTCAACTAGATGCGTTAGGAGGTGGTGGTACTAGAGGTTCAGGAGGTGGAGATGGTGCAAGTGGTGGAAATGATGACAACGATGGTGATGAGGTGGTGGTACTGGAGGTTCAGGAGGTAAAGACGGTGCAAGTGGTGAAGATGATGAAAACGATGATGATGTGGAAGACGACGACGACGACATGGACGAGGATGACGATGGTGAGGAGGGCGACGACGATGATGACGATGGTGCTGCTATGGATTTATAATTACCATCTATTACGTACATGATTTCATAATGTATATATGTTTCTTTCATGTTGTACTGTATTATATGTTGTTATGTGGATTCATGTTGATGGCTGTATTATATGATGTTATGTTGATCATTGTGTGTTTCGGGTTGCTACTTAATTCTGTCATAATGCATTGTCTAACTCAGTAGAGGACGACCCGTATTGTTTAACTCTGTAATTAAAAATATTCAACTTGCTTAACTAATTAGATATGGTTACTTCACAAACTAACCACAATTTTTTGGAAAATTTAAGTTACACGTATCTCGTAATGTACAAGACCAAATCACGGACTGTGACATTCATTAGAAAGCTCTATTCATTAAGTTTTAGAGAATCCTGTTTAGATGGATTCCGACATTCTTTTATTTTATATATTAATTTGAACTTTGTTTCATAAATTTAAGAACTACCACAACGCGATGAGCTCAATATAATTAATTTTAGTTCATTCATTAAAATTTAATAAAAAAGAGAATGACCTATAAATGTTTTAACTCATTATGAAGCAAATTTTAATTATATAACATGGAATCTTTGTTTAACATAGTAGAGGATGACCCTTATTGGCTAACTCCATAATTGAAAATGTTCGACTTTCTTAATTAATTAGGTATTGTTACTACACGGACTAACCACGGGTTTTTTTGGAAAATTTAATTTACACATGTCTCATAATGTACAAGACTAAATCACATAATATGGCATTCATTACAAAGCTTTATTCGATTAAATTTTGGAGAATCGTATTTGAATGGATTCCAACATTTTTTTGATTTTATATATTAATTTTAAATTTGTTTCGTAAAATTAGTAACTGCCATAATGAAGACGAGATCGATATAGTTAATTTTAGTTCATTCGTTAAAATTCATTAAAAAAAGAGGACGACCTTAAATGTTTTAACTCATTATGAACCAAATTTTTGTAATATAACATGGAATCTTGTTTAACTTAGTAGAGGAAGACCCATATTAGTTAACTCCATAATTGAAAATATTCGACTTGCTTAATTAATAAGGTATGGTTACTACACGAACTAACCGCGATTTTTTAGGAAAATTTAATTTACACATATCTCATAATGTACCAGACCAAATCACAGACAGTGACATTCATTAGAAAACTCTAATCGAATAAGTTTTTAGAATCTTTTTTGGATGGATTCAGATATTTTTCTGATTTTATGTATTAATTTGAACTTTTTCATAAAATTACGAACTTCCACAACGCGACGAGCTCGATATAATTAATGTTAGTTCATTCTATAAAATTTAATAAAAAAGAGGATGATCTTAAATGTTTTAACACATTATGAACCAAATTTGAATTATATAACATGGAATCTTGTTTAACTCAGCAGAGGACAAACCGTATTGGTTAACTCCATAATTGAAGATATACAACTTGCTTAATTAATTAACTATGGTTACTACACAAGCTAACTGCAATTTTTGGGAAAATTTAATTTCCACATATCTCATAATTTACAAGACCAAAACACATACAATGACATTCATTAAAAGCTCTATTCGATTAAATTTTGAAGAATCATATTTGGATGTATTCCGACATTTTTCTAATTATGTATATAAGTTTGAACTTCGTTTCGCAAAATTATGAATTACCACAATGTGACGAGCTCGATATAATTAATTTTAGTTTATTCATTAAAACTTAAAAAGAAAGGGACGACCTTTAATGTTTTAACTCATATAAACCGAATTTTAATAATATAACATGGAATCTTGTTTAACTCAGCAAAGGACGACCTGTGTTGGTTATCTCCATAACTGAAAATATTCGACTTGCTTAATTAATTGAGTATGGTTACTGCACGAACTAACCGCGATTGTTTGGAAAATTTAAGTTACACATATCTCATAATGTACAAGACCAAATCATAGAACGTGACATTTATTAGAAAGCTCTATTCGATTAAGTTTTAGGGAATCTTGTTTGGATGGATTCCCATTGTTTATTTATTTATTAATTTGTTGAACTTCATCTCATAAAATTACGAACTACTACAACGCGACGAGCTCGATATAATTAATTTTAGTTCATTCTTTAAAATCTTATAAAAAGGAGAAAAACCTTAAATGTTTTAACTTGTTATGAACCAAATTTTAATTATATAATATGGAATCTTGTTTAACTCAGTAGAGGACGACCCATATTGGTTAACTCCATAATTGAAAATATTTGACTTGCTTAATTAATTTGGTATGGTTATTGCATGAACTAACAGGGATTTTTTTGGAAAAATTAATATCCACATATCTCATAATGTACAAGATCATAACACAGACTGTAGCATTCGTTAGAAAACTCTAGTCGATTAAGCTTTGGAGAATCTTATTTGGATGGATTCCGACATTATTTTTATTTTATGTATTAATTTGAATTTCTTTTCGTAAAATTATAAAATACCACAACGCTATGAGCTCGATATGATTAATTTTAGTTCATTCATTAAAATTTAGTAAAAGGAGGATGACTTGAATGTTTTAACTCATTATGAACCAAATTTCAATAATATAACATGGAATCTTGTATAAGTCGGCAGAGGACGACCGTATTGGTTAACTCCATAATTGAAAATATTAGACTTTCTTAATTAATTAGGTATGGTTACTACATGAACTAACCATGATTTTAAGGAAAATTTATTTTCCACATATCTCATAATGTATAAGACCAAAACACAGACTATGACATTCATTAGAAAGCTCTATTCCGTTAGGTTTTGAAGAATCTTGTTTGGATGGATTCCAACATTTTTTTATGTATTAGTTTGAAATTCGTTTGATAAAATTATGAACTACCACAACACGACGAACTCGATATAATTAATTTTAGATCATTCATTAAAATTTAATAAAAAAGAGGAAAACTGAATGTTTTAACTCATTATGAACCAAATTTTAATTATATAACATGGGATCTTGTTTAACTCAGCAGAGGACAACCCGTATTGGTTAATTCCATAATTAAAAATATTTGATTTTCTTAATTAATTAGGTATGGTTACTACAGGAACTAATCACGCTTTTTTGGAAAGTTTAATTTAAACATATCTCATAATGTACGAGACCAAATAATAGATTGTGACATTCATTTGAAAGCTCTACTCAATTAAGTTTTGGAGAAACTTGTTTGGATGGATTTCGACATTTTTTGATTTTATATGTTAATTTAAACTTCGTTTCATAAAATTATGAACTACCATAACACGACATGCTCGATATAATTAATTTTAGTTCATTCATTAAAATTTTATAAAAAACTGTACCAGATTGGAAATTAAAAAAAATACTACATTGATAACTAAGCAGCTACTACAAAAAAATTATAGAACCAACTGCAATTGAGGAAACTTTGAACTAAAAAATTGCTTTTTGAGTCTCATCCAGTATTCTTTCTCATAGTCATCCATTCCAGTCAAGTCTTTGACCATTTTTTCTTTCTCCGATGTTGTCTGATAGTTGACTTTTGCATTTGAATCAACAACTTCTGCTGCTCAAGGTCAACAAACCTGCTCATTACGTCTATTTTCTTCTGAGCTTGCAAAATTCTACCTTGTTGTTTACTCTCGTGTATTTCAAAGGAGAAGTTGACTTTTGCATCCACGACAACATCAACCTTTTTCTTTCTTTTTGAAGCTTTGACTCCCACTGGTCTATACTCTTCGTCTGGTCTTTGACTAAATTCATCAAGTAGGTTTTCCCCTTGAAGTGGAGATTCTCTTCTCAATGAATCCTCGAGATTAGACGAATAATTGGATTTTGAAGTTTTGTTTTTCCCTTTACAGATGTTTGAACATTATGTATGCTGCTAGTAGTATCAGTGTTCCATTTTGGTTAAATGGTAAGCATCTTATAATAGTTCAAAAAATGATAATAACGTGGTCTTTTTTCTTCATGTTCTCTAGCGAGTGGCTTCTTGAACTCCTCGTTTTCCATTCGTTTCTACCAACAAAAAATGGAATAGATCCGTAGCTAACAATTACTGCATCACTAACATACATATTATAAAAGTCGTACCAAATGATCCTCCCTCCCATGCCACTAGGATTTGCTTTCTTTATTTATAAACTTATGATTCATAAAATGACGTTTGATGACTTACTTTCCCGAATCGACGACAACGTTCGTGTGCTTTTAAGATGCTTGAGGTTAAAGGCATCCTTTATTGTTCCTAAAACTTGTCGCTTGATTGGTCGTTACCTATAATTGAATCTTGTGAAAATGGCAGTATATGTTGCATATGTTGTAGTCCTCATCGCTTGTCCTTGGAAGGATTGATTTTTTGCTCGAAGGAGTAGCTTGCTCATTATAGGCTTGGTCGCTCTTGGTGTTGTTTTCGAAAACATGGCTTCCAGGTATCGTCGGATGGGAAAATTCCCCAAAGGGTAAAGATATTATTAAGTTTTTGTGATTTTGAGAGTAATAGATAGGAAGCAAGAGAAATTGTGTTGTGGTCTTGTATATGTAGGAGTTAGTAATTTATGGTTGAAAATACAACCGTTGTAGCTAGAATATGACCATTTTATGGCCATTATAGATGTAATATGACCATATTATAGCCGTTGTAGCTGGAATATAACCATTTTAAAGCCGTTGGAAGTGAATATGAAAATTTTGTAGTTGTTGCAGGTGGTGTAGGTTCTCGCACTAATTTAATCAGCGCCTAATATTCGGGCATTGATTAAATTAGCGACTAACTTTTGGACACTAATTAAACCAGTGCTCGGGACCAATTCATAATCTTCAATTGGTCCCTGAATTTTTCCTTGAATATTCAAGGCAAAAATGGCCATTATGAAAGAAACTTTGGCCATTTCAAAATTCAAACAAGTAATTCTTTCTGTTAGATACACTCTAACATGATAGCAAGATGAAAAAGAAAAGGACTAAATGTGAAACCGAAAAAATTACATTATTATGGCTAGTTATATTGCATCTCTTTTATTCTCTTTCACACCCCACTAATTTGTAAATTTTTAATATTTCAAAGTTGCCTCACCATCAGATCACAACATATCAGGTTTAAAATAAAAAATTATGGAAATAAGCTTGAATGTTAGTTGGTTCATGTAAAATCCTCACTCATTCTGAGCGAGGTTTGTATACTAACCTTGCTTCCTTTAAACTAGGTTTGTATTATAACCTAACTAGGGTCGAATTAGGTTTATATGATAACCTAGTTTGAAATAAACGACGTTTGTGAATCAACCACGTCATATTTGTATATGATTTAAAAGAATAATGGCATTTTGGGTACAGGGGTTGAAGAGGAAAAAACGGGGTGTAACGATTTTTAAAGCTGAATGGGGCAAGAATGGAGGAAAAAGGGATGGAAATAAAATTATCCCCTTGTTAATATTCTCTTAATTGGAATAATCATAGGAATTACAAAGTTTTAAATAGAAAAATGAGTTGTCTTATTACTCCCTAAACAAAACCCACTAAGATAGCAACAAAACCTTTTCTAACAATTAAATAAAACACAAATTTTAGACTAATTCTTTTAGAAATATTTATTAACTTTAAACACTCTCCTTTAAATGAATTTGGCAACATATATCGACCTGCCTTTTAGTACCATTCAAGTAGGATATTAAACCAATCCAAATCGCTCAAAACACCAGATTGTTATAACTAGGGAGTATTATAAAATCAAATGACAGAAGATGGACATATCACAACTACAAAATATCATAATAACGAATAGGGGGGTATATAACTTAGTAGTTCATTAAGCTGTTGATCACAAAATCTCAAAATCAAAATATGTGATATCAAAATAATAAATTAATACATTAGAAAATCTCAGATACATAACTACCTTGTATATAAAAAAGATAGAAATGGAATAATTGAATCACCAAGATAGCAATAGTAGATTGATAATAAGCTAAATCTCCAACAGATGTCCGACTCTCAAAGGATGAATCGCCAAAGATGAACTCCTCGGTCTTAATCAAGAATGAGGTACAGAAAAACAAAACACTCAAGTCACGAATAACATTCTTAATAGTAGATCAACTCAAATGAAATGCACAAGTAACTTAAAGAATGTTTGTGATTCTATTCTTTAAGGATATATTAAACTAGATATTATATAATACAATACATTATTATAGTAGCATCTATAGTTGAATATTATATTAAAAATAGCGCAAGGGAAACTACATTTTTACACTTACATCATTTATAAGGTCGTAGTCTTTACAAACACCCCAAAGTCCATCATAATCTAGTTGCTATCAGAGGGCACTCTAATATAATATGGAAGGTTCAAATAGAAAGATAAATTTATTTGAGTGCAATCTTGTGAAATCAAAGTTTTCTCCAAAAAACATTTTTAAAAATTAAGGTGAGGATAGCTTGAAATATTGATTTTTTTTTTAAATTATTAAAAATACTTAGAGGATTATAAGAATACCCTTCCTAGTGAATAGTCTCATATTATAGAGAATTGTAGAGAGATCCTATCTAATTATTGGATTATCAAGAGACATAATTGACCCTTTGGACATTCAATGTTTTCTCTTGTGTTAAGGAGGGAGACCATATTGACCATCACATATGCATGTCGATCAACTGATTCGACCAGGCCCAGTGGGGCTGGGCTAATATGGTATAGGGATTTTATTTTTTTGGTAGTATTTTAATTTGATTTCGGCTTGATATTAATAACAAGTGAATCCATATTCAATATTTTCTCATAACTTAACAGCTATTTTGCTCTCAGATTTATGTTACAAAAGTAATTATTCAACACAAAAATTACAATAGTTTTGCAAATAAATTATCATCTTCTTCAATGTATGCATTTTTAAGACCTGAGAAATATTTTTGTTTGCTACTGAATCGGTGGTCTTTATGCACAAGACTATTGATATTATAGCGCTTTTTTATCCAATGGGTAGCGTCGCATTACTGACTACCTTGCACATTTTCGGATCAAAAATGAAAAGCTTAAAGAAAGCAATATAGTCCGTGACCCAACCACAACGACACTTCGAATTCAAATCGAGTTACAACACTTAATCATTTAATGTTGTTAAGGACTTACTAACATTTCCTAAAGCTAATGTAATTGGCGCAAAAGCTGATAAGAAGGCATTTTCAGATTTAGAACAAAGTGCATGCCTCGAATTCAACTGTGCTATAACTAATTTTGCTATAGTAAAGGAGTCACTTGGAAAGTAAAAAATTATGCGGATGTTTGAATTATAATGTGTTAACTTCCTTATTAAATTTTTGGTATTCACAACAAACTCAAAACTCGGAATTTGATGAGCTACTAGATAAAATTAATAATAAATTTAATTCATGGAGTTCCATGTTTGAAAGTACCAGTGGTAGAACAGAGCTAATAAAAATAATTATGGGTTTTTTTAATGTGTAGCCAAATGGAACATATTAAGAATCATATTTATATACTAAAGGACAAAATATTTACTTCAATTACCTAACTTACCCTTATAACATAAATAATTAATAGAATTCAAGGGGGCTAGATGTGTAATTTCAATCTTAACTTGTGCCCTTACATCACATGTTAATATTTTACAATAATTATGTACATTACCACTTAATATTGGATGCAAATATACCAATTCACCAAAACTGCAATCCATAAAATGTAGCAGATATGTGTTAATTTTCAGTGTAAGTTATATAATATAAAGTTAGCTCGAAGCCTAGGATAGTGTCCACAAGCCGAAAAAAGAAGGGGAGTTAGGGACATGAAAAACATACGGAATTAAAACAGGCTCATGCAATAAAATTATAAAAAAATAATCAATAATAAGACGCTTTATGGGCTCGATGGAAGAATAATAGTTATTGTCATAACGAAAATTTATAGACTATCTGTGTTGGTAATAATGCCTCGTTCATATAGAAATTATTGAATAATATAAGAAAAATTTGGAAAAGGATAGTTAATAGAGAAAATATAGTAGAAATACAAGCTTATGTTTTGAACCATAGCTAAAAGGTAGGATGATGGTGGAGGAGTTAGGACGGTCGTATATTCCACAATTTTAAGTTTAAAATTTACCTGTTGGTTGTATCATTCAAGATGGTCAATAAAATTTTGATATTGTGATCCTTGCTAGAGACATTTCCAATGCCATCCAGCAAATCACAATACATGACAACTAATTATAGGGCTGTTGGAAATGTTATTCTAAAGGGATTCTTCAATGAACTCGATGTGGGGTCCTATAAAGGTGATAGAAGAAACTAAGAAGGGAACGAAATAGTGTGAAATGATTGTTGCTCGTCTAAAATATCCTTAACCATATATTAGGAAAATTTAAAAAAGCTTTCCTCTAAAGTGAAGAATCCGTTAATGGAGTAGCTAAACATGTCTAACATATTATTCATATTCCAAAGGAGAGGAACCAAACATTCATTTGTTCTTCAACTTCCCTTATTCAAACGTAATATGGGAAAAGATCAAAATATGGGCTGACACCCAAATTACAACACATGCAACAACGAAGTTGAATCAATCCTTGAGTATTTTCTAACAATAACCAAATAATGCCTTATCAGACTTCATAGACATCCTAATTATTATGAAAATACAACATTCTGGTAGGAAAGGAATCATAGGAAATTCAAAAGTTGACCATAATTACGACCATCGTATTTCAATGTCGAACATCCAAGCATCTAAAACATAGATTTGTAGGATTAAAAGAAAAGGAAAAAAGAGAATAATCGGAGAAACACAGAATTTTATAGCTGAATCGCCAACATATAATAAAAATAATGATGATAGATAAACTGTCACTTTAAGATACAATATACATTAGATTAAAAACAAATATCATCAGTTGGACAGTTATATAATCCTAACCTTACAAACAATGAAAGGTAAATATAATATAGGGGAAAATAAAATATTATGATAAGCAGACATCCAACTTTACACTATGAGCTCCATATCCACCTGACAATAACGTGGAACATGATCGGTCTGACCTAAGCATTATAATGAAATAACACACGGGTTAGTCTGAAAAACTAGCATGATAAAACTCAAGTAAAAGAAAACATATAATAATTCTGTGAGACAATATCACGTATCGTAGAACATGTTTTCACCTTACAGAACAAAATGTATATAAGCCTCAACACAAATAAAAAATACTGAAATGATCAGGGGATAAATATCCTATATAAGAATGGCAACAAAAAATAATTAACAAAACAATTAAATATGGAGAAGAGAATGTGCCCTTCTCAATGGAAAAAAACTAAACCGAAATTTTGGATTGAACAAGAAAATTTTAGTTTCCACGAAGATATGGAACCGTAGTGTTGTGATTTGTGATATTCAATCACATGTGTTTTGAAGATGATGTGTTCTGATGAGTGTTTTATAACGGAGAAGATGGTGTGTGAATCGGAGATCGGAGGAAGAGGCAAGTTTCATGATTTTGACTAGTTATTTTAGGAATATTAAGGAAGAGGCAGGTTTCCTATTTTTGACTGGTTATTTTAGGAATATATTCCTAAAATATATTTTGATGGGAAAATTGGATATTTTGCTTTGGTCTTTTATTCTTCTATAAAAGCCGCATCTAGGTTTGGATTATATCATGGGATTGAGACCGAAATAGTTGATCCAAGGGTTTTCCATCATTCTATATTGTTGTCCTTCTCCAAAAAAAGTTGTAGTCACCTAAATATTCTTTCCCTTTCTCAATAAGGTTATTGATTCTTGTAATTTGTTTACTTTTGGTTTTTGATCCATTCAGTGTAAATAAAACTTGGTTTTGTGAATCAATAAAGAGGATGGTTGGGTGGAATTATGTTTGTGCACGAAATTTCTATGTTGTTTTTCGATTGAATCATCTTTAAGTAATTAGTTGAATAAGATCCTGGTCACTTCCGCAAAGGTGCAATTTTCCTAACACATAGTTTATGGATTCAAATAACTAAATATCACAAAGGGTCTGTATCACTTTCCGATGAAATTAAAAATAGGAAAACTTATCATTTTGGAATCAAAGGAGAGAATGAGAAATTTTCCAACAAATGATTAAGAGTGTCCATGCACCCTCGACAGCAAGTATACCTATAGGAATGTACTGATAACTCGACTATTCTTGGAAATGTATTAGCTAGACCTCATCAACCATACTAAGTATTCGAGCATTTCACATCTTGCGTGCATACAATCGAATCTAACCAAGAGTGGATGTGAAATTACCCTAGTGGCAGCAACCCCGCATTGCTAGATGTCCATTCGCTTTTCGATTTAATCATTTTCGACAAAGGGTAAGAAAGCTCAAAGAGAATTAGTCCATTTTAATTTGATGACACAAATCAAGAAAGTTGAACCAATAGTTATTAAATCAACTACCATGAATATTCAAAATGATCGTATATGAAAATTAAATCTCGTTTCCTTAACATTATTGGTTGATTTCAAAAATGCACAATCTCTCAGTTAGAAATAAAGTCAGGCAAGTGAGTGTAGTATTACACCTTAGCATCACCCAGACAATGTTCTAAATCATTGAGACATGGGGAAAATCATACTTCGACATCTAGTAGTAAGAGTATAACCAAATATTTTCCATATAAGCAATATAGTTTATAGAAATTTTCTTTCCATAATAGTATCTAAAACTTAAAAATTCAAAAAACTCAAATTTGTGCTTAGTTTTAACATTTCTAATATTTGAATGAAACAATTTTATCCGTACTCTTTAAAATATTAACTTCAAAGAGGTAATTATAATTCTAAGTGAATTTTAAATAAAGGTCTATTTAAACATCGTTTTCAATAAATAAAACAAATTACAATTAGATTTAACTTTGAAACATTACTCTTCAAAAGGTTTTCCTATTTAAAATCTATCGTTCATTAAAATTTAATCGATAATATTTGTCCCTAAAGGATAACAAATCGAATTAAAACACTTTAATCCAGTTAAAAACAAATATTAATTATTCCAAAGAACAATTTTGAATACCCTTTTTATAACTTTAAACCCATATATTTTTTCCAATGGAAAATAAACTGGATACAAAATTCATTTATAAATTTTGAAACAACATTAATTATCCCGTAAGATAATTAATTACATCAAAAAAAGATTGATTGAAAAACAAAAAAGCTTGTCTACATTCGGCCATGGAAATTAAGGTCCATTCAGGATCTTGCATAGTTCTAGAAACCTAATCAAGAAAATGGTTGAACCACACTTAGATTTCTATCCATTTTTTGAATTAATTTGTTTCAATAACGTTTACCCGGAATGGTTTTAAATTTCGACCTAGAAAAGGCCCATCGAAACTTAGAGCTATCCTAAATGGGTCATTGGTTCCTGTAAGGATTAAATTTACATAAATAATAATAACATGTACTTCGAATGGAAATCTCACACAACAAAAAGAAAAATTACAATACCAAAAATAAGATGTACCATTTATTTCAAAACCATAGAAATACACAGTCGCAGTTACATTGGTTCAATCGGTACATCAAATAGTTTATTCTCATAAGATTCCAAAAGAAGTAAAGAAATAACTGCTAATAATATCCTAATAACTTCGTCTTCTTCATCGGCTCCAATCACGACTTCATTCACAGCTTTACCCCATCTACTGACCTGTTGGATGTTAAGGAGAGGGGGTCAAAACATAAAGTTCTGTGTGACTGAAATATAGTGTTACTTAATGTCCATACCCTATATTTTTAGCAGGTTACATATGTCAAGGTATGTCTACGCAACACACAACAAACATCAAGTTTCTAACCAATGGGGTGGATATCCGAGTCAATCGCCCATTAGTGTTTTTAGGGTAAAGACCCAATGAGGTGGCATTCTCAGTCACTTATAGCCTATTAAGGGTGGATTCTTATGAACTCTTATAACCCTAAGGCAGACCTCTAGCTCTTTCAGACCCCATCCTAGTAAGTCAACGTTCTTAAGTTTATTATCTCATTTGTAATATGAGAAGTAGTATTGCGAACATTACTACTTAATTTATATTACTCGGTAGGGCACCTATATCGCTTATGACTTACTTTAGACAGTTAGTGAACATAGAGTGGCCATATATTCTTTCAATTACCAAGTTGTCCCCAGTTAAGTCCATACAAGCTTCTCGAGGAAGTGGACATCCCCTGAACTACCCTACCCCGCGACCGTTATATGCCTAACCACTTTTAAAGAAGGAGGACCCAAAGACCTACCTTAGTTCTAATAAGGGTGGGTCTCATGACTTTGGTTCCTCTCTAAGGAATAAACCTTCAGAGGGATCCTAATCTAGCAACCATAAGTAGGCCCAACTAATGTACGATGTCTAGGTGCCATGGGCTATTCATAAACTTAGTACACTAGACATGAGGATTAACCGACTTGTAGTAGAAGCCTTCCCGAAACCGACCGACATATCCAGCATAAACATGTATACGGTTTAATGTGAGAGGTCCAGTGTGCTTACATATATAATTATATATATAAGTCTGATGTGTGAAAATAGAAAGGGTTACTATGCCTTGAGAAGGTCTTAAGTGGTTGACTCACCTTTTTATCTAGTTTGAGTCAACTGTTCCAATAAATACATATTATTTCTTGTGATTTGGAAATATGTCAATTCCACAAAATAGGCATTATTTACAATGATTACGGCTAACAGTCCTTTGTGAGACTTGAAACCTTTTGGCAAGTTTGAATATAAAAAGGGAATGTTTGGTCAATTGATTAGACCAAATCATAAATTTAAAAGGATAATAAAACATTAATAACTACGTTGACCGCACAAAAAACATTAAAATAATACGTATTATCCATCCATATCAATGTAAAATGGTGAAATATAAATTGTATGAAATCTTTGAATGTTTGGATAAGGTCAGTTATGGAATTATGTGTAAATATAATCCATTTTGAATTAATATATTTGTGGTGACCATTTGTAGCAATAGAAGTAATTAATTGCTATAAATGAGACCACAAATAAAGAAATAACCATTGTAACCCATATTGATTTGGGGAAAATAAATGTGATGGGAAAAATGGTTATAATTCCTAACATCGGTTAGGATAAATTTTGTGAACACCTACTAGGAAATTTGAATTATAACCGCATTTAGACACGTGGTTAAACTCAACTTGTGGTGTAAGCTTGCCCGGAACCAACCGACAAATCCAACAACCACAGTAGTCGGTTTAATATGAGGGGCCAAATGCATAAATATAATTATATTAAGTCACGAGGTTAAGTTCACTTGTGGTAGAAGTCTGCCCGGAACCGACCGGCAAATCCAACATCCACTGGTGGTCAACTAAATGTGAGAGGCCTGGTACACACACACACACACACACATATATATATATATAGCAATCAAACAATAAATAAATGACTAAAAATAGAAATTGTCCGTTGGGGTACAACAAATAGATAACTTGGGACTAAGAAACAGTTTCCTCAGGAAAATATGACTGTTAGAGTCATAAAGGGAAATAAAAAGAAAATGGGTGTCATAAGGGAATATATGATTGTCGTTTAAACACTGAGTCCAAATTAGGGAAGGTATTAAACAAATATCCTAGGGAAAAAGGAATATAACCTTCCTTATTAATAGTGATGAAATAGAAATTATAGGTTGGACTTAGTAGGTTAATAATGTAAGATATTATTACCATATAAACCCATGACGCAAATAAATGGTGTACGTATAGTATTTCCATATAAAGTGATTAAACGGGAATGACTTAATAATGTAGCCTACTTTATACCACAAAGGGAAAGGTGCTAAAGGAAAATAGGATACGAACTAATAACCTTCGCATATAGTCCGCTTCTTGGGTCGTAAAAGGCTAAGAGACCAGGGTTGAAGAGACATAGTCGGTTCTCATCCTTTAGAAACTACGAGTGTAATAAGGGCATCTGTTAACAAAAGGATCACCCTAAGATGATCATCTCATGGCTATTGAGAATGAATCAAATCAGATGGTTCTATTTGTCAATCCTTTTGACTTGTGCTACTATGAAACCAAGGTGCTTGCAATTGAAAAAGTCAGTCATTAACAACCACTAATGAAGGATTCCTCAAAAAGTAAGCAGGTAGTAAACTGGTCGGGTGCCGAGGGCGAGAGAGAATAGAGAATTCCAATTGCTTATAAGCAGTTTAAAATGAATTGTGATTTCAGATTGAAAACGAATTATTATAGTCTATTAAATCAATCGAAAGTACGATCACCCATGGCCCTATAGGGCACGTTAAGTAAAGTAGTTGCGCACACCAGGGAATGGGTTTTTCAGTGTAGGGTTCTTAAATGGCAGGTGTGTGTAGGCCTACCCAAACTTGGAAATTAAAAAGGTCAGATATGGCTACCTATCCTACGAGAAGTGATAAGCAACTAAGGAGGTTATCTAATAAGGTCATCTAAAAGGTATAATGAATGATAAAACACCTTCTCTCACTTTATATGGAGCAAGGGAATATGCGTGAATGACGGCAGCCTCGACTAGTATGGCCCGTAGCTAGTGCCCTTTAGTTTATGTTAACATTGAATATACTATCGAGGGTTAATAAGTGACCATTCAGTCCACCTAGGGTTGTAAGCGATCAGGAAGAATACACCCAATCTATCATTGATAGTCAGACGATAAATAATAAAGAATGAGGATAAATAGAAACTCCAAAATTAGGGGTCAACTCTCGATATAATTAACCACTTTAGCTCTGGTACAAAGGCTTCACAAAAATGTACGTAAATGTCCTATCTCGGTAAAGTGATTTGAGGATAGTACTTTGGGAAGAGTAGTAGAGTCGCGCGTAATTAACAAGGTTGGTCTAGAATCACTAACCTTGTTCTCACCCCCCTTCCCCTCTCCTCATTACAACCTACCAGGTTTCCTAAAGAAGGTCAGGTTCTCATAGATGATTAAGTTTGGCTTTCGGTTCTCGTTCTCTCTCATGCCCGGTATTGGCAAAGTGACTCACTTTGAAAAAGGTAGTTACTCGAGTTAATACTAGTTTATCCTATTTCGTTTCAGCTGTGAGTTATATTTATCGTACTTTGATTATGTTCATGCTCATTTGTTATAGGTACAAGATATACACGCTCCATGCTTGGATGTGTTCAAGTTTTGATCTTTGTCAAAATTTGTATGCAGAAAAGTGTGGGGTGTTACAGTAATTCTATGTATATCAACAATTTGGCCTCTACATGTGTATCTTCACTTGGTGCTTCTCACGTGGCTTCTTTTAATGAGATCTTGTTTAAATAATGGTGACATCAAAGAGCCGTTTTCTTTTTCACCGAGAAATACATCGTACTCGAAATTTTTGCAAGAGACGAAATTTATTAGTTGCTTCTTTCTTTGTGGAATGTCTGACCATTGGATAAGAGATTGTAGAAACCCCATTAAAAGCTTCAAATGTCAAAAATTTGGTCATAAGGGGTTGTATTGCAATATTTCTTAGTTTATAACTTCTCATGAAAAATTGGTGATCGAAAATGAGGCTTTTCTTTCGTTGCTCATCTCAAATAGAGATTTGGCGAATTTCAGCAATTAGGTGGTAATTTCGATTGTTAAGGGTGCCTTCTTGATCCATGATATGAAGCAGACCTTAGTTAGACAGTTTTCGAAATTGGTTTTGGGATGTGAAGCGTTTTGGTGACAATTTTCCGGTAAAGTTTCCGGCTGATTCTTTTTCTAGAAATCTAGTTAGTTCAATTGTGTTAGAGGGAGGAATGATGGATCTGCGCAGGTAAAGTAAAGAATCTCGCAGGGGATCTACGAGGATGACAAAAGAATCTCGTAGAGCCCCTACGAGAGAGGGTAAAAATGACTTTTTTTTAATAATACATGGGTGAACTCAGCAAAATGCTAGGTTCACCTTGTTTTTTCCAGATTTGCTAGGTTTACTTAGCAAATTTTTAGGTACAAATAGAATTTGCCTTTAAATGTCAAACTTAAGGTTTGGAGTCCAAAGAGCTATGTTGATGGCATCCCTCAAACTAATCCAATCAATGTTTCTTAAACTAATGTCACTGTTGGGTTAGGGAAATTGTAATGGCCCAAAAATCCATACTATCTGAGCTGACTTAAACAACACACCTCCAAATAAATTAACACAGAATTACGAGTCGTTAAGGTTAAAAGACTAGAAATAGATAGAAGAAAAAAACAGAAATAATAACACAACCTTACAATGGAACGAATAAAATATAATATCAAAAACCATAACTTTTAAATACAAATCTGTTTTGTATGCACATACCATATCAGAGTACAACACAATATTTGATACAGCGGAAATAACTCTAAATAACTTTGTTGAAGCCTCCTGCTTCAAGCTCCTCCAAATGAATATGTGAAAGCCTGAAACACTTGACTGTCCGTAAAAAATTGGGCACCCAAGAGTTTAGGGAAAAACAAACAAAATAATCTCTGGGTCATTCATGGGACTGGTGTGAGTAAACTCCAACCATATTGTTTAACTTTGAAAAAAAAACTTTGAAAGGAAGGTTAATAGTAAGACCGACCCATACATAAACATGGACGGTTTTTACCTTACTATAACCAAAACATTTTTGAAAATAAAATCCCGTGATATTATAATAATGTCTAATCAAATAAATAACCAAATAGTTGAATGCTTGCATCTCACACTCTATATACATAGTATAAAATCAAAAACCACAGGGCACTTATTGGAGATTGGATTCCAACTATGACAAGGTATAGAATCACCTCCCGATCAGTGTACTCTAGAGGGGATACACTGGGGTTCAGCAAGAACATCTTGGAACCCGGCTACACATGACCGCCCACTCATTTAGCTTGAGTGTAGCGAATATATTGTCACCCACGGTTGTCGGCCGTCCAACCGTAATCCATAAGATACAGAATCGAAAGAAGAATGAATATTTAATTTTCTCTAGATCGGTGGAAAATATACTCTGCTTGGGTATGACCCATCTAGCCATGCTGCCCGCCCGAATTTTGTCAGTTTACGGTTGTGAGGCTTGATGCTACGTTTATCCTTTTAGAACATCTGGCTGCCATACTCTTTGAATGCCACATCGTCAAACTCGTCAAATCAATAGTTTATCTTCCTAAAATATTACGGGTATAAAAAGCTAAGAGAAATGAATTTCTCCGCCACCAGACGTAATACCCTGAAAAGATCGTCCTATGTGATCATTGGGAATACTTTGTTAGACATTCGTTCATCCAAGTTGTCCTGAGAATGGACAAACATAACAGCCCTTGCAAGTTACTCCCTCTTCGATTATCTTCAGCATAATCTAATTCGCAACACCTGTGCCAATATGGAGTGGTTTTCTGATATTGAATCCAACCGTTCTCCCCGTATTGACAATGATGGTCGAAATTTTTTGATAGCCGGTGTTTTAACTATCAAAAGATAACAAAACATCCATCCAAATTTCTAACATCAAACAATCACTGGCCCTTCCTAATATTACACGTTTGTTACCTTATCAGGTTTCTATATTGATTTCTAATTACCAAATTTCCTAAAAATATTCTAACTCCTTAAATTTTCATAAAATTTCGCCAGCACCTCCTTTGTACCGGTCAATAGTTCAAACCCCAACTCGCCTCTCTAGGCCATTTCCATTCAAAAAGAAAATCAAAAAGCCAAGTGGCTTGCTGATACGGCACATAAAACTCATATGGAATTTAAACATGTACCTTTTTGTCGGGGACTTAAATTACAATCGTCATACTCTACATTCACTTTATCCCATACATGTCTAATATATATACCACTGCATTCCCATATCATTTCAAATCCATGCAACTATTTTGATTTCACGTTCTTATCTTGAGACGGATAAGAGTTAGTAATACAAAACTGACATCACTTATCACAAAAATCCCCTTTTCTATTCTCATTTAAAAATATGATTTTTAAATGTTAATTCTTATATTTGGAAATTTACACAATGAAATTTACTTCATCATATTTATAAACAATTTTTATAAACTAACTGCTTTATTAACATTAACAACCTTCCATTTAAAACTCAATTCCCATTTTGGAATATTTCATTTCTGTAAATTATATATATACATCTATATAGATTAAGCTGGCATCTATTCAAATTTTAATTATAGTTTATATTTAATATAAACCCAATATCCTTTCCGGAACTAAATATTACCATAAATTTGATATAGTCGAATATTCTATTTATAAATCCTTACAGATTTATTCCGATTCAATTTACACTCCCAAAATCGGAATAAATCCCATCATTTCCTTTAAAATGATTCCCAATCCTTTTTTTTATTTCCTACTTAAATTTAATTTAATAAATTATCAAATGATAATTTTTCACATTCATTTATATATACCGTATATAAATTACACTTCTTGTTTAAATATTTAACAAGTCTTTAATTCAAATTCCATTTAAAATCTATTTTGGAAAATAAATTTCCCTTTCGATGATAATTTTTCTATTCATTTATAAACATTATTTATAAATTCAGCTACTTGTTTTTATTCTTAGAAACAATTTAATATTTCTCAATTCATTAGAAATTCAATTTCTATTTCAAAAAATTAAATTTTCCTTTTTGAATCTAAAAATCCCTTTGTATAATATTTTAAATATCAATATCTAGGGCCAGTGATATTTAAACATCCACATACACAAATCATCAATCCAATTCAATGCATCACACACATATAAGCATATAAACAATAATAAATAAATTTGAGGAATCCAGTTGGATCCCTCTAATCTATTTTCCTACATCCTCAAATGTCAGACTGCATAAATAATATCAATCCTGCTTCAAGTCAGGATATCGCAGTATAGAAGGTCATCCACTCATATATTGTGGGGCGATAGGGTCATCCTCTAATGATACTTCGGGCATCCGCTAATGATACTGCCAATATATATATATATATATATATATATATATATATTTAATTACCACAATCACCAAGCCTAATAACTAATATATATATATATATATATATATATATATAACCACAATAATCCAGTAATTCATGCATGCATCCAAACAACAAACAATTTATTTTTAACGATTAAAGACAAATTTAAATATAAAACTTTGAGTGAGATTTACTCATCTTGATTTTTACTTGGCGAATATCCCGTTTAATTCCGTATGTCTTAGCTACAAACTATCTCGAATCATCTTGAATAAATCCATTGTACGCCAATGATTATTTATTTATATAAATTGATTAAATGGTTATTTATTTAAGAACTAAATAAATTATTCCAACTACTTTTAGATTTTATAAAGATGATATACCTTACTGCCCTCCAAATATGCTTGATCGATCCACGTAGTATGTCTTCGAACAGCTCTCCAAAATGCACTGCAATCAACTCCAACTCTGCCTATACCACTTTGGCATATCATCGAACAGCTTGCAGGCAATTCCATTATCGCTGCCACACCACCCAAATCACTCTGACTTTTTCTCTATCATTTACAGCCACTAATGTACCAACATTCTTCACCACTATCCACTGCTAAACTACCTCAAAATCAATAAAGCATTGATCCTAAGCCCACATTAATTTAATCATCATTGCAACAGTATGTTACTGCTCTATCCAATCCAACTGTATCGCCACTGCACCGCTTAGATACCCACTACTCCACTGTCAAGCCCATAACAGCCCAGTCCGTTCTTCAGTAAATCCATTCCAGCCGCCCCCTTCTCTCCAGATTAGCTCATAAACCGTCGTCGGCCATTCCTTCATTGTTACAGTGAAGTTCGAACTCCCTTATAGCCCATCAGATCATCACTACTGTAACGACCCAAGACATTTTCGACCCCGAAAATCGACATAAAATCACCATGTCGACTATTCAAGCATCGAAAACACTGGATTATCAATAGAACACATCAGAATCTCATAGCGGAACTAATAAAATATAATATCAAATACCTTTATACAAAAGATTTGTATATACATACCAATCATCAGAGTTCAACATACATCAGGCACAACAGAAAAATACTTTATATAACTAGCGGTGAAGCCTCCTGCTTCTAGCTCCTGAAAACCCCAAGCGAATATAACCTGTAAATACACTCGGTCTGACCGGAGCACATTTGAAGCAAAGCAAAATACACCGGATCAGTCGGGAATACTATCATTGATAAATTCACAGCACACACAACTTTTTTAATTTTGGAAATCCTTTTATGAAATCAAAGGATAATAGTAAGACCGTCCCACACATAAACACGGACGGTTTTTACCTTAATATAACCCAAACCAGTTTTGAAATCATAGCTTGCTCTGATATTATCATAATGTTTAAATACAAGTAAATAACAATCTAGTGGAACGCTTGCATCTCATGCTTCACATATATAGTATACAAACCAAAACCGCTGGCGCTTATTGGATATTGGATTCCAACCTTAACAAGGTATGGGACCACCTTCCGAACGTGTATCTCTAGAGGAGAATACACTGGGTTCAACAAGAACGTCTTGCAACCCGGCCCTCACATGACCGACCACTCATTTCTCTTGAGTGTATCGAACGTATATCACCGACGGTTGGGATCAGCAACCGCCTCCCGAAAAGGGACAGCATCGAACATAGATTGAAGAAGCAAATGGATTTTCTCTAGATAGGTGATCATACACCCTAATGGGAGAGACCCACATAGCCATGCTGCCTGCCCGATTTTTGTCATTTCCCGGTTGATGAGGCTTGAGGCCAGAACATAACTTTAAAACATCTGGTCATCATTCAGTTTGAATGCCACATCATCAGATCTGCCAGATCACACTGATAGACGTCCACAAAAATACTCTAGTTTATTTGGCTAGAGAATAACCATTTCTCCGCCATCAACTATGGTACGTTTGGAGAAATCAACACATGTAATTCCTTTGGAAATACTTTGTCAGACATTCGTCCATACAAGTCATCTAGGAACAAGATAAACCGAAGGTACTCTCCTACTGCATCTCATATAGGAATCACCCCATGGATCAGTAGCGAGAAGTCCTTGCAACCCGTAGATTCCAACCACGAAAGAATCACACCTTATCTCTGCTTGCAAGGAAGAGAATGTTAGTGGTCCTTCCGTTTATGAAATTCTACGGTCTTCAATGCTCCATCTCGATCATCTTCTGATCTCTTCACGTATTTGTTGGTCGGAATGGTTTTCGAATGTAAATTCGATCCCGATCTTACCGTATCAACAATCGTATTGGACAGAATTGATAGTCGGTGATTTAACTATCAAAATATATAGTGTTTCAAACATGACACCCTAATGAGTTTACTGGTTCAATATTCAGCATTACTTGGCCCTTTTAAAATTTAAAACATACTAATTCAATTCTTCTTAATTAAGACTTCTAACCCTTTTAATATTTTAAAATACGATAATTGAATTCTTATTTAATATACTAATGATATAAACCAAATTTCCACTGATTAACTCTGACTGATTTACTTTGATCGATTAACTATAACTCGACTAACTCGACTTATTTAACTCAACTGGGCTAACTTGACTTGATTACTCCTATCGACTAACTAATATTCGACTTACTCCGTTCACTTGACTCCAGATTGCAGCGATCACAATGGTTACACCTGATTCCCTCAGGAAACATCCGACCGCCGTAGGCTATCTGCAGCCCTGTGAATTACGCTAGCAGTCGAACGCAATGGCAACTCTTCCTGAATAACTATGTTTGACTAACTCTATTTCAAATACTATATTCGATCAACTCTAATTGAATAACAAATGATCAATAAAATTTGAAATCAATATTCTTATTTCTTTTGAAACTAATATTGCAATATTATTTAATTTCCCAATACCGTGCATTAGAGTTCGATATTCCTCGTATAGGGTAAAACCAATTTCAACACCTTTACTCGCTCCAAACTAATACCATTTCTCGATAATAGCGAAGCCAATCAAGTTGGGATATTTTAGTTACCTCTCAGGCCTTGATCGACGACGTTCTTAACTCAGAATAATAATAGTTTGTCACTTAAACATCGATACTAAAATCTCATTTACCACTTTGATTTTTAAATCTGGTTTTATAAACCATTCCTTACTTTTAAAACCTTTGTTCGAATATCTCATCACTTAATTTCTTTAAAGCATCATTCCAGTTCGAATTCGCCTTACTTAATTTGAAACATTAAGCAAAAATCTTATTTAAGTCTTTACACTCACATACCAATTTCATTTACCATGTTTGTTGAACACTGGGTCATAAATCACTTTAAAATCTCTTAATCGAACTTATCGCCACCTAATTATTTCTTACTTGGCTTCAAATTGAAATCATTACTTTAAATCATTTTTAAATAAAAGAATAATTTGCTTTAGCACTAACTATATTAAAATATAGTTAACTTTGACCTTAATCAAAAATAGGATTATTATCATTTTCTAAAAGCTTATTCAATAATAATTAAGGTTATTAACAATAACCAATTCAATAATTTCTTTATATTATAGTTAATCGAAGATTAACTAATATTTAACACTATTCGCTAACCCTTAACGAATATTTAAATCAATATTTATTCCTTGGTCCATTTTGCCTGAAAATAGTGGATTTTACCAACCGTACTTATCAGTTAACTATTAACTGATTTCGTTTGTCATTTCCCCTTCTTAATTTAACCAAATAACTTAATTGATTTAAAATTACTATTTAATTGTACAAAGTTACCGTTATCCTACTTTACCACCCCACAGGTGATTTCTTTGCCTTTCTAGCTCTTAAATCCTGTATAAACCACTTATATAATTCCTTATATAAACTTGATTTAAAACATATATTTGTAAGTTTCAAAATCTAAATATTAACACAAAATAATTGAAGAACTTTAATTCAGTTATAAAAGAATTTACACTTTTAACTGTGTCAATTCACCAAATGATCAACAAACGTCAGAAGCAACACATTTTAGGCCATTCACTGCCAATTACCTAATCAACACTGTCAATTGATTTTAAACACAACACAGGTGAATATTTATTCAACCATCAACATACAGACAGGTTTTGGAGTCAGTCGGAGTGAACAATTCATATATATGCACAACAAACAAAAATATAGTTTATTTGAGGAATCCGTTCGGATCCCTCCAACCTGTCCTTCTCTGCATCACAGATACCGTTTGAAATAATATATGAATAAAATAATGGACGAGATATAAATAACTCCAACCAATCAAACAGTAAACAAACAATTTGCATCCATCGCATCCAATCAACCAATTTATACTGTTAATGGTGAATTATATTTCTTTATGGATTTACCACATCACAAGACTCCAGAAGGTGTGAGACTTAACTCACCGGATTTTGTTCTGGTTGACAGTTGACGCGTTTGTCCCTTTAAATTCAGTCGAGCGCTCAAAATTTGCTGAAATTTCAACAGTGTCAGATCAGTGCCTAGTCAGTGCCATCGGATAGGTCTCGTCCCTACGATCCCAACGGATCCAGTTTCGCTGAAATCCGTTAACATATGTAGAAGTTATCACTGTTTTAAGTTTGAAAAATTATACGATTATTAACAACTAATTAAATAAAATAATTAAAAATTTACCTTAATTACCTCTCTTTAATAAAGGTCTCCACGTCATCCTAAGCCAAAGAAAAAAACGTGTTTCTTCCTAAATGATTTGCTCAAACCCGATTCCTCCTTCAACCATCGGCCTCGTTAAAAGCTCCGCCCCTGTACACGATCATCGCCACCACGTCAAACGACCTGGGCCCACCTTGACCCCTCCAATGCAACCGCCGTGCCGAGAACCGCCCACGACCGGAGCGCCGCCACCTAACTCCTCTTCACCACATTGGAAATCGAACTGAACCGTCTTTCATTGAAACAGGAATTGCCGTTGCCTCAGGCCACCGTAGGTGACTGGACCTCCACCCAATTGACCCCCTCGCCTTCCAGCACCACTTCCCTTCAGGCACCCCCACTGATGACCACCAAGGCCACCGGAAATTAGCCAAACCCATCCGCTACTTTAATTTAAACACCCAAAATATTCACCTCCGTTCATCCCAACCCCACGACCACCACATAACGTTTCAGACCCGAGAGCACCGCCAAATCGAAGCCTTGTCATCCCTCTACATTTCCCCCAAGGTCCCCTCACCCCAAATCGATCCAATCTCCTTAATTTTTGCCAAAAACTAAAACGATTTTCCACGGTTTAACACCGATTCCGACCACCACCGACCACCATTCCACCCCAACTTTCTCCAGTAGGTAGATATCGTCCCGATCTACCACTTTCTCTTTAGAACAACCCTCGAATTCATCACGGATTTAAAGAAATAAATTAAAATGTAAACGGGGACTTTTTTGCAAAATTGATGAGGAGAATGAACTTAGCTGGGGAAAATCAGAGTTGGGGGGGTTTATATAAGCGGGATAATTATTATTTTAACTTGACGTGATGTCTGATAACGACCGACGATTTTTGTTTCGTGCTTATCTCTATTTTCAACGTTGTTTATTCGCTGCTGCGCTCACATACAAACCCTGTTCGAGACGCGAATGGATGGCATAGTATATCTTGACGATACGGTCCTAATGAAACTTGTTTCATCGAATTCATTGTCCGTTTGCTCGAATGGCCCTCGTTCACTTCCAAACGATCGATTTATTTTGCAATTTATTTTGCCACGCTCACAGAATAATAACGATTGACATGCAGTTTGAAAATCTAGCAATAATCTTCTGTTACGGTCCCAACAAAATTTGTTTCGTCGAAAACTGAGGTCGTTTGAATAAAGACCCTTTTATAACTGGCCAATTTAAATAAAATAAACCAATTTTAAAATACCTCAATATAATAATATTAAAATATTGAAATTGGCCATACACGACCAGAATATCATATATTACCATAATAAAATATCCCGGGTTGAATTTGAAGCCAAATCGATAATTAAAATATTTAAAAACCCTCATTTTGTATAAACACAGCGCTATATATATATGAAGGAAATTCCATAGCGTTTTTTTTTAAATTTGATTTGGACATAAAATAAAATCTACATGACGAAAACTCGTTTTTTCTCTTTCACTGGAAAGATATCGTCAAACTGGTCCCGACGTTTCTTGTTTCAAGGAAATCCGACTTATTTTGAACCCGGTACGACCAATTGAAGTTCAAAACGCCAAATCGCGAACTGCCGCGCCGCTGCAGCTCATTATTTAATTAAATTATAAACCATATCGCTCGACCGTCGTTTAACGAAATCATCGTTGTAAATTTAATATAACCAATATTTAACCACTTTAAACTGCCCGATCACAATATATGGCAAATTCTATATTTCCCCAAATATTTTTGAAATTAAAATATTAATTTATTATTTATTTAAATAATATATTCCAAATAAAATCGCTAAATTCGATTATTTAAATTCAAAACAATCTTTAAATAATAAAAATAATCCAAATAAATGGGCAGAAAATACGGGTCGTTACATTCCTTCCCCCTTAAATAATTTCGTCCTCGAAATTGCTAAGGTAGAAAGAATGTTAAATCCCATTATCTTTTCAAAAAAAGTATTAATTTTAAAACTCGAATTTATTTTCAAACTGACCCAATTGGTTTTAAAACCAATTTATTTCAAATAAAATTTTCCAAAAATCTTCAAAAATTTCTAACTCCTTAAATTTTGGAAAAATTTCGGCAGAGTCTCCCCTGCACGGAGGAATATCTGCAGTATCGCAAGATCAAGAAATATATATACCTCGACTCTTATGGTCGGAAAATCCAAACTCAAAAACCCAAATTAAAACCCAAAAATTTCATATTTGCGTAGGCGTACCTTTTCGCGGGCGTTATTATGCGATAAGTGATATATTTTATTCTAGCTTGCTCAATTATTGTGCAGCTCTGGATTCGATTAACTCCAGAATTTCTCCTTTGAACTGATTTAAAGCTGAACTGGCTCGTCTGCACCTGTTCTTAACTCAAACCAATTCATTATTTCCCAAAACCAATGTCAATTATGTTCAAAACAACCATATCATTCATACCAACTAATTCGACAGACAGTTCAATCCATACGAGGTTATAATTATTAATAAACACTTCATTTATATTTTTGATTATCTTCCCGGATGTATTAAAATTTGGATTGATTTATTCAACTTACTTATTGCATCTTGGTTTTAACCAAGTCGATCATTTCCAAGCTTTATATCCATGAGATCGAGCACACATCCAAACATATCACACAAATCAGCATTAACAAATCAATCGATTGCCCATATTATAATAATCTATAGAATCCTTACCTTTATTATTCTACAAAATAAATTGGGCAAAACAAATTTTAATATCAAATTACAAATACACACTCTCATATATACACACAAACTCAATCTAGGGTATTTCTAACCCCATCTCTATTGAGTCACGCCGCAGAGCCAAGGTTATCTCTAAACCAATAGCTCTGATACCACTGTAACGACCCAAGACATTTTCGACCCCGAAAATCGACATAAAATGTCAACTATTCAAGCATCTAAAACACTGGATTGTCAATAGAAATAATTTAGAGGGTGAGAAAAGAAAGAAAGAAATATTAGAATAGAAGAAAGAAGAAGAACACATCAGAATCTCACAGTGGAACGAATAAAATATAATATCAAATACCTTTATACAAAAGAACTGTATATACATACCAATCATCAGAGTTCAACATACATCAGACACAGTGGAAAAATATTTTATATACCTAGCGGTGAAGCCTCCTGCTTCTAGCTCCTGAAAACCCCAAGCGAATATAACCTCTAAATACACTCGGTCTGACTCGAGCACATTTGAAGCAAAGCAAAATACACCGGGTCAGTCTGGAATACTATCAGTGATAAATTCACAGCACACACAACTTGTTTAATTTTGGAAATCCTTTTATGAAATCAAAGGATAATAGTAAGACCAGCCCACACATAAACACGGACGGTTTCTACCTTACTATAACCCAAACCAGTTTTGAAATAATAGTTTGCTCTGATATTATCATAATATCTAAATACAAGTAAATAACAATCTAGTGGAATGCTTGCATCTCACGCTCCACATATATAGTATACAAACCAAAACCGCGGGCGCTTATTGGATATTGGATTCCAACCTTGACAAGGTATGGGACCACCTTCCGAACGTGTATCTCTAGAGGTGAATACACTGGGTTAAACAAGAACGTCTTGCAACCCGGCCCTCACATGACCGACCACTCATTTCTCTTGAGTGTATCGAATGTATATCACCGACGGTTGGGATCAACAACCGCCTCCCGAAAAGGGACAACATTGAACATAGATTAAAGAAGCAAATGGATTTTCTCTAGATAGGTGATCATACACCCTAATGGGAGCGACCCACATAGCCATGTTGCCTGCCCGATTTTTGTCATTTCCCAGTTGATGAGGCTTGAGGCCAGGACTTAACTTTAAAACATCTGGTCATCATTCACTTTGAATGCCATATCGTCAGATCCGCCAGATCACACTGATTGATGTCCACAAAAATACTCTAGTTTATTTGGCTAGAGAATAACCATTACTCCGCCATCAAATATGGTACGTTTGGAGAAATCAACGCATGCAATTCCTTTAGAAATACTCTGTCAGACATTCGTCCATACAAGTCATCCAGGAACATGATGAACCAAAGGTACTCTCCTACTGCATCTCATATAGGAATCATGTAACAACCTGTATTTTAATAACATGTTAAAACCATAAATCAAGGCAGAATTAATTTTTAAAATAAGAATCAAGGGAAACGGGTTACGCCATTGCGTTCGTCTCAGAATTTTGCTTGAAATAGAGTCTGAGTTTGCGTAAAACGGATAACATACGAAGAAGATATGGACGAACGAAGTTAGGCAGAAAAACCAGAAACGTGCCAAAATGCACTGGCACACTTGGGAAGTGCGCCAGAAAAAATTGCACTGGCGCACTTGGGAAGTGCGCCCATGCAATTTTGCATTGGCGCACTTGGGAGGTGCGTCCAGGACGAGCAGAAACCTGCTTGGTCAGGCCCTGGCTGGCCTGGTCGGGTTCTGGTCGAATTTCTGAGCTCTAGTGTGTCACTAGGGCTGACTTGTCATTTTCTAATTGGCTTTTCTTGAGATGGATGGCCTTGATTACTTCTAGCTTCATCGACGGCTCTAATTAGTTTGAAATTCTATATAAACAGCCTCCTAGCCTCATTCTCTTTACACCATTCTTCTCTAACCATATGCTGCTCAAACTCTTGATGGTCATGGCTTCTTCTTCTTCCTCTAAATTAAATTAAAACGCGAAGATTATTCCTTGAAGACTACGGCTAGGAATTGCATATTTGGGGATTTGCTTCTACAATCAAATCAAGATTCAATGATTCAGCAATTCAACGACTAATTTCTAGACTTGACTTCTGCATCTAAATTTCTTAGACCACGATCTGTAAGTTCCAGTTACTTTTAGATAAAAACTATAAATCTAATATGGGCATGTTATAAACTGGAATTGATTTATGTATGATTCATATCTATTCTTGTTTTCTTCTTGGATCTTGACTATTGGGAATATTGCCTATGACGTTGAAACTATTGTTAATGGCCTAAGACTATGACGGTGAACATAAGACTACGCCGATGACTGTGAACATAAGACTATGCCTATGCCTATGACTATGACTATGAACATAAGACTATGCCTATGCCTATGACTATGGACATAAGACTATGCCTATGACTATGAACATAAGACTATGCCTATGCCTATGACGGTGAACATAAGATTGTTGCCTATAACTATGACTAGGAAAATTGTGACTAATCACCTATGATTCATGACCAAGAGGTTATTGCCTAGAATTATGACTATGAAATTGAATCTAGATTATTATTCAAACCTTTTCATGTTCATAATGTTGTACCTGCGATGTTTTAATCAATTTATTTAGTTAGGTCATGCCTTGGAAATAGATTGATAATAGATTAATGTTGATTATGTTATATGTGGAATTGAATGATATTGATCTGTGCTTGTGGTTCTATTTTTATTATCATGTTGAATTGGGAGTTAATGAATAAGTCTATTCAGGTGTATATGAACTTGAAGTATAACCCGTTATGACAAGTTGTGTAGCTTATCATGTTATGCAAATTTTAGGTTGTAAAATCATATCACATATGTGACCAAATGTTAGATCTACATGTTTATATGTATATGTTAAACCTATGTCATATTTCAAGTTCACATTTATTCATATGTTCATGATTGATTTGCAAGTTCACATATATGTAAGTTGATTTAGTCTATGTTGCAAATTCACATATATGTATGTTGGTTCAGTCTACGCCGCAAGTTCACACCTATGATATTCATGTTGATTATTTTGCAAGTACACACCTATGGTGTTCATATTGACTATGCCGATGATGCCAAGTTTACGCCTATGTCATGCTTATGTTAATAAATTGCTTTATGCCAATTTTGCGTACGTTAAATTAGGCTAAGTTTTTAGCCTAATATTATATACCAAAAACCATGCGGACGGGAAATTAGGCTAAGATTGTTAGCCTAATATTTAGATGGGGTAACGCTGGGAAAAATTGGTAATTATAGGAAGCTTGACATGAAACTTGCCTTGAAAACTTGACACGAACTTGACATGAAAACTTGAACATTGGCATGACACTAGAATGAACTTGAAAATGGCCAACTCGAGGTTCGGTTGAGTTTGCAGTGTAAATCTGCCCGGAACCGCCCGGTAAATACAGTTACTGCAAACAATAGGATCCAATGTGAGTAGTTGGTCATATCGCACTTGAAAACCCGAGGTCAGACTGAGTTGTGGTTTAAATCTGCCCGGAACCGCCCGACATATCAAGTGACCACAACAACAGGTCCGATGTGAGAGGTTTGGGTGCATTAATGAATTAATGCCACACGATAGGGTTAAGTCGTGAACATGAAAGACAACACTTAACCAACTTGATGCATGATTCGTAGGCGGGTTAAGTCACAAAATTGAATGAAAACACTTAACCAACTTGACGTGCAAGACTGATAAGGGCTAAATCACGAATTTAAATGACAACACTTAACCTGCTGGACGGAAACCCTGGTTACGCGGTCCGTTTCAGCAGTAACCCACTAGATGTATCATGGTACCCTGGAACTAGGCAGTGTGGGGCACGATTACAGGGCTGATTGTAAACGACCAGAACGACGGCTGTGTTGGTGCGCCAGTGTAGGTTCAGGCAGGCTATGGTCGTGCACGTGGTCCTGAGTTGAAAAAGCAGACATTGGGCATCAGTAGGTTTGTCTGTGCATGCTTGATTCATGTCGGTGGTTGGCACCATAGGGCTTGATACAACCTATGGTGGACCTAGCACAAGTGACTACATTCGTGACAGGGCCGTATGACACAGACACACGACGAGCTAGAACTTGTAGGGAGTCGATCGACTAGTGGATCGTTTCGTTGGACCTAGAAATGGGTCGTTTCATGATATTGGGCCAAGGGATTATTTCATGATTTATATAAGACATGGGTTTGGGATTCTAGTACAGTTGATGTAGAGAACCTTGAATATGTGATGCTGTACTTGATTTATACTTGATTTATCATGTTATCTTAGTCTATCTTGCCCATCTTGACAGCATCCTTATGTTTACTTTCAGTTTATACATGTCATGTTACCCTTATTTGTTTTTATGCTGAAAGTCACTTGGACTTACCAGTCTTTATGACTGACCCGTTTTCTTTTGCCTCTTTTTCTTCCGTCCCCTCCCCCCTCCCCCAAGGTTTTTCAGGGAGGAAACTCTAGCACTTAGCTTGGATTTCGCTTGCTTTTGATTCAGCTCATGTACGATTTGATCTTGGGCTATGCTATGGCTGCATTTTCTGCTACCTTTGGGGAATTAAGCTACTTTTGATGTTTTAAGTTTATGCTTCTTTGTTTATGCAAGACAGAATTTGTTGTAATGGAAAATAATGACTTTGCCTATTTGGTACTTTGAATGAAAAAGGCTTTGACTATTTTGAAAGTATTGAAATTTATCTTTTGATTCTTCCGCTGTTTTATTTATGTTCTGTCTTGTAATATTTTTGTATTTGTTTACCTCGATAACGCTCCTCCAAAACTAGTGCATTCCCATTGTGAGTGACCCTAGCAGAGGTGGGATGTTACATGTGGTACCAGAGCAGAAGGTTACCAGACTGGGCAAAAGTTTTTAAAACCTTCTGAAATTATTTTCAAAACCGTTTACAAAGAAGCAATTTCAAGAAAAATCTTGTTTTATTTAAAGGCTATTCCCCAAAAGCCATTAGCACTATCCTTTGTTTCCTCATTTGAATCTTTTCTTTTTCATTTCAGCATGTTTGGGAATCTTAACTTTCCAGAGGGCATGCCAATACCTAGCTTGTTCAGGAGGTACCTAAAGGCTAGGGCCAATGATGCAGGCCCAGTAGATATTCCTCCTCCAGCTGCAGCAATTCCTCCTCCTCCGCCCCCTCTTCGTGCAATTGCTTTCTCGAAGATTTGTAAAGATTTTAGAGCCATGGGTGGAAAGGATTTCAAGGGAACTGAATCATTCGTAGAAGCGAGGAATTGGCTCAAAGAAACTGAGGATCTGTTCGTTATCTTCGAGGTGGGCGATAGACAGAAAGTACAGTTGGCGGTATGGTTGCTCAAAGACGAAGCTTCCTATTGGTGGGAAGTCACTAACGTTGAGAGGCCAGTTGAAACATGGATGGATTTCAGAATAAGGTTCGAGACGAAATTCCTCTCACAAGCTGAACGAAGTCTACAACTGGAAAAGTTCTTATCTCTTAAGAAAGGAAGTATGACGGTTAAAGAGTACGTCAATCAATTCAATCAGCTGGCTCGGTTTGGACTGGACTTAGTAAATACCCCTCATAAGAAGGCTCTTCGTTTTATCAAAGGATTGAATGAGCCACTTCACAGCTTGGCCATGACTCACGTATCTATGGGGGCTACTTATGAAAAGCTAGTAGACATGGCGATCTTAAGTGAAGAAGACAAGAATGGCAAGAAGGAGGTCAAGGCGAATGAATCTCAAAAAAAGAAACTAGACTCCGAGAAAGGAGGCAAGAACAACAACAACAACAAGAATGATAACAAGACACGTGAGAAAAGAAAATGCCACTTCTGTGGTATTGAGGGCCATATAGCCCAGGATTGTAGAAAAAAGAAGATGAAGATGGGAGCATGTTTCTAGTGTGGTGAAACTGGACATATCAGCAAGAACTGCCCTAAGAAGCAAGGGCAAGCCCCGCAGGCAGGACCTTCTGGGGTTACATCTTTAACTTCTTCTCCTTGATGCTTTGTTTTATCTTGATTATCTCCTCAATCCTATCTTGAGAACCTTAGGTAGAACCCTTTTGGATGAAAACATGTGATTGAAACATGTTATGGTTGATGTTTGCAAATGGTTGCAAGTGGTCGCAAGTGGTTGCTCATGGTTGCATAACACACATTAGGCACTAGATCGGCTCAGACACATTTTCATATTGCATATGCATGAGTTTTTATACTTGTTTATGGATGAAATTGAATGTGTTATCATGTGGATGTTGCATATGGATGGATGTTTGTGCACACATATAGTGTTTATGTGACTAGGACTATTTGCATACATGTTGGATTCATGACACTAAACATATTTTGCATTAGGAAGATCAATCAGGCCTGATCATTTGCATTAGATAAGGAACAAATACACACACTTTCTGCATATGTTCATATAGCATTAGAAATCTTTTAAGGAAAATGGTTGCTTGTGGATGATGGTTGAGTAGATGGTTGATTGGATGATAGGATGCATTCTTCCTAACTTGAAGATTTCGGGGACGAAATCCTTTAAGTAGGGGAGAATGTAACAACCCGTATTTTAATAACATGTTAAAACCATAAATCAAGGCAGAATTAATTTTTAAAATAAGAATCAAGGGAAACGGGTTACGCCATTGCGTTCGTCTCGGAATTCTGCTTGAAATAGAGTCCGAGTTTGCGTAAAATGGATATTGTAAGAAGAAGATATGGACGAACGAAGTTAGGTAGAAAAAACAGAAACGGGCCAGAATGCACTAGCGCACTTGGGAAGTGCGCCAGAACAAAAGTGCACTAGCGCACTTGGGAAGTGCGCCCATGCAATTTTGCATTGGCACACTTGGCAGGTGCGCCCAGGACGAGCAGAACCTGCTTGGTCAGGCCCTGGCTGGCCTGGTCGGGTTCTGGTCGAATTTCTGAGCTCTAGTGTGTCACTAGGGCTGACTTGTCATTTTCTGATTGACTTTTCTTGAGATGGATGGCCTTGATTACTTTTAGCTTCATCGACGGCTCTAATTAGTTTGAAATTCTATATAAACAGCCTCCTAGCCTCATTCTCTTTACACCATTCTTCTCTAACCTTATGCTACTCAAACTCTTGATGATCATGGCTTCTTATTCTTCCTCTAAATTAAATTAAAACGCGAAGATTATTCCTTGAAGACTACGGCTAGGAATTGCATATTTGGGGATTTGCTTCTACAATCAAATCAAGATTCAACGATTCAGCAATTCAACGACTAATTTCTTAACTAGACTTCTGCATCTAAATTTCATAGATCACGATCTGTAAATTCCAGTTACTTTTAGATAAAAACTATAAATCTAATATGGGCATGTTATAAACTGGAATTGATTTATGTATGATTCATATCTATTCTTGTTTTCTTCTTGGATCTTGACTATTGCGAATATTGCCTATGACGTTGAAACTATTGTTAATGGCCTAAGACTATGACGGTGAACATAAGACTACGCCGATGACTGTGAACATAAGACTATGCCTATGCCTATGACTATGAACATAAGACGATGCCTATGCCTATGACTATGAACATAAGACTATGTCTATGCCTATGACGGTGAACATAAGACTGTTGCCTATAACTATGACAAGGACAATTGTGACTAATCACCTATGATTCATGACCAAGAGGTTATTGCCTAGAATTATGACTATGAAAATGAATCTAGATTATTATTCAAACCTTTTCATGTTCATAATGTTGTGCTTGCGATGTTTTAATCAATTTATTCAGTTAGGTCATGCCTTAGAAATAGATTGATAATAGAATAATATTGATTATGTTATATGTGGAATTGAATGATATTGATCTATGCCTGTGGTTGTATTTTTATTATCATGTTGAATTGGGAGTTAATGAATAAGTCTATTCAGGTGTATATGAACTTGAAGTATAACCCGTTATGACAAGTTGTGTAGTTGATCATGTTATGCAAGTTTTAAGTTGTAAAATCATATCACATATGTGACCTAATGTTAGATCTACATGTTTATGTGTATATGTTAAACCTATGTCATATTTCAAGTTCACACTTATTCATATGTTCGTGATTGATTTGCAAGTTCACATATATGTAAGTTGATTTAGTCTATGTTGCAAATTCACATATATGTATGTTGGTTCAGTCTACGCAGCAAGTTCACACCTATGATATTCATGTTGATTATTTTGCAAGTACACACCTATGGTGTTCATATTGACTATGCCGATGATGCCAAGTTTACGCCTTTGTCATGCTTATGTTAATAAATTGCTTTATGCCAATTTTGTGTACGTTAAATTAGGCTAAGTTTTTAGCATAATATTATATGCCAAAAACCATGCGGACGGGAAATTAGGCTAAAATTGTTAGCCTAATATTTAGACGGGGTAACGTTGGGAAAAAATGGTAATTATAGGAAGCTTGGCATGAAACTTGCCTTGAAAACTTGACACGAACTTGACATGAAAACTTGAACATGGGCATGACACTAGAATGAACTTGAAAATGGCCAACTCGAGGTTGGGTTGAGTTTGCAGTGTAAATCTACCCGGAATCGCTCGGCAAATCCAGTTACTGCAAACAATAGGATCCAATGTGAGTAGTTGGTCATATCGCACTTGAAAACCCGAGGTCTGACAGAGTTGTGGTGTAAATCTGCCCGGAACCGCCCGACATATCAAGTGACCACAACAACAGGTCTGATGTGAGAGGTTGGGGTGCATTAATGAATTAATGCCACACGATAGGGTTAAGTCGTGAACATGAAAGACAACACTTGACCAACCTGATACATGATACGTAGGCGGGTTAAGTCACAAACTTGAATGACAACACTTAACTAACTTTGACATGCTAGACTGATAAGGGTTAAGTCATGAATTTAAATGACAACACTTAACCTGCTGGACGGAAACCCTGGTTACGCGGTCCATTTCAGCAGTAACCCACTAGATGTATCATGGTACCCTGGAACTAGGCAGGGTGGGGCACGATTACTGCGTTGATTGTAAGAGACCAGAACTACGGCTGTGTTGGTGCGCCAGTGTAGGTTCAGGCGGGCTATGGTCGTGCACGTGGTCCGGAGTTGAAAAATCATGCATTGGGCATCAGTAGGTTTACCTGTGCATGCTTGATTTGTGTCGGTGGTTGGCACCATAGGGCTTGATACACCCTATGGTGGACCTAGCACAGGTGATTACATTCGTGATAGGGCTGTATGACACAGACACACGACGAGCTAGAACTTGTAGGGAGCCGATCGACTAGTGGATCGTTTCGTTGGACCTAGAAATGGGTTATTTCATGATATTGGGCCAAGGGATTATTTCATGATTTATATAAGACATGGGTTTGGGATTCTAGTACAGTTGATGCAGCGAACCTTGAATATGTGATGTTATACTTGATTTATACTTGATTTATCATGTTATCTTAGTGTATCTTGCCCATCTTGACACATCCTTATGTTTACTTTCAGTTTATACATGTCATATTAACCTTATCTGTTTTTATGCTGGAAGTCACTTGGACTTACCAATATTTATGACTGACCCGTTTTCTTTCGCCTCTTTTTCTTCCGTTCCCCCTTAGGTTTCCAGGGAGGAAACTCTAGCACTTTGCTTGGATTTCGCTTGCTTTTGATTCAGCTCATGTACGGTTTGATCTTAGGCTATGCTATGGCTGCATTTTCTGCTACCTTTGGGGAATTAAGCTACTTTTGATGTTTTAAGTTTATGCTTCTTTGTTTATGCAAGACAGAATTTGTTGTAATGGAAAATAATTACTTTGGCTATTTGGTACTTTGAATGAAAAAGGCTTTGACTATTTTGAAAGTAATGAAAATTATCTTTTGATTCTTCCGCTGTTTTATTTATGTTTTGTCTTGTAATACTTCTGTATTTTTTTACCTCGGTAACGCTCCTCCAAAACTAGTGCATTCCCTTTGTGAGTGACCCTAGCGGAGGTGGGGTGTTACAAATCACCCCAAGGATCAGTAGCGAGAAGTCCTTGCAACCCGTAGATTCGAACCACGACAGAATCACAGCTTATCTATGCTTGCAAGGCAGAGAATATTAGTGGTCCTTCCGTTTATGAAATTCTATGGTCTTCAATGCTCCATCTCGATCATCTTCTGATCTCTTCACGTATTTGTTGGTCGAAATGGTTTTCGAATGTAAATTCGGTCCCGGTCTTTCCGTACCAACAATCCTATTGGATAGATTTGATAGTCGGTGATTTAACTATAAAAATATATAGTGTTTCAAACATGACACCCCAATGAGTGTACTGGTTCAATATTCAACATTACTTGGCCCTTTTAAATTTAAAACAAACTAATTCAATTCTGCTTAATTAAGACTTTTAACCCTTTTAATATTTTAAAATACGATAATTGAATTCTTATTTAGTATACTAATGATATAAACCAAATTTCCTCTGATTAACTCTGACCGATTTACTTTGATCAATTAACTCTAACTCGACTAACTCAACTTATTTAACTCAACTGGACTAACTTGACTTGATTACACCTATCGACTAACTAATATTCGACTTACTCCATTCGCTTGACTCTAGATCGCAGTGATCATAATGGTTACTCCTGATTCCCTCAGGAAACATCCGACCGCCGTAGGCTATCTACAGCCCTGTGAATTACGCTAGCAATCGTACGCAATGGCAACTCTTCCTAAATAACTATGTTTGACTAACTCTATTTTAAATACTATATTCGATCAACTCTAATTGAATAACAAATGTTCAATAAAATTTGAAATCAATATTCTTATTTCTTTTGAAACTAATATTGCAATATTATTTAATTTCCCAAGACCCTGCATTAGAGTTCGATATTCCTCGTATAGGGTAAAACCAATTTCAACACCTTTATTCGCTCCAAACTAATATCATTCCTCGATAATAATGAAGCCAATCAATTTTGGGGTATTTTACTTACCTCTCAGACCTTGATCGACGACGTTCCTAACTAAGAATAATAATAGTTTGTCACTTAAACACCGATACTAAAATCTCATTTACCACTTTGATTTTTAAATCTGGTTTTATAAACCATTCCTTACTTTTAAACCTTTGTTTGAATATCTCATCACTTAATTTCTTTAAAGCATCATTCTAATTCGAGTTCGCCTTACTTAATTTGAAACATTAAGCAAAAATCTTATTTAAGTCTTTACACTCATTTACCAATTTCATTTACCATGTTTGTTGAACATTGGGTCATAAATCACTTTAAAATCTCTTAATCGAACTTATCGCCACCTAATTATTTCTTACTTGGCTTCAAATTGAAATCATTACTTTAAATCATTTTTAAATAAAAGAATAATTAGCTTTAGCACTAACTATATTAAAATATAGTTAACTTTGACCTTAATCAAAAATAGGATTATTATCATTTTCTACCAGCTTATTCAATAATAATTAAGGTTATTAACAATAACCAATTCAATAATTTCTTTATATTATAGTTAATCGAAGATTAACTAATATTTAACACTATTCGCTAACCCTTAAAAAATATTTAAATCAATATTTATTCCTTGGTCCATTTTGCACGAAAACAGTGGATTTTACCAACCGTACTTATCAGTTAACTATTAACTGATTTCGTTTGTCATTTCCCCTTCTTAATTTAACCAAATAACTTAATTGATTAAAAATACTATTTAATTGTACAAAGATACCGTTATCCTACTTTACCACCCCACAGGTGATTTCTTTGCCTTTCTAGCTCTTAAATCCTGTATAAACCACTTACATAATTCCTTATATAAACTTGATTTAAAACATATATTTGTAAGTTTCAAAATCTAAATATTTACACAAAATAATTGAAGAACTTTAATTCAGTTATAAAAGAATTTATACTTTCAACTGTGTCAATTCACCAAATGATCAACTAACGTCAGAAGCAACACATTTTAGGCCATTTACTGCCAATTACCCAATCAACACTATCGGTTGATTTTAAACACAACACAGGTGAATATTTATTCAACCATCAACATACAGACAGGTTTTGGTGTCAGTCGAAGTGAACAATTCATATATATGCACAATAAACAAAAATACAGTTTATTTGAGGAATCCAGTCGGATCCCTCCAACCTATCCTTCTCTGCATCACAGATACCGTTCGAAATAATATATGAATAAAATAATGGACGAGATATAAATAACCGCAACCAATCAAACAGTAAACAAACAATTTGCATCCATCGAATCCAATCAACCAATTTATACTTTTGATGGTGAATTATATTTCTTTATGGATTTACCACATCACAGGACTCCAGAAGGTGTGAGAATTAACTCAACGGATTTTGTTCTGTTTGACGGTTAATGCGTTTGTCCCTTTTAAATTCAGTCGAGCGTTCAAAAATTGCTGAAATTTCAACAGCGTCAGATCAGTGCCTAGTCAGTGCCATCGGATAGGTCTCGTCCCTGCGATCCCAACGGATCCAGTTTTGCTGAAATCCGTTAACATATGTAGAAGTTATCACTGTTTTAAGTTTGAAAAATTATACGATTATTAACAACTAATTAAATAAATTAATTAAAAATTTACCTTAATTACCTCTCTTTAATAACGGTCTCCACGTCGTCCTAAGCCAAAGAAAAAAACGCGTTTCTTCCTAAATGATTTGCTCAAACCCGATTCCTCCTTCAACCATCGGCCTCGTTAAAAGCTCCGCCCCTTTACACGATCACCGCCACCACGCCAGACGACCTGGGCCCACCTCGACCCCTCCAATGCAACCGCCGTGCCGAGAACCCCCCATGACCCAAGCGCCTCCACCCAACTCCGCTTCACCACGCCGGAAATCGAACTGAACCATCCTTCGTTGAAACAGGAATTGCCGTTGCCTCAGGTCAACGTAGGTGACCGGACCTCCACCCAATTGACCCCCTCGCCTTCCAGCACCACTTCCCTTTAGGCACCCCCACTGATGACCACCATGGCCATCGGAAATTAGCCAAACCCATCCGCTACTTTAATTTAAACACCCAAAATGTTCACCTCCATTCATCCCAACCCCACGACCACCACAAAACGTTTCAGACCCCGAGACAACCGCCAAATCGAAGCCTTGTCTTCCCTCTACATTTCCCCCAAGGTCCCGTCACCCCAAATCGTTCTAATATCCTTAATTTTGGACAAAAACAATAACAATTTTCCACGGTTTAACACCGATTCCGGCCACCTCCGACCACCATTCCACCCAACTTTCTCCAATAGATAGATATCGTCCCGATCTACCACTTTCCCTTTGGAACCCCCCTCGAATTCATCACGGATTTAAAGAAATAAATTAAAATGTAAACGGGGACTTTTTTGCAAAATTGATGAGGAGATTGAACTTGGCTGGGGAAAATCAGAGTTGGGGGGGTTTATATAAGCGGGATATTCACTATTTTAACTTGACGTGATGTCTGACAACGACCGACGATTTTTATTTCGTGCTTATCGCTATTTTCAACGTTGTTTATTCGCTGCTGCGCTCACATACAAACCCCGTTCGAGACACGAGTGGAAGGCATAGTATATCTTGACGATACGGTCCTAATGAGACTTGTTTCGTCGAATTCCGTGTCCGTTTGCTCGAATGGCCCTCGTTCACATCCAAACGATCGATTTATTTTGCATTTTATTTTGCCACGCTCACAAAATAACACCGATTGACGTGCAGTTTGAAAATCTAGCAATAATCTTCTGTTACGGTCCCAACAAAATTTGTTTCGTCGAAAACTGAGGTCGTTTAAATAAAGGCCCTTATATAACTGGCCAATTTAAATAAAATAAACCAATTTTAAAATACCTTAATATAATAATATTAAAATATTGAAATTGGCCATACACGACCAGAATATCATATATTACCATAATAAAATATCCTGGGTTGAATTTGAAGCCAAATCGATATTTAAAAACCCTCATTTTATATAAACACAGCGCTATATTTATATAAAGGAAATTCCATAGTGTTTTTTTTTCAAAATTTGATTTGGACATAAAATAAAATCTACATGACGAAAACTCGATTTTTCTCTGCCATTGGAAATATATCGTCAAACCGGTCTCGACGTTTCTTGTTTCGAGGAAATCCGACTTATTTTGAACCCGGTACGACCAATTGAAGTTCAAAACGCCAAATCGCGAACTGTCGCGCCGTTGTAGCTCGTTATTTAATTAAATTATAAACCATATCGCTCGACCGTCGTTAAATAAACGAAATCGTCATTGTAAATTTAATATAACCAATATTTGACCACTTTAAACTGCCCGATCACAATATATGGTAAATTCTATATTTCCCCAAATAATTTTGAAATTAAAATATTATTTTATCATTTATTTAAACAATATATTCCAAATAAAATCGTTAAATTCGATCATTTAAATTCAGACCAATCTTTAAATAATAAAAATAATCCAAATAAATAGGCAGAAAATACGGGTCGTTACAACAACGAATTTCTCATATTTAAACTAGTCACGCGGTTAAATTAGCAGCTCATTCGAGCTCCACACAGATGCAATCTGAACCAGCTCCAGCCCTTTTGAAATCTGCAGCAATTCCATTCCCGTTTGGTCAACCTCGTCCTTATCCTAGAAACTACACTGAACCAAGAAGAAAGGTAGCGATAATATCACGCTTCGAACTCCATTCGTATCCCATTTGAATGCTCGAACCCATAGATCCGACTCTCGAAAACCACGATCCCATACGCTTCACTGTCGAATCTTCCTACATCAGCATGAACCACTCCAGTTTCCCCCACTAATCCCAACTCCGTCCCCCTCTGAAATCACAGCACTTCCCCAACAAATTGCACACCTCAAACATGTTTGAAACCCTCAGCAAATCCCATGATAACTCGCGCGCCTCTGTTTTGGTTTGAGCTTCAGGAACTCTCGGCGGTTTCCAATCTCTATGCTCGATTTTGATTTTGCCTCTTTTTTTAATATATGTTTAACGGCGGATCGATTTTAGAAGAAGAAAAACGAAGTGGATTAGGGGATGAAATGTTTTCGTCAGTCTGGGAATAAAAAGGAAGCAAAGGTTCGGGTTATTATATACCACGCGAAGGGGAACAAAATGTACAGTGCCATTAAATTCTTGTCTGCTAGATAAAAAAAGGAGATGCAAATTTTCGTGCTCGAGGAAGATAAGCTCCGGGAAACAATCGGCTGTTTATAATTAATTTGATACTGATAAATAATATACTACAATATTAAAATATTTCGTAGTCCATATATAAAATCCCGAATCGCTATTCAATCGTAACGACTAACGTTCCCAACGTTACTCACTAATCCGAATTCAACCGGACAGGTTCTGAAATTTAATTCAGTCATATGGAAAAGATATCAGTTTTAAATTGATGACTGAAATTAAATTCAATATAATATTATTTTTAATTCAAAATAAAACAACTCCTCGATAAAAAATATTATTATTGTTTATATTTAAATAGAATTCATATTAATCGACTGAATTGTTTAGATTCAGTTTTTAACTACGAATTCAATTGTTTGTTGATATATTAAATCAAATATCCACGGTTAAACCATAAAAATCCATATAAAAATTCATTTATAATTTCAATTCAACATTTAAAACGATTAACTAAAAATCCGGCCTGTTACATTCCTTCCCTCTTAAAAGAATTTCGTCCCCGAAGTTACTAAGGCAGAAGAAATGCAACAGACCCGTTAACCTTTTAAAAGACCATTTTGTTATAACTCAGTTTCTCATATTCTAGGGTTAATACAAAAATGACTTATATTTCTGACCAAATTTTAAATTAATTCCAAAATAATTTATTCATTTCAATTTACGTTCACCTATTCAATTTATTTAACTTGCATACGTTAAAATTTTAATTCCAGAATTCATATACTCATGTTTTCATTTAAAACCCCTTTGGAATAATATACATTTATTTATAATCATTTCAGATTCAAAATATTTGAACTTTCCAAAACAACTTGTTTTTGTCAAATAATTTCCTTTGAATATTTCACTACGGTAACAATCCATTACTTGGAAACTCGAAAATGAACACCGACGATAGCGCGCTTCAACATCATAATTTATTTTCTAGTGTCTGAAGTGAATTCAGTGCTTTATCATTTTCAAAAATCCTTCCAAAAACAAAGTTCTATTATTTATAATATTTCAGAAAATATTTTCCAAACATCCGGGATTTGAACTCTGAATTCTGATTTCAATCCAATTTAAATTCATCTCATTTGTATATACAAGTTCTATTTGGTATATATATAAATATTTCAATTTTATAATCTTATTTGATTATAATTCCAACCAACACATCCATATATTATAGTAATTTCAGAAAAATATTTCTTTCATATCAAAATATAGTTTTGGATAAAATTATTTCATTTACTCAACTTTTAAAATAATAATGTGTTGAATTACTCTGTTTAAGTGTTTATAAATACTTTTCGATACAGTTGATCATACTGTACCGACCAGAGTTCATAAACAACTCGATAAACCAATCAACACAATATAAACAGTTTTTATATCAACTTAAAAATATGCTCTCTCTTATATACTCTTAACTCATTCTAGGGTACTACTGACCCTATCTCTAATGAGTAAACCCCACCAAAGCCTAGGTGTTCACCCAACCTAAGCTCTGATACCAATTGTAATGGCTTGAAAATCCAAACTATTTGAGCTGACTTAAACAGCACACGCCCAACTCAAATAACACAGAATTATGAGTCATTAGGGTTAAAGAACTAGAAATAGATAGAAGAAAAAAACAGAAATAACAACAAAACCTCACAGAGAAACGAATAAAATATAATATCAAAAATCATAACTTTTAAATACAAATATGTTTTGCATACACATACCATATCAGAGTATAACACAATATTTGATACAGCGGAAATAACTCTAAATAACTAACGGTGAAACCTCCTGCTTCAAGCTCCTCCAAGTGAATCTGTAAAATCTTGAAACACTTGACTGCTCGTACAAATTTGGGCACCCAAGAGTTTAGGGAAAAACAAACAAAATAAACTCTGGGTCAGTCTAGGGACTGTTGTGAGTAAACTCCAACCATATTGTTTAACTTTGAGAAATACCTTTGAAAGGAAGGGTAATACTAAGACTGGCCCACACATAAACATGGACGGTTTTTACCTTATTATAACCAAAACATTTTTGATATTAAAATCCAGTGATATTATAATAATGTCTAATCAAATAAACAACCAAATAGTAGAACGCTTGCATCTCACGCTCTACATACATAGTATAAAATCAAAAACCGTAGGGCGCTTATTGGAGATTGGATTCCAACTATGATAAGGTATGGGACCACCTCCCGATCAGTGTACTCTAGAGGGGATACACTGGGGTTTAGAAAGAACATTTTCAACCCGGCCATACATGACTGCCCACTCATTTACCTTTAGTGTATCGAATATATTGTCACCCACGGTTGTCGGTCGTCCAACCGTAATCCGTAAGATACAGAATCGAAAGAAGAATGAATATTGAATTTTCACTAGATCGGCGACAAATATACCCTCCTTGGGTATGACCCACCTAACCATACTGCCTGCCCGATTTTTGCCGGTTTCCGGTTATGAGGCTTGAGGCTACGTTTATCATTTTAGAACATCTGGCCACCATACACTTTGAATGCCACATCGTCAAATCACTAGTTTATCTTTCCAAAATATTACGTGTATAAAAAGATAAGAGAAACGAATTTCTCCGCCACAAGACATAATACCCTGAAAAGATCGTCTTATGTTATCGTTGGGAATACTTTGTCAGCCATTCGTCCATACAACTAGGACTGGACAAACATAACTGCCCTTGCAAGTTATTCCGTCTTAGATTATCTTTAACATAATCTAATTCACAATGCCTATGCCTATATAGAGTGATTTTCGGATATTAAATCCAACCGGTCTCTCCGTATTGGCAACGATGGTCAAAAATCTTTGATAGCCGGTGTTTTAACTATCAAAAGAAAACAAAGCATCCATCCAAATTTCTAACATCAAACAATCACTGGCCCTTTCTAATATTTCACGTTTGTTTCCTTATCAGGTTTCTATATTGATTTCTAGTTACCAAATTTCCTAAAAATATTCTAACTCCTTAAATTTCCAGAAAATTTCGCCAGCACCTCCTTTGTACCGGTCAATAGTTCAAATCCCCACTCACCTCTCTAGGCCATTTCCATTCAAAAAGAAAATCAAAAAGCTAAGCGGCTTGTCGATACAGCACATAAAACTCATATGGAATTTAAAAATGTACCTTTTTGTCAGGCACTTAAATTATAATCTTCATACTCTTCATTCACTTTATCCCATACCTGTCTAATATATATACACACCTGCATTCCCATTTCATTTCAAATCCATGCAACTATTTTGATTTCACCACATTCAGTCCCACCCACTAGTTCTTTAACTAATTTGTTTTAATTAGCCAACTTCATTAAATAATCAAAATCTGATTTTGTCCCAAAATCAATTTGTCTATTCGATTTGACTGCGTATTTAATTTATAATTCAAATCTGGGTTTTTTAGTGGAAATTAATATTTTTATTCACTAAAAATCACTTTAATTAACTAATTAAATTGTTATGGTCTTTAAACGATTTTACAACAAGTTTTCTAAAATTTGATTTGACGTAACTCATAATCTTTAAGACGGAATCCGAATTTTTCTCCTCCATTAGAAAATTATTATTTAATAGGCCCAAACGTTTCTGGTTTCATCAAATTTCGACTTATATCGAGTTCTATATACTCGATTGAAGTTCGAAATGCCAAACTACGAACTACCGCACTACGTCGAGTTCATTTTAATAAATTATAAACATTTAAAACTTCGTTTATAATAAATTCCAACTCCGTTCTCAATATTTAAACATAAATTAATTGGTTTTCCAAATCTAACTTAAAAATCTCGATTATTCAGAATCGTCGATTATTAAATTCACAAATAAGTTGTAACTTATATTTACAACTCAATTACAATATTATATTCCTATTTTCTATATAAATAAATTATTTATAAAAATTCGATATAATTGAATTCTAAATTTTAATTTTCCTTTATGGAAATAATTAATTAGTTCAACATCCTTTCCCCTTACAAACTAATATCCGCTCTTGATAATAGTGAAGTTGTTCAAGTTGGGGTATTTTATTTATCTCTCAGACCTTGATCGATAACGTTCTTATCTTGATATGGATAAGAGTTTGTTATACCAAACTGACATCACTTATCATAAAAATCCCCTTTTCTATCTCATTTAAAAATATGTTTTTTAAATGTCAATTCTTATATTTAGAAATTTACACGATGAAATTTACTTCATCATATTTATAAACATTATTTATAAACTAACTTCTTTATTAACATTAACAAGCTTCCATTTAAATCTCAATTTCCATTTTGGGATATTTCATTTCTATAAATTATATATATACACACATCTAAGTAGATTAAACTGACATCTATTTAAATTTTAATAATAATTTATATTTAGTGTAAACCAATATCCTTTCTAGAATTAAATATTTCTATATATTTGACATAGTCTAATATTCTATTTATAAATTCTTATGGATTTATTCCGATTCAATTTACACTCCCAACATCGGAATAAATCCCATCATTTCCTCTAAAATGATTCCCAATCCCTTTTTTTAATTTCCTACTTAAATTTAATTTTATAAATTATAAAATGATAATATTTCAAATTCATTTATATATACCATATTTAAATTACATTTTTTGTTTAAATATTAAACAAGTCTTCAGTTCAAATTCCATCTGAAAAATAAATTTCCCTTTCGACGATAAATTTTCTATACATTTATAAACATTATTTATAAATTCAGCTACTTGTTTTTATTCTTAAACATAAGTTAATATTTCTCAATTCATTTGAAATACAATTTCTATTTCAAAAAAATTAATTTTTCCATTTTGAATATAAAAATACCTTTGTATAATATTTTTAAATATCAATATCTTGGGCCAGTGATATTTAAACATCCACATACACAAATCATCAATCCAATTCAACGAATCACACACATATAAGCATATAAACAATAATAAATAAATTTGAGGAATCTAGTTGGATCCCTCCAATCTGTTTTCCTGCATCCACAAATGTCAGACTACAAAAATATACCAATCCTGCTTTAAGGCAGGATATCGCGGTATAGAATGTCATCTACTCATATATCGTGGGGCGATAGGGTCATCAATGATACTGCGGAAAATTCAATATATATATATATATATATATATATATATATATATATATATATATATATATATAATAACCACAATCAATATATATATATATATATATATATATATATATATATATATATATATATAACCACAATAATCCTGTAATTCGTGCATGCATCCAAACAACCAACAATTTATTTTTAACGATTAAAGATAAATTTAAATACAAAACTTTGAGTGAGATTTACTCACCTCGATTTTTATTTGGCGAATATCCCGTTTAATTCCATATTGTCTTAGCTACAAACAGTCTCGAATCGTATTGAATAAATCCATTGTACGCCTATAATTATTTATTTATATAAATTGATTAAATGTTTATTTATTTAAATAACTAAATAAATTGTTCCAACTACTTTTAGATTTTGTAAAGATGTATACCTTACTGCCCTCCAAATATACTCGATTGATCCACGTAGTATGTCTTCAAACAGCTCCCCAAAATACACTGCAGTCAACTCCAACTCTGCCTATACCACTTTGGCATATCATCCAACAGCTTGCAGGAATTCATTATCGCTGCCAAGCCACCCAAATCACTCTGACTCTTTCTCTATCATTACAGCCACTAATGTACCAATATTATTCACCACTATCCACTGCTAAACTACCTCAAAATCGATAAAGCATTGCTGCTAAGCCCACATTAATTTAATCATCATTGCAACAGTATGTTACTGCGTTATCCAATTCAACTCTATCACCACTGCACCATTCAAATACCCACTACTTCACTATCAAGCCCATAACAGCCCCGTCTATTCTTCAATAAATCCATTCCAGCTGCCCTCTTCTATCCAGATTAGCTCATAAACCATCGTCGACCATTCCTTCATTGTTACAGTGGAGGTCAAACTCCCTTATCAGATCATCACTATGAATTTCTCATATTTAAACCATTCACACAATTCAATTAGTAGCTCATTCGAGATCCACACAGGTGAAATCTGAACTAGCTCTAGCCATTTTGAAATCAACAGCAGTTCCATTCCTGTTTGGTCAATCTTGTCCCTATCCTGGAAACTATACTGACCCAAGAAGAAAGGCAACTGCAATATCACGCTTCAAACTCCAGTCGTATCCCATTTGAACACTCGAACCCATAGATCCGACTCTCGAAAACCACGGTCCCATACGCTCCACTATCGAATCTTCCTACATCAGCTTGAACCACTCCAGTTTCCCCTACGAATCCCAATCTGTCCCCTTCTGAAATCGTAGCGCTTCCTCAACAAATTGCACACCTCACAAAACGATGGAAACCCTCAGCAAATCCCATGATAACTCATGCGCCTCTATTTTGGTTTGAGCTTTAGGAACTCTCAGTGGTTTCAAATCTCTATGGTCGATTTTGATTTTGCCTCTTTTTTTATATGTTTAACAGTGGATCGATTTTAGAAGAAGAGAAATGAAGTCGATTTGGGGATGAAATGTTTTTGTCGGTCTTGGAATAAAAAGGAAGCAAAAGCTTGGCTTATTATATATAATGCGAAGGGGAACCAAATGTACAATGCCACTAAATTCCTGTCTGCTGGATAACAAAAAGGAGAGGCAAATTTTCGTGCTCGAGGACTATAAGCTTCGGGAAGCAATCGACTGTTTATAATTGATTTGATATTGATAAATAATATACTATGATATTAAAATATTTCGTAGTCCATATATAAAAGTCCTAAATTAGTATTCAATCGTAACGACTAACGTTCCCAATGTTACTCAATAATCCGAATTCAACCTGATGGATTCTGAAATTTAATTCAATCATACGGAAAAGATATCAGTTTTAAATTGATGACTGAAATTAAATTCAATATAATATTATTTTAAATTCAAAACAAAACAACTCCTCGATAATAAAATATTATTATTGTTTATATTTAAATAGAATTCATATTAATCGACTGAATTGTTTAGATTTAGTTTCTAACTACGAATTCAATTGTTTGTTGATATATTAAATCAAATATCGACGGTTAAACCAGAAAATTCCATATAAAACTTCATTTATAATTTTAATTCAACATTTAAAATAAATTTGAATATTTAAAATGATCGACTAAAAATCCGGCCCGTTACAGAAATCCTCTAGAGAAGCTTCAGTTGATGGTGCTGCTGGTATAATATTAGAGTCAGATGGTTTTAGTGCTTGTGTATTAAATGATGTAGAGAAGGTTCAGAGAGTGCAATCAGGAGTGGTGCAGGAGGACTATGTAGATTGTTCTTGTTTTGACTGTAAGAGGAAACCGGATTCTAGTAATGATCTATTTGGTGAGGATGTTGGTGATGTTAGAAATGAGAATGAAGATATAATGGTTGAGGTTGTAGATATGGGCGATGACAATAAATTATTGTTGATGTTGTGAGCGATCATGAGGTGACTGCGAAGGCTAAGGAAGGTCAGCGAGGAACTTTTAAGAGAAGCAAACACGATATTGACAGTAGTGGAATTTCCCTATTAAGAAGGAGTGCGAGGAGTTTGCAAGATGATGAAATAGCTCATCCACTTGAAGGGAGTATTTTTATCCCATCTATTTTAAATGCGCTTTCTTCTGAGCAAATCTATAAGACTACGAGAGGTGCAGGCTTATTTTTATCAAATCTTGAGGATGTTATTAGAGAATCTAAGCAAAAGGAGCTTGAGAGGGTTTAAGGAAGTGATGATTAGTGGTTATTTAAATGTTTTTTCCAGGTGATACTGCACAAATTATATACTATAAAAAACTTCATATGCACATGCAGTAATCCATGCATGTGCAAAATTTTAAGTCGCATAAGTATGTAGTTTTTTTTATTGCATTCGTGTATGTATTCAGAAAACTGTGTGCATATATTGTGATGTCTGGAGCTGGTTTTGGTAGGCAAGTTGAATTGAAAGAAGTAGTGGTTATCCAGATTTGTGGTTGGTAGTCAAATTGATTGGTTGTTGATGTGGTTAGAAGGGACTGATGATTGGTTGATGATGTGGTTAGAAGGAGCTGAAGGTGAGGCTAATGTTGGAGTATTGGCTTGACTTGAAGTATAGTTCTGATATCGGATTTGTGCAGTTGATGATGGAAACTTCCATGGGAAGCATTTGTTGTTGTCTTTTTTTCAGTTTTTTGGTGTGTTTTTTCAGTCTGTTTTTTTAGTCAGTTTGTTTGTGTGTTGTTTTTTAGTTTTTTGGTGTTATTTTTTTTTTTGGGTTTTCGGAGGTTGATGTTGTATTTTGGTGGTGTTTGTACTATTTCTTTCATTATATATATATATATATATATATATATATATATATATATGTATATATAGCATGGTCTTCGAATCACTACCTTATTTATCAATACATTCGACCATGAGGACTAGGTCCAACGCCATCCCTATGGTATCGTTTTCCAATTCTCTTCATCTACTTCAGATTTCTTCACCGATCGCTTTGCAATCCACCTCTCTCCCAGCTTTCTTCTGTGTCCATTGTAGCAATCTTTTTTCCAACCATTATCTTATGCTTTTCAATTTCCTTCTCAAATATGGTTATTTCTTTGGCTCTATTACTACCTCGTTGCTCTTAAGCCCCGATAATTCGGGATGCTGGTTCAGCATGATAGGATTAGGAGCCATAGTTGTTTGGGTATGTCAGATCTAGATCTACTTCTGGAGGTTCGGTTGTCTTCCTTCCCGATCCGCTTTTCTCATGGCGTGTATCTTCTCTTCTAGTTCTAGGTTACATTGACTAAGTGTTCGGTGATGCTCTTGGTCCCTTGGAGTGCCTACATGTTGGTGTTCGCATCATCCATCATATTACTTCCGAAAGCGATTCCTAGCCTACTCTTGAGTTATGGCTATGAATAGAACATTTATACGTTGTTGATAGGTAAACATGGTAGTTGTCTTCTTTCTCACTTTGGTCTGCGATGGAATATCATGCTTAGTTGTTGAATTGAATGACTTTGTCTCTGGAATATGGTGTTGCAACCTCTTTGCTAATTTTCAGTGGTTTTGTGGTTATGCGTATGTTAGTTTTGGGTGGCCTTGTGTGCAGATTCTTGCCAATAGAGCTTGGCTCCATGACCCATATGCACTATTCAAGCTATGCTCTCGAAGCATGGACGATCATGGAGTTCTTTTTTCTTCTCTTGCGAGTCTTTGTACATTGTGCCTACATTATGGAGTATGTCATCACATATGTCAAAGATGCTATGGTAGTTCGCTCGTGGAGTAAATAATGTCAATATGGTATTAGCTTCTTGTTCATTGATGAACTGCCCTATTTTTTGGCAAATATGTGAAGCTTTTGCTCTAACCTACTAATTAGTTGCGCTTTTCCATTATTGTAAGTTTACTCTTACCTATCACGTGATGGTATACATCCTCCTCTCATGTTCATGCTTGTGGAAGATCTACTGACATATGCTCACATGAATGGAGCAGCTTAGGCTGCCTAACATGTCATTTACGTATATCCTATGTTATTCTCTGCTTTGGGTTGTATCTTATACTTAGTTGTACTTTGTATACGTTGCATTGTGTCTTGTGTTTATACGTATGTAACTACTTTTCCTTGTGAAGAATGTAATGTAATATGTCAATGCCTCCCTACGTAGAGACATAGTAGTTTAGTTTTCTGCTAACTCCTGTACTGTAATCTAGAATAGATACTGTGGACGACCCGCTTAAAAATTCGTATGTGGTGGGCAATCCACCTTAAAACCGAATTTTTAGATTGGAAACCACCAACCTTCTATAATAATTGTATTTGTTATTGCTTATAATAAAAAGTGTTTCTGGTCACTTTAGAAAGTAGTTGGCTCTACCAAAAAAACATAATTAATTACATTTATGATTTTTAAATTAAATTAATGAATAAATTTTAAACCTTTATTAATTAGCTAAATAAGGTCAAACCCTATTATTATTCAGTTAAGTGTTCTCAAATCATTTTTGTTCAATCAATTAAATTAGATTATATTTATTTTTATTAAATTATTTTAATTTCTGTCGAAATCACTTAATGAAAAATAACACAATTAAGTGCAAACTGCATTAGCTAGAATAAGAAATTTGAACTAAGACATAATTCATAAAAATGATTATTAACTTTACACTTATCTAATTGATTATTAAATTCCAAATACCATTCATTAAACTAATTATCAAATTTTCAATTAATCATTTCTTAAAAAAATTATTCAATTTATGTTTTTATTAACCAAATAAATAATTAGATTCAGTTACCATTAATTTAAAATGGATAGTCAAATTTTAGTTCATTAAATAAATGCATAATTAAACTCAATTGTCATTGGTTAAAATAAATAAAAGGACATTCGTATTATTAACTCGAACCACAAATAAATTTACAAGTATAATTAATTTAAAATTATAATTTTATTCAAATACTATTTCTGCGGAAACTCAAGGTTAAGTTAATCATGATGTTTGATATATTTCAATCATCAATATTAGAAGAAATACACAAATGTGCATAGGTAAACAAGAGCAATAAATGAATATAAGCAATTGAATGCAAACATAATACCAACATAAATGAATGTGAATAACATATGAATATAAACAAAGGAATAAGTAATTCCTTATCAACCACACATAAGTTCTATACTTTAAAGTATTCTGTCATGATCTAATTCACCAGGCACACTTATTTACACACATTTTCACTTTCTGGTTATCGAAGTTCTCAGGAGTTGAGTATGAACATTGGAAAACCTGGACAAACTCGCATTACTTAGTTGGAGTCGTAGAATTAACCAAAACTTGAATTTTTGGCTAAGTGTTTCGAGATTAGCACGAATCCCCAAAGCACTTCGAATCGATATAACTCACGAAAAATTCAGGAATCAGAGAAAACTCCGAATTTTGGTTGAGTATTTGGGGATCAGTATTTGCATGTTGTATCCTCGTGTTGGCATGAAAATCTTCTAAGTATTTCAAGGTCGGCATGGACATTTCATATACCAGGATCGGTATTATCATTTCATATTCCGAGATCGGTATTTTGAAAGCGGTATCCCTGGATCGTTATAAATTGGCCAACTCTTAGGAGATCGGCGTTAGCAGTTTCGTATCCAAGGATCAGTGCAAATCAACAACTTCCAAGATCAAAATTTTGGGATCGGTATTACACCCCAGCCTTCGGGGATCGATAGGAATCATGGATGGGTCCATGATAGATGAAAATATTCTAAATGTTGCAGAATCGATGTTGCGCTTTCGTATTCCCAGATCGGTGCAACTTTGAATTTCGGGAATTTGGGATTCCGGAATACAAAATGGGGGATCAGTATGGAGATTTGGCGTTGCAACACAAATTAAAGCTTCGGAGAATTGGCTATGGTATTTGGGATCGATACCGATTTAGAAGCATTTTGTTGGGCTCTCGTGGGTCTTGCCTCCAACGTCTATAAATACCCATCTTCTAAGCAGGTTTCGGGATTCTTTTGGCTAGTTGGATACTTTTGTCCTTACTTGAGATTCTTTGGAGCTTGGAGATATCTTAGAGACTCTTTAATGGCTTCTAGGACTTTTGGACCTTCATGGACTTTGGGATCTTCTTCTTCGCTATAATGAAGGACTTTCAAACATCCGACACTTTAGTTCTTTCTCTACTTTTCTATAATCAAAAGACCTATACTTGTAACGATACAATACAAATAAACTAATTTACCTTACGGTTGACGTAGGCACACATATCGAACCACTATAAACCCTTAGTGTTGTTTACTTCTTATGCACTTATGTGTCTGGATTTTTTGGATTTGGGTGTAAACTTGAGAATAACGCTCTTCTTGTTAACATTTTGGCACGCCAGGAAAGGGTATACTGCACAACTTCGGATTGCTAATGAATTTGCATTGCTCAGAATTCTAACCTAGCGAAAAGGAGAAAAGAATGATGCTACAACTTGGGCTGAAGGAGCTGGTTTGGAAAGAAGCCAAGAGGTTTCCTCCACTAGAAATCCCTTCATCTATCCAACTTGGGAAGAGATGGATGGAGAAGTTAAGGAATTAAAAGAAGAACTTCTTAGAAGCAAAAAGAAAATGATGAATAGTTTTTTTTCTAGGATGGAAGAATTTGGAATGCTGAAAGGCTAAGGAACAACGGCTGGAACAAGCGCGCAAGGAGCCCAAGATTCGAAGTAAGACTTGGGCGTAATTCCCACAAATCAGCCCTAGGTCAGTGTATATCCTAGGATTGGTACCGATCTCTCTCGGCTAGGGGGAAACTTCCCCAATCCTGATGGAAGCGTGATTCGTGATGTTTTAGTTGGTCAGGCTATGGGATCGGAAGCTAGAATTATGACTCAAGCGTCGGTGCACAAGAGTTTGGATGTTGGAAGAACTCCTACGGCTTCAGAAGTTAGTTTGCTTCCATGACGTCTCCTCCGGTTAAGATAGAATCGGATGTTCATGTCGGGATTTAGCATGTGGCTTAATCTGGATTAGAGGCCGAGAGCACCGGTGCAGGATTGAAGATTGGAGGAAGCTACTTGGAAATGGAAATCGAATTACAAACGTGATTGGTGATTTACTCAAGGAAAAGTGTTTCACTAAGATCTGGACTGTGTTAATCGCAACCCATTAACCCGGGCTATCAGGAATTCTTAGAACCCGCTGGATTTTAAAACTATCAGTATTGAATGCTTATAATTGTAGGAAGGATCCTACCATTCACTTGATGCATTATATGCGCCACATGAAAGTGCTAGCAGCGTCGGATGACCTCATGACAAAGTGCTTTCCATTTTACCTCACGGATATTGTTGCCATATGGTTCAGGCAGGCGGGATCAGACAACATTGGAAGTTGGAATGTTTAGTTAAAAATTCATTGAACTATTCCGTGTTCGCATCTCTCAACCAGAGAATGTTTTGAATCTCAAGACAATCAAGCAAATGTCTAGAGAAACTTTGCGGACATTCTTGGAAAGGTTTAATACGGCAGTGGCATCGGTGGATCGACCAGACCCGTCGATGGTATTGATGGCTACTATTTCTTGAGCCTTATATAAGACGGATTTCAAGTTCTCTCTCCAATAGGATCCACCAAGGGACTTTTGTGAATTTTACCTTGAAGAATACAGATTTCTATTGGAAGAGGATGCAAGAACTGATAAGAAAATTATTAGGGTAAATATGGTTAAGGGTGGAGAATCGTCCGAATCTGGAAAGGATAACGATAAAGGCAAAGGAAATGTTTCATTTGGAAGTGATTGGAATGTGCTATAGCGAAGGGAACCTAAATTCCTTTCATACATGGAACTTACTTCTTCTATGAAAGAGATTTACTTAGATGTTCACACCACTGCTCTATTCAAAAAGCCTTCTAGAAGGGAGCCCACTTAGAAGGAAAAGGATTCTAGCAAACATTGTTTTGTTCGTGAGCTTGATGGCCACAATGCAAATGAGTGTAGCCATGTTCGGGATATAATTGAGGAATGCATCAGACACAGAGAGCTAGCACAATATGTTAGGAATCAGATTGCAGCACTAGAACAGAAACAACTGCCTGCTCCAGCTTGGAATAGGAACGATCTAGGACCTCGCCTGTATGGATTAGTCATTGACTGATTTGGATTTCTTTGGACTCCTGGCTTTGGATTATGTTACAAGGTTGCTTTAATCTTTTGGATTCAGATTCTTTGGTTTTCTAACTTTTGGATTATGGCATCTTGATTTTCTAATTTTTGGCTTTTGACTCTTTGGTTTTTCTAATCTCTGGTTTTGGATGACTAAGTCCACCTACCCATGTACGGAATCCGACGAGATTCGTAGTCATGCTTTTTTGTGGAAGATAAACCATTCATTTACTGGTTAATAAATTTGTAATCAAAAATGGATATGTCAGCTTACTCACGTATCAAATTAGGAGCAATCACTAAGCGTGCTCTGCGCCTACCTATAAACCGTTAGCTTTCCATTGGACTTACAAAAAATTAGAACTAATTCAAACTTCAAAAAATTACTTTGCTTGTATGGATTACACTCGTGAAGTATAGAATCGAGAATTGCGATTTGAAACCTTAATGACTTGGCGAGTATGGGCTACACTCATCGAGTGTAAAACTCTTACACTGGTCCCCAAGTATGGACTATGCTTGGGAAGAGTCAGGTCGTCTTACTAGGCTTAGCAAGATCGCTTGGTTAAGACTCGGGTATAGGCTATACTAGATTAGATGTGGGTCATTTTGCTAGGACTTGACAAAATGATTCCCTTAATTTTTTGTAGGTACGAATTGTACTTACTCATATTAGTTGCGGTGAGGCTGTGGATATTAGATTGGATACTCTCATTTTTTTTGTCGCGGACTTTTTGGATTTATTGGATTACTTTGTTTTTTTTGGATATTTGGATTTCTCAAATTCAAATTCTGGATATTTTGGATTTGGATTTCTCTTATACTACGATCTATAGTGATCATCGTATTTTTTTAGACTTCAAAGTCTGGTTTTCTACTAACTCAATCTGGTGTAATTGTAGTTTTTTGGATTTCTATATGAATTTCTCTTAGATTATGGCTTCTGGATTTACAGATTTTTGGACTATATAAAACACATCTTCCTCAAAAAGGCATGTTCTAGGTGTCAAGTGTTGACCTGCCTTTTTACAAGGTAGTCACGCTTTCTGGCTATTGGAGTGCTCAGGACTTGAGTACAAACTTGGTAAAAGCTGTGCGAACTCACACGAACTTGGTCGAAGTAGCAAAGTTCACAAAAACTTGTGTTTTTAGCTAAGTGTTTGAGGATCTGTACGTATCCCTAAAACACATCGGGAATGCTACAATTCATGAAAAGTTCAGGACTCAGAGTAAACTCAAAATTTTGGTTAAGTATTTAGGGATTAGTATTGGCATTTCATATCCATGAATTAGCATGAAAATCTTCTGAGTAGTTCAAGGTCGGCATGGACATTTTCGTTTCCGGGGATCAGTATAATCATTCCATATCACGGGATTGGTACTTTGGAAGTGATATCCCAGATCGTTATAAATTGGCTAACTCTTCAGAGATCGGTGTTGGTAGCTTCCTCCCCGGATCGGTGTTGCATTTTTGTATTCCCATATCGATGCGACTTTGAACTTGGGGAATTTAAGATTTTGTGATATAAAATGGGGGACCGGAATGGAGATTTGGCATTGCAACATGAATCAAAGCTTCAGATAATTATTTTAGGCATTGAGGATCAACACTAATCCTAGGTTCGATACCAATCCCGGAGCATTTTGTTAGGCTCTTGTGGGCTTTACCTCCAGCATCTATAAATACCCCTACTCTAGGAATGTTTCGGGCCTTTGGCTAGATGGATTCTTTTGACTTTACTTGGGATTCTTTGGAGCTTCGAGATATCCTAGAGACTCTTTAATGGCTTCTTGGACTTTTGGATCTTCATGTACTTTGGTTCTTCTTTTTGGCTCAAAGCAAGGACTTTGCCACAGCCTAGACTTAATTTCTTTCTCTACTTTTCTGTAATCAAAAGGACTATACTTATAACCATACAATATAAATAGACGAAGCTACCTCACAGTGGAGGTAGGCATACTTGCCGAGCCACTATAAACTCTCAGTGTTATTTACTGATTTTGCACTTTTGTGTCTAGACTATTTGGATTTGGGTGTTAACTTGAAAAACCACTTTTCTCGTTAAGACAATCCGATATTCTTTTTGCTTTGTCCTCTACAATGAGTGGTTACTTATCTCATCCAATATAAAACAATAAACTAAATTCAAATAAATGATTCAGTAATAGAACAACATTTCAAATAGACATCCATTAATAATTTATAGCATTACAGATATTTGTGTAAGTAATTTAGATGTGAGTTAACTCATTGAGATTCCCGTTATCATTGAGGCGATTTAGTTTGAATTAAAGTCAAACAGTCATTTGATTTCAGCACGGGTCCAAAATGTAAATTATGCTACTATGAACTCAACGCGGCCGACTACGCTTGTTTTGGACTCCTTTGTAAGGATTAAGCTTTTTATAAGTAATCAACCCAAATCTAAATAATTAAATTTCATTAGTTCCTTTATTAAACTTAATTATTATTGAACCGCCTTTTGGCAAGGCCGCTAAGAGCATTGACATTCAGGATCAAAACGACTGGAACTCTTTCACAACATGATTATACATCAAAGAGATTAAACTTGGAAAGCTTAATGTAACTTCATCCCCGGTTCGACAATATTTTCGCTTGGCTAAGTTGAAGCGTTGGGAAATCCCATAATGATAATACCTTCGGCTCGATAAAGAACCTGCTACCAAGCTCAAAATTGGCATACTCTCGGTTCGACTTTGTCAAACCGCTATGATTGAGTCGGCTAGATAATATCCCTGAAGAAGCGCTCCAGCAGCAAGAAGACTGCTTCTACCATCTCCTGAAGTTTTGGATCGACCTGCACGTGGCCCTACCAAACCGGGCGTGGCCTCAGTCTATAAACAGACCCATAAGGCTATGGAATATGGACTTTTGATCCCTTTTTTGCTCTTTTACTTTCAGAAACAAAATTGTACTATGGATTTTGATAATCTCCACTTCAGTCACTTTTTTAGGTAATAGAAATAACAATTATAAAGTGGATGTAGGACATTCAATCCTATGTGCTTGCATTTCTCAGTACTTGGGGTTTTTTATCCGTTTTTTGGATCGACAAATCCGAAGAGAAAGCCCTACGAATCCTACAAATCCTTCATTCCTTGCAATCCCTTTATTTCCTTCATATTTAGCGAAAATGGTGTCCACCAGAGCTGAGTCTCGGTAAGAAGCAAACAAGGTTGTGCAACCATCATGATCCGGTTCGATACTGAACCGAACGGTACATGAAGTTGATGCACCATCACCCTATCCAATCAGGCTCCAGCTACTAATTTCGCAACTCAATACGACTTTATATTGTTGATAAACAAGCTGAACGAGACGACTATAGCACTTAACACTTAGATGCGTGGGGACGTTGCGTTAAGACAAGACACGAATAGGATCGCTAGGCAACGAGATGAGTTTAGAAGTCAAAGAGCTTCTTCCTTATCACATCGTCAAGCAGCAGAAGCCTCGTCATTGTCTGGAAGAAAGGAGGATGCAAACAACAGCCACAAAAATTATTTAGGACCAAAAATGAGTAGGAGCTCTCGTTTGATACTGTGCTGGCTCGACATATCGACCCAACCCGGTTCGACAATGTTAAACCATCCAATGCCGAGCTAGAAGTTATACTCCCAACTAAGCTCCTCCACCAAGAAATCGTGAAGCTTCCAGAGCCACTGGAGCTCTCATGCATTCTCCCTTGCATTCTATGATCGAGTAGGACAACATGGGCCAAGGAAGTACCGCTTGCACAGTAGCCCAGGCAATGTTGCCTGTAGAGAGGCGAGGATGATCCGACGAGACGAGAGTTCAGAGCCTAAGAACATGCTTACTAATGCAGAGGTGGAAGCAATGGTAAAATAGATTATGAATGACAGCCAGGGTATAAGAGTGAGGATTGGGGCCTTGATCGTAGTCGCACTCCATTTACGGATGACATTTTGTAATGCGAATTCCTCAGAAGGTATAACCTATATCAGATAAGTCACTATTTGAGAAGGATTGTGTAAAGACCCGAAAATCCAGTCCAATTTGAGCTGACCAAAAACAATAGTCCAACCCCAAATTAAACTGAAAATCAGGAAATCAATAGAAAGAAAACAGAGGGTGAGGAAAGATAAGATAGAAACTTAGAACAGAAGAAGAAGAAGAACACAACAACAGAGTAACATGAATCTCACAGCGGAACGAATAACATATAATATATAACATAACTTTGAAATATAACTTTGTACTTGAATATACATCATTTTCAAAGTACAACACTTAAAACACAACGGAAATAAACTATAGCTATATGATCCTGAAGCCTCCTGCTCCAGCTCTTCAAGTATATGTGAATCGCGACTACTTGACTACCAGTACAAAATTGGGCACCCAAGAGTTTAGGGAAAACAAAACAAAATAAACTCCGGGTCAGTCATGGGACTGGTGTGAGTAAAACAGTTTAAAACAGTTTGAGCAACAAACGATATCTCATAAGACCACGCCGTATAACGGAATGGGTTTTTCCCTTATGAGAATCCAAAATATCTTTATATCAAAATCCTTTTGATATTATAATAATGTCTATCAACCACAATATAATAATCATCTAGCAGAAACGCTTTCATCTCACGTTCTACATATATAGTGTACAATCAAAATCGCAAGCACGTATTGGGTGATGGATTTCCAACTATGACAAGGTATGGAACCACCTTTTCGCTAGTGTACCTCTATAGAGGAATACACTGGGTTCAACAAGAACATCTTGCAACCCGGCCACACATGACCGACCACTCATATCGCTTGAGTGTATCGAATGTAAATCACCAACGGTTGGGATCAACAACCGTTTCCCGAATGGGACAGTATCAACAATAGATTTTTAGAAGTAAATGAAACTCTAGATCAGGTGATTATACACCCTAATAGGTGTGACCTACATAGCCATGCTACCTGCCCGATTTCTGTCATTTACCGGTTGATGAGGCTTGAGGTTACGCCTTATCATCACATCAGATTCACTTCGAATGCCACATTGTCAGACCCATCGAAAAACACTAATTGACGTCTATAACAGCACATTACGTGTTAGCTAAAGAAGTTTCATTCTCTGCTTCCACTCTTGGTACGGTTGAAGAAATCAATGTACGTGACCTTTCTGGAAATACCCTGTCAGACATTCATCCATACAAGTCATCCAGGAACAGGATGAACCGAAGGCACTATTCAGTACATCCATCTTAGGCACTGTTATCTAAGACTTATACAATAGCCCTTGCAATTTACTCTGTCTTCAATTTTCTTTGGCATATATGATTCGCAACGCTTATGCCAAGACAGAGTGGTTCTTTGGATAATAATCCAATCGGTCTCTACTTATTAACAACATTAAAATGGTCAAAACTTCGATAGTTTGTGATTTAACTATCGAAGGAAAACACGTGTGCAAAAAACGATATCATTTCCAGATGGAAATTCTATCGATCAATCATCAATCACTACCTTTCCACAACAATCAGCCTCTAACTGTAAACTAATAAGAGAACAATTCTCTAAGTATAAACCCCGAAGGCCAAAACAAACATCAGATCGATAATCAGAAAACTATTCAACTTAACTAATCTCTAGTCAGTTTCTAATCTTATTTAACTCTATTTGATTTACTTTGTTCGATTAACTCTTCTATTTATTTTCTAAATAGAAAATCCTTTATTCCATTTATTTTGTTTAACATCTCTTTTATAACTTATTCAGTTTCTAAGTCAATATCCCTTTATCATAACTTATTCATTTCCTAAATAAATAATATGTTTAATATCCTATTTATTTATTCTAAATGTTTCCTTTAATAACCCTATTTATTTAACAAATAAATATGGCCTTTCCTTATCCTATTTATTTAACAAATAAATAAATCCATTATATTGTCCTTTTTATTTAACAAATAAATATCTCACTTATTATCTCCTGTTTATTTTCTAAGTAAATAGTCCATTTTATAACATCTTATTTATTTATCCTAAATAAATAATTCACTTTATAATTATTCCAATTTATAAATATTTCTTATTTATAAATATTCCAATTTATACATATTCTGTTTTCAATATCACATTGAAAATCTCCTTTTCTCGTTCCGATATTTTATGGTACTTAACACATCAAATCACGATGTCCAATATCGGCCAAACACATATAATCAACCATGGATTATAAACCACATCATATATCATAATATATGAAAAACAATAAAATAACTGTTGAGGAATCCAGTCGGATTCCTCCAACCTGTTTCCCTGCATCCACAGATGTTACACAATAAAATCAACATCACTTTCAGTTCCATATGATATATTCTGTTAAACAGAATCAATATAGAAATTCAACAAACTGACTAGCAGTTCAATCAAACAGTCAACACACAGTCAATCAGCCAATATTTAACAGTTCTAAAAATACAACATGAAATTATAAACTGTTCAGAGTTAGTGAGATTTACTCACTTTGGCAGTTCATCGTTAAAGAACGATAAACTGTTTATTTGATTTGAATCAAACAATTTATTTTGCCATAAATTTGAATGAGCTTCAATCCATTCCTAGTCAGTTCCAGTCTAGCCACCCTCCATATGATCCCAACGCGACTTACGGTTCGTCAATCTGATACCGTATGATCAAGTTATACCATTACGAATTTAATACACTTTTAAATTAAATAAAAACCAAATTCCCTTATAAACTTTTAACTTCGGGCCTTTACCCATCAAATTCCGGCCCTTTCAAAATCAAGCCCACTCCACAAAGCTTCTTCCCCAAACAAAACTTGCGACTCCAGACATCCACGAAACCATGGCTGCGATTTTCAACCCGAGCCGCTCCCTCTCTTCTTGACATTTCAACACACAACTTTCACCATCCTTCTTCTTTTGTCGAGCTCACTCTCTCCATCACCATTAGATGAAACTCGCACCTGACCTTTGGATCCCGTCCTCTACCATCTCGCGCACGCATATAGTACAACAGTGACATCTTTGACTCCCAGAAAACCCAAAAATTTGTATATGAACTCCATTTTTCACAAACAATAACAATACGATATCCATTTTGCTAATTATTTCTTCCATCTTTCAAGAATCTTAGCCCTATCACCATAAGGTGAGCGCTGAAAAATTATTGGACCTCCCAAAATCCATCGAACGGAATTCTGGAACTACTGGCATGAAGCTCTTCCTTTGCTGAATCGATATATATACGTATTATGATTTATGGAATTTTATTTCCATTTGTTTTTGAATTTAGAGGACGGATTTTCTCATGTTTATAAGAAGAAAAAGAAACTATGGAAGAAAAGGAAGTTTGACTTTCGAATGAGGAAATTTTAGGGTTTAGTGAGAATGTGTGGGTATTTATAGGCTAAATTTATTATTTTTATATGAATTTTTAACGTATTTCTGCTTGTGTTCGTCCTTTAAAAATCGCTATGGTCACATACAATACCCAAAAATCACGAAACTGGACATGAAGTTATAGTTTGATATTACTGTTCCAACAAAACTGGTTTCGTCGAATTCCGACTCCGTTTCTCACACAGCGTATTTTAACCGTCAAAATACAGACTGTTCCTCACATTAAAAATCCATACAGTCACACACTGACTCTAAAAATCACGGAAATTGAAATCTAAAAATAATTTAACATTGCGGATCCAACAAAATTAGTTTCGTCGAGTTCCGACTTCGTTTGCAAAACCGGTTATTTTTAAAGCTCTAAATGACCCAGTTAAATATATAAATATATTTAAATATAATTAAATTAAATATAAATTAATTTATATTATCGTATATATTCACGTGGAATACCATACAGCTCCAGAAAAATCCTGTATGGATTCCTAACTCGATATTTCAAATCCCGGTTAAATCGATATTCGATTTATAATGAAATTCCTTTTTAAAATATAATTAATTCCTTCATAAATTATTAAGGAATTCCACAGCGACTTTTTTGAAATTTGATTTGAACATAAATCAAAATCTATACGACGAAATCTCGATTTTTCTCTTCCACTAGAAAAATATACTTCACCAGCTCGTAACGTTTCTTGTTTCACAAAAATCCGATTTAAAACGAATCCTGTACCTTCAGTTGAAGTTCAAATCGTGAACTGCAGCGCCATTTCAAGCTCGATTTTAATTATATTATAACTCTATGTTCAAACTGTCATTTATATAATATATTCGTTTTTCAAATTCAATTCCAAGCTAAATTAAATATCACAGATGATCCAGTTCACACCATATTGCCATTTCAGCCAATTCTAATTATTTCAGAATTAATATATTATTTAATTTATTATTTTAATTAAATATTCACCATTATTTAATTCAACGACCATTAAATCCTTTTAATCACCTTTTTAAATAATTAAATTAATTAATTATTATACCGCTGAAAACGCGGGTCATTACATTCTTCCCCACTTAAAATAATATCGTCCTCGAAATTGCTAATGTAGAAAACAACTCTATTAACTGGTTATAACTTATTTGTTCACTTCTTAACTTCAGTTTCCAAGTGGACCAATTTAATTTCAATTAAATATTAATTAATTTTTATCAACGAAAATTTCCAAAAATCCTGAAAATTTTCTAACGTCTTAATTTTTTTTGAAAAATTTCGCCAGCACCTCCTTTGTACTGGTCAATACGTCAAACCACCACTCGCCTCTCTGGGCCATCTCCATCCCAAAAGTAAATCAAATAGCCAAGCGGCTTACCAATTCGGCTCATAAATCTTATATCCAATAGAAATATGAACTTGTACCTTATGTCGGCATATCATTATATCCTTTCCACATGTTATCAATTCAGCGGATACAAGGGTCATCTGTAACAACCCAGATTTTTTGACCATTTAGTTTAATATTTAAAAATGTTTTTATTGTTTTGGAATTTTAAATGGTTTAATTTCAATAATTTTGAATATTTTATTTTATTCCGAAATGGTGGAAATTTAGTGGATCTGCAATATAATGTGAACTGGCAGTATAAAAGGATAAATTTTTAATTTAAAATAGTACGTTACAAAGGATGTAGTAGCTAACGAACTCGGATTTCGATGAAATCAGTTTCATTAAATACGAAATGATGAAATTAGGTAACCAACCAAGTTACGTCAAAAATGGCATCCGTATGTGGAAAAGAAAAAACAAAAGGCCAAAATTTGAACTAAATTTTGACGGTAATTGGAATTTGCTAATGCTAACGGCAAAACTGGAACCTGTGACCTATCCAGAAAAATTCTAAACATAGGATATTAGCTATATATGAAATCTGGGAAAATCCTATAACGGATATAGAAAGTTATTAAGGAAACAAAATTTAAATAAATTATTTGAAAATCTAAACGAACTCCGATTTTTGATTTGAATACATAGGATTGAAGTACGTTAAAAACCGGACCAGATGGTGGAAGAATTTCTGAAAACCGTTATCGTTTGATACTCCAACATGAGACCGGAATGTGTTGAAACTAACACAAAACACTATTTTGAATTTGAATTTAAATTATTTGAAAGTTCAAACAAATTCAAAATTGATATATTTTTATATAGTATTGAAGAGCAAGAAAAATTGAACAACATGGTTGAAAAAGATTTTGAATAAGGTATCAATAAGTAAGTCAAATTAACGTCCGAATAGGGTTGAGAAAACACACTTTACTATTCATAAATTATTAAATTTATTTATAATTTAATTAATTTAAGGATTAATCCTAGCCATCCATTTTCGACCGTTGGATTCGCGCCACCTCAGCAATCCATGTGACTCCTTCGGCTATAAATACCCCCTCCCCCCCCCCCTTCATTTTAAACTCACTCCTCCTCCTCCTCCTCTTTCAAGCTTTGGCAATGGCAGAAATAATAATAAAATATTAGGAAATAGGGAAAAGGGAAGAAAGGGAGAAAGGAGGGCAAGACGGGGAGCTAGGGACTCTTAGGCAAAGGCTTGGGCTTCACGGGTAAGTTTTTAAATAATATTTATTTATTTTTGTAATATATATATATAATAATTAAAATAGAATTTGTAAAAATAAATATCGGAACATTCTAAGGGTGACAGAGAGGATAGTGTCTGATGCTTGAGTTTGGAAAATATAGTTTCCTGCTCTCCCTGGCTATCCCTAACTGATCCGACGAATGGGATGGTTAATTTAAATTTTAAATTTTAACTTTAATTTGAATTTAAAATAGACCAGGGGCATTTTCGTAATTTTTAATCATAAACTTTAAAAGCTTATAACTTTTTCAAAACAAGTCGGATTTCCACGAAACAAGGACCGTTGGATTCTTATCGAAAAATACTTTAAAATGAGTGGAAGCAGATTTTTGATCCGGGTTAAAATTTTTAAGTTATAATTAAATGAATATTTTTAAATATTTTATTTGAAAATTAAATTTAATTAATATTAAAATGGTTTTTCAATTTTAAAGAAAAATTGGATATGGCTAGAGATGGGAAAGTAGGATTTTTAGAAGGGCATGGAAGGTAATTTGGCTTATAACGCAATTAGAAATTAATTAAGATAAAAATAATTTAATTAATTTAATTAAATATATATTCACTTAAATTAGGTAAATATTGTAAATAGCATAACTTTTGCATACATTAACGAAATTTAACGAAACAGGATCCATTGGGATCGTATGGACAAGCACTACGCAATGGAACTGACCGCAAGTGGATTGGAGCTCGTTTGGATTTATGGCAAAATTAAACGCCTGAACCAAATCAATGACCGATTATCGTTATTCAACGATAAACCGTCCAACGTGAGTAAATCTCACTAACTCTGAACACTTTATATTTCTCTAAAGTATTTTTAGAATTGGTAAATATTGGCTGATTTGCTGTGTATTGGCTGTTTGGTTGAACTGCTAGTCAGTTGATTGAAAATATCGATAACGATATATATAAATCGTATCGAAATATTGATTCTGTTTATCAGAATATTTTACCTCCATATTATTTATGTTGACTGACATCTGTGGATGCAGGGAAACAGGTAGGAGGAATCCAACTGGATTCCTCAACATTTATTTACCGTTTTTCATATATTCTGATATATGATGTGTTATATCATCTGTTGTTGAACCTGTGTGTTTGAATGATGATTGAACCTTTTGATTTGGTATTTTTATACCATAAGTGATACTAGAAAGTGAAAAGGGATTTTCAAAGTTTATTTTGAAAATAAATTTTTTATATAAAATCTTTTATATAAAATCAATAGATTTTATATATAAAAGGAAGAGAATTTCAAGAGAGAAAATGATTATAGAATCAAAGCCTTTGTTAAAAAAATAAATATTGGTGAAATCAAATAGAAGGGAAAATATTGGTGAAATCAAATAGAAGGGAAAATATTGGTGAAATCAAATAGAAGGGAAATATTTGTGAAACGATTACAAATAGAAATAAAAAGGGAAACATTCGTAAAAGTATTTACAAATGGAATTGAACAGGGAATATTCATGCAGGGAATAAAGAAAAGTTGAAAGAAGTACTTATTTGTTAAATAAATAGAAAAGTTAAAAGAAATATTTATTTGTTGAATAAATAGAAAAGTTAAAGGGAATATTTATTTGTTAAATAAATAGAAGCGGAAAGAGAATAGTTATTTGTTGAGTAAACGAATAGAAAAAGAATCTACTCAAGGGAGGTAATTCAAAGGAATTATTCCAAAGGAATTATTCAAAAGAGAAAAGTCAAAGGGATTAATTCAAAAGAGTTAATCAACTAGAGTTAAACCGTTGGAGTTAAACTGTTAGAGTTAAACAGTTGGAGTTAAACTGTTAGAGTTAAACAGTTGGAGTTAAACTGCTAGAGTTAAACCGTTGAAGTTAAACTGTCAGAGTTAAACCGTAAAGTTAAACAGTTAGAGTTAGTTAGTTAGAGTTAACCAGTTAGAGTTATTCAGTTAGAGTTATCCAGTTAGAGTTATTCAGTTAGAATTAACCAGCTAGAGTTAATCAGTTAGAGTTAATCGTTTTGAGTCAAATCGAACTAGAGTTATTCAAATATAGTAATCGAATAAGGGTTAATTGAATATTAGTTATTCAATTAGAATTGATCGAATCTAATTATTCGAGATAGAGTTAAAAATAGACAAAGTTATTTAAGGATGAATTTCCATTTAGCACGACTGCTAGTGAAATTCGCAGGGCTGCAGATAGCCTACGGCGGTCGGATGTTTCCTGGGGGAATCAGGCGTAACCATTGTGATCGCTGCGATCTAGAGTCAAGCAAATGGTGTTAAATCAAATAGTAATTAATCAATAGAAGTTAATTAAGTCGAGTTAGTCGAGTATTAGTAAATTAAGTAGGGTTAGTCAAAAAGGGAATTAATCGAATATCACCTATTCGAAGTAGAGTTATCGAATATAGTTTATTCGAGAAGAGTAATCGAATATATTCGTTCGAAGTGTGTTAAATCGAATATAGTTATTCGAAGGAGAGAATTATCGAATATGGTTTATTCGAAGTGAGATTTTTCGAATATTAGTTATTCGAAGAAAAGGATTACGAATATTAGTTATTCGAACAGGGGAATCGAATATAGTTTATTCGAAAGAGAATTATCGGATAGTGATTATTCGAGAGCGAATCATACATGGAAATTCGATTATATCGAATCAAGGGAAGTAATGTTTACTTTCCATTTCAAATCAAGTTTTAATTATCTGTTAATAAAGTAGTTGGTTGTTTATTTATCCAAATTAAGATATGGAAATATATTTATGTTAACATATTTTGAAAGCATGGAATTATAACATTTATAGTTATAATCAAATGATTCAGTAAAGGAAGTGGATTCATAAATAGAATCCGAGAGTTCGCAAGGAAGTTTCTTAAAGAGTGAAGTTTGAACTCTGTCTATTTCGAAGTTAGAAATGTTGTTCAGTTAAGGTCTGAGAGGTAATTATACCCCAACTTGATTGACTTCGTTTTAACTAAGAAGTGGATAAGGTTCGAGAGTGAAAGTGGTTAAGTGAATTTATTTAATGAGCGAAATGGTTGGTGTTGGCATAGCGATGTTTATTCAAACATCAGTTTAAACCCAATGAAGGAGATATGGAAATGTCTTCCAAATGAAAAATCAGAAATGTTTTCTGAATATAGAAAATGAGAAATGGAATTGTTTTCCATTGTTAATAACGTATATTTTCTAAATATAGTAAATAAGAAATATAGGAAAACAGGAATAAGGAAAAGAATAAATTTATGGTAATTTGATTTAAAAATTAATGATGATTGATGATTGATCGATAGAATTTCCATCTGGAAATAATATCGTTGTTTGCACACAGACATGTTTTCATTTGATAGTTAAATCACCGACTATCAAAGTTTTTGACTATTTTACGTTGTTAATATGGAGAGAACGGTTGGATTATTATCCACAGAACCACTCCGTATTGGCATAAGTGTTGTGAATCAAGTATGCTGAATATATTGAAGACGGAGTAAAGTGCAAGGGATATCCTGTTTACAGAATAGTGCCTTCGGTTTGTCCAGTCCCAGGACAAACGTGTATGGAAGAATGCCTGACAGAGTATATTCAATAGATCGCGTAAGTTGATCTCTTCAAACGTACTTACATTTGGTGGCGGAGGAATTCGTTTCTCTTAGCTTTATACCCGTGGTGTTTTTGGGGAAATCAATTTGTGATTTGGCGAGTATGACGATGTGGCATTCAAAGTGAATGATCTGTCAGAGATAAGCGTGGCCTCTAGCCTCATCAACCAGGAAATGACAAAAATCGGGCAGGCAGCATGGCTATGTGGGTCGCACCCATTAGGATGTATAATCACCTATCTAGAGAAATTCCAATTGCTTCTTAAATCTATCGATGCTGCCCCATTCGGGAGACGGTTGCTGATCCCAACCGTTGGTGATATATATTCGATACACTCAAGCGAAATGAGTGGTCGGTCATGTGAGGGCCGGGTTGCAAGAAGTTCTTGTTGAACCCAGTGTATTCGCCTCTAGAGATACACTATCGGCAGGTGGTCCCATACCTTGTCAAAGTCGGAATCCAATCTCCAATAAGTGCCCGCGAGTTTGATTTGTATACTATATATGTAGAGCGTGAGATGCAAGCGTTTTACTAGATTTTAATTACTTGTGATTAGACATTATTATAATATCAGATAATATATGATTTCCAAAGTGTTTTGGGTTATCGTAAGGTAAAAGCCATCCGTATTTATGTGTGGATTGGTCTTACGATTATCTTTTCTTTTGAAAAGGATTTTGAAAAGTTAAACCAAATGATTTGAGTTTACTCACACCAGTCCCATGACTGACCCAGAGTTTTATTTTGTTTTGTTTTCCCTAAACTCTTGGGTGCTCAAATTTGTACGGGCAGTCAAGTAGTCAGGATTTTTCAGATAGACTTGGAGGGCTTGGAGAGCTTGGAGCAGGAGGCTTCAGGACTTATATAGCTATTGTTTATTTCCGCTGTGATGCAAGGGTTGTACTCTGATAATGGTATTGTATGCATATACTGCTTTTGATTTCAAGTTATGTGATATATTATATTTTATTCGTTCCTATGTGAGATTCGTGTTACTCTGATGTTGTGTTCTTCTTTTTCTTCTTCTATTCTAATTTTCTATCTTATCTATCCTCACCCTCTAAATTCTTTCATTAACTATTCGGTAATTGTCGACCCTTGATGTTTGATATGTGTTGTATATCGGATAACCAAGGTCGCTTTTTTCTCGGGTCGTTACAATTGGTATCAGAGCTGAAGGTTTAGTGATTTACCTTGGCTCTGTGGCGTGACTCAGTAGAGATGGGGTTAGTAATGCCCTAAACTGAGTTTGAGTGTATATATAAGAGTGAACGTATTTGTTATTTTATATAAAATGATTTTATACCGTGGAGATTTATTGGTTGAGTCGTTTATGAGTTCTAGTCGATCAGTTTGATCCACCGTATCGATAGGAGTTTATAAACACTTGAATACGATGGGTCGACATGATATGTTTTGAAAAAAGGGTAAATGAAATAATTTTACCTAAATTATATTTTGATATAAGCAAAGTATAGATATTTGAAATTATTATGGTATATTGGATGTGTTGGTTGTGATTATAATCGGATAAGATTATAAAATGTGAAATGGTTATGTAAATAACAAATCAAAATTCATATAAGTGAAATATATGAAATCAGATGAATTAAATCTGAATTTAAGTTCAGAATTGGAATTAAAATTGCTAAAATTTGAATAAGCGTTGTAAATGGAATTAAATTGAATATATGTGAATTTTAAAATCCTGGGAGATTTTAAATTTGTTACAAGCATTGAAAAGGGATATTTTGAAATGAATTTCAAAATGAAAATATTTAAAAATTGGTTTTGAAAGTGCTATAGTATTGAACTCACTTCGATAGCTAGAAAATAAATTCCGATGTTGATCCGGACATCATCGGTGCTCATTTTCGAGTTTGTAAATGACGGATTACTACCAAAGATTTTGTTTTTGAATTGTTTTGAGAAACTAAGTTGTTTTTATATTCCAAAGGGATATTTGATTTTTGGAAAAGGCAAAGCTATTTGAAACTCCCAGGTACAGATTATTGAAATAAACACAAATTAAATAGAAATTTGTGAAAGCAAATTTGAAATTGAATTGAAGGCAGTTCAGTGGAAATTGAGTTGAATTGAAATAGAATGGTATCAAGTAGAATTGGACTAGATTAGAGATAATCTGGGATAGAAATGGATGGTCAAGCAAGAAATTTGAATTGAGATTGGAATTGCAGTTTGATTGAAATTTGGCTTGGTTATAAGCGGATGGTCGTGTTGAAGATAAAAGTGATTGGGAGTTTGATTGGGATGATAGTGGTATATGTTAAATTGATAGCAGAATTGAATGTCGACAAAAAGGTACACGTATATATTCATATGAGTTTGATGAGATTTATGAGCCTGTTGGGCAAGCCACTTGGCTGTTTGATTTTCTTTTGGGTTGAAGAAGGTCTAGGGAGGCGAGTTGGAGTTTGAGCTATTGACCAGTACAAATGAGGTGCTGGCGAAATTTTTTAGAAATTTCGAGTGTTGGAAAATTTTGAAAATTTTTGAAAATTTTCGTTTATAGAAATAAATTAATAAATTAATTAGAATAGATTGGTTTAGTGAAATCAGAGTAACCAAATAATTTTGATCTAGTTATAAAGTTCATTTTTCTACCTTAGCAATTTCGAGGACGAAATTATTTTAAGGGGGAAAGAATGTAACGACCCAGATTTTTTGACCATTTAGTTTAATATTAAATTTTTTTTTATTGTTTTGGAATTTTAAATGGTTTAATTTCAATAATTTTGAATATTTTATTTTATTCCGAAATGGTAGAAATTTAGTGGATCTGCAATATAATGTGAACTGGCAGTATAAAAGGATAAATTTTTAATTTAAAATAGTACGTTACAAAGGATGTAGTAGCTAACGAACTCGGATTTCGATGAAATCAGTTTCATTAAATCCGAAATGATGAAATTAGGTAACCAACCAAGTTACGTCAAAAATGGCATCCGTATGTGGAAAAGAAAAAATAAAAGGCCAAAATTTGAACTAAATTTTGACGGTAATTGGAATTTGCTAATGCTAACGGCAAAACTGGAACCTGTGACCTATCCAGGAAAATTCTAAACATAGGATATTAGCTATTTATGAAATCTGGGAAAATCCAATAATGGATATAGAAAGTTATCAAGGAAACAAAATTTAAATAAATTATTTGAAAATCTAAACGAACTCCGAATTTTGATTTGAATACATAGGATTGAAGTACGTTAAAAACCGGACCAGATGGTGGAAGAATTTCTGAAAACCATTATCGTTTGATACTCCAACATGAGACCGGAAGGTGTTGAAACTAACACAAAACACTATGTTGAATTTGAATTTAAATTATTTGAAAGTTCAAACAAATTCAAAATTGATATATTTTTATATAGTATTGAAGAGCAAGAAAAATTGAACAATATGGTTGAAAAAGATTTTGGATAAGGTATCAATAAGTAAGTCAAATTAACGTCCGAATAGGGTTGAGAAAACACACTTTACTATTCATAAATTATTAAATTTATTTATAATTTAATTAATTTAAGGATTAATCCTAGCCATCCATTTTCGACCATTGGATTCGCGCCACCTCAGCAATCCATGTGACTCCTTCGGCTATAAATAGCCCCCCCCTTCATTTTAAACTCACTCCTCCTCCTCCTCCTCTTTCAAGCTTTGGCAATGGCAGAAATAATAATAAAATATTAGGAAATAGGGAAAAGGGAAGAAAGGGAGAAAGGAGGGCAAAACGGGGAGCTAGGGACTCTTTGGCAGAGGCTTGGGCTTCACGGGGTAAGTTTTTAAATAATATTTATTTATTTATTTTTGTAATATATATAAATATATATATAATAATTAAAATAGAATTTGTAAAAATAAATATCGGAACATTCTAAGGGTGACAGAGAGGATAGTGTCTAAGGCTTGAGTTTGGAAAATATAGTTTCCTGCTCTCCCTGGCTATCCCTAACTGATCCGACGAATGGGATGATTAATTTAAATTTTAAATTTTAAATTTAATTTGAATTTAAAACAGACCAGAGGCATTTTCGTAATTTTTAACCATAAACTTTAAAAGCTTATAACTTTTTCAAAACAAGTCGGATTTCCACAAAACAAGGATCGTTGGATTCTTATCGAAAAATACTTTAAAATGAGTGAAAGCAGATTTTTGATCCGGGTTAAAAATTTTAAGTTATAATTAAATGAATATTTTTAAATATTTTATTTGAAAATTAAATTTAATTAATATTAAAATGGTTTTTCAATTTTAAAGAAAAATTGGATATGGCTAGAGATGGGAAAGTAGGATTTTTTAGAAGGGCAGGGAAGGTAATTTGGCTTATAACGCAATTAGAAATTAATTAAGATAAAAATAATTTAATTAATTTAATAAAATTTATATTCATTTAAATTAGGTAAATATTGTAAATAGCATAACTTTTGCATACATTAACGAAATTTAACGAAACAGGATCCGGTGGGATCGTATGGACAAGCACTACGCAATGGAACTGACCGCAAGTGGATTGGAGCTCGTTTGGATTTATGGCAAAATTAAACGCCTGAACCAAATCAATGACCGATTATCGTTATTCAACGATAAACCGTCCAATGTGAGTAAATCTCACTAACTCTGAACACTTTATATTTCTCTAAAGTATTTTTAGAATTGGTAAATATTGGCTGATTTGCTGTGTATTGGCTGTTTGGTTGAACTGCTAGTCAGTTGATTGAAAATATCGATAACGATATATATAAATCGTATCGAAATATTGATTCTGTTTATCAGAATATTTTACCTCCATGTTATTTATGTTGACTGACATCTGTAGATGTAGGGAAACAGGTCGGAGGAATCCAACTGGATTCCTCAACATTTATTTACCGTTTTTTGTATATTCTGATATATGATGTGTTATATCATCAGTTGTTGAACATGTGTGTTTGGATGATGATTGAACCTTTTGATTTGGTACTTTTATACCATAAGTGATACTAGAAAGTGAAAAGGGATTTTCAAAGTTTATTTTGAAAATAAATTATTTATATAAAATCAATAGATTTTATATATAAAAGGAAGAGAATTTCATGAGAGAAAATGATTATAGAATCAAAGCCTTTGTTAAAAAAATAAATATTGGTGAAATCAAATAGAAGGGAAAATATTGGTGAAATCAATTAGAAGGGAAATATTTGTGAAACGATTACAAATAGAAATAAAAAGGGAAACATTCGTAAAAGTATTTACAAATGGAATTGAAAAAGGAATATTCATGTAGGGAATAAAGAAAAGTTGAAAGAAGTACTTATTTGTTAAAATAAATAGAAAAGTTAAAAGAAATATTTATTTGTTGAATAAATAGAAAAGTTAAAGGGAATATTTATTTGTTAAATAAATAGAAGCGGAAAGAGAATAGTTATTTTTTGAGTAAACGAATAGAAAAAGAATCTATTCAAGGGAGGTAATTCAAAGGAATTATTCCAAAGGAATTATTCAAAAGAGAAAAGTCAAAGGGATTAATTCAAAAGAGTTAATCAACTAGAGTTAAACCGTTGGAGTTAAACTGTTAGAGTTAAACAGTTGGAGTTAAACTGTTAGAGTTAAACAGTTGGAGTTAAACTGTTAGAGTTAAACCGTTGAAGTTAAACTGTCAGAGTTAAACCATAAAGTTAAACAGTTAGAGTTAGTTAGTTAGAGTTAACCAGTTAGAGTTATTCAGTTAGAGTTATCCAGTTAGAGTTATTCAGTTAGAATTAACCAGTTAGAGTTAATCAGTTAGAGTTAATCGTTTTGAGTCAAATCGAACTAGAGTTATTCAAATATAGTGATCGAATAAGGGTTAATTGAATATTAGTTATTCAATTAGAATTGATCGAATCTAATTATTCGAGATAGAGTTAAAAATAGACAAAGTTATTTAAGGATGAATTTCCATTTAGCAAGACTTCTAGCGAAATTCGCAGGGCTGCAGATAACCTACGGCGGTCGGATGTTTCCTGGGGGAATCAGGCTTAACCATTGTGATCGCTGCGATCTAGATTCAAGCAAATGGTGTTAAATCAAATAGTAATTAATCAATAGAAGTTAATTAAGTCGAGTTAGTCGAGTTTTAGTAAATTAAGTAGGGTTAGTCAAAAAGGGAATTAATCGAATATCACCTATTCGAAGTAGAGTTATCGAATATAGTTTATTCGAGAAGAGTAATCGAATATATTTCGTTCGAAGTGTGTTAAATCGAATATAGTTATTCGAAGGAGAGAATTATCGAATATGGTTTATTCGAAGTGAGATTTTTCGAATATTAGTTATTCGAAGAAAAGGATTACGAATATTAGTTATTCGAACAGGGGAATCGAATATAGTTTATTCGAAAGAGAATTATCGGATAGTGATTATTCGAGAGCGAATCATACATGGAAATTCGATTATATTGAATCAAGGGAAGTAATGTTTACTTTCCATTTCAAATCAAGTTTTAATTATCTGTTAATAAAGTAGTTGGTTGTTTATTTATCCAAATTAAGATATGGAAATATATTTAAGTTAACATATTTTGAAAGCATGGAATTATAACATTTATAGTTATAATCAAATGATTCAGTAAAGGAAGTGGATTCATAAATAGAATCCGAGAGTTCACAAGGAAGTTTCTTAAAGAGTGAAGTTTGAACTCTGTCTATTTCGAAGTTAGAAATGTTGTTCAGTTAAGGTCTGAGAGGTAATTATACCCCAACTTGATTGACTTCGTTTTAACTAAGAAGTGGATAAGGTTCGAGAGTGAAAGTGGTTAAGTGAATTTAGTTAATGAGCGAAATGGTTGGTGTTGGCATAGCGATGTTTATTCAAACATCAGTTTAAACCCAATGAAGGAGATTTGGAAATGTCTTCCAAATGAAAAATCAGAAATGTTTTCTGAATATAGAAAATGAGAAATGGAATTGTTTTCCATTGTTAATAACGTATATTTTCTAAATATAGTAAATAAGAAATATAGGAAAACAGGAATAAGGAAAAGAATAAATTTATGATAATTTGATTTAAAAATTAATGATGATTGATCGATAGAATTTCCATCTGGAAATAATATCGTTGTTTGCACACAGACATGTTTTCATTTGATAGTTAAATCACCGACTATCAAAGTTTTTGACTATTTTACGTTGTTAATATGGAGAGACCGGTTGGATTATTATCCACAAAACCACTATGTATTGGCATAAGCGTTGCGAATCAAGTATGCTGAATATATTGAAGACGGAGTAAAGTGCAAGGGCTATCCTGTTTATAGAATAGTGCCTTCGGTTTGTCCAGTCCCAGGACAAACGTGTATGGAAGAATGCCTGACAGAGTATATTCAATAGATCGCGTAAGTTGATCTCTTCAAACGTACTTACATTTGGTGGCGGAGGAATTCGTTTCTCTTAGCTTTATACCCGTGGTGTTTTTGGGGAAATCAATTTGTGATTTGGCGAGTATGACGATGTGGCATTCAAAGTGAATGATCTGTCAGAGATAAGCGTGGCCTCTAGCCTCATCAACCGGGAAATGACAAAAATCGGGCAGGCAGCATGGCTATGTGGGTCGCACCCATTAGGATGTATAATCACCTATCTAGAGAAATTCCAACTGCTTCTTAAATCTATCGATGCTGCCCCATTCGGGAGACGGTTGCTGATCCCAACCGTTGGTGATATATATTCGATACACTCAAGCGAAATGAGTGGTCAGTCATGTGAGGGCCGGGTTGCAAGAAGTTCTTGTTGAACCCAGTGTATTCGCCTCTAGAGATACACTATCGGCAGGTGGTCCCATACCTTGTCAAAGTCGGAATCCAATCTCCAATAAGTGCCTGCGAGTTTGATTTGTATACTATATATGTAGAGCGTGAGATGCAAGCGTTTTACTAGATTTTAATTACTTGTGATTAGACATTATTATTATATCAGATAATATATGATTTCCAAAGTGTTTTGGGTTATCGTAAGGTAAAAGCCATCCGTATTTATGTGTGGATTGGTCTTACGATTATCTTTTCTTTTGAAAAGGATTTTGAAAAGTTAAACCAAATGATTTGAGTTTACTCACACCAGACCCATGACTGACCCAGAGTTTTATTTTGTTTTGTTTTCCCTAAACTCTTGGGTGCTCAAATTTGTACGGGCAGTCAAGTAGTCAGGATTTTTCAGATAGACTTGGAGAGCTTGGAGCAGGAGGCTTCAGGACTTATATAGCTATTGTTTATTTCCGCTGTGATGCAAGGGTTGTACTCTGATAATGGTATTGTATGCATATACTGCTTTTGATTTCAAGTTATGTGATATATTATATTTTATTCGTTCCGCTGTGAGATTCGTGTTACTCTGATGTTGTGTTCTTCTTTTTCTTCTTCTATTCTAATTTTCTATCTTATCTATCCTCATCCTCTAAATTCTTTCATTAACTATTCGGTAATTGTCGACCCTTGATGTTCGATATGTGTTGTATATCGGATAACCAAGGTCGCTTTTTTCCCGGGTCGTTACATCATCCCAATCAAATTCCAATTTGCTTTTATCCACAACACAACCATTCGCTTATATCCGAGCCAAATTTCATTTCAACTCGAGTTTCTTCTCGATTCCCAACCCTTAGCTTGATTATCACATTACACTTCAAATTTGAATCTCACAATCCAATTTGTCTTGATATCATTCTAATCCAATCCCAGTTATCACTTTATTGGCTTTACTTTAATTCAATTTTTCTTTCACAAATTTCTGTTAAATTTGTTTTTAATTCAAACAATCTTTCCTTGGGAGTTTTAAAATAGTTTACTCTTTTTCAAAAATCAAATTTTCTTTTTTAGAAATTCAACACTTGTCTTTCCCAAAACAAATTCAAAACAGTATCTCTGGTAGTAATTCGTCACTTACAACTCGAAAATGAATACTGATGATGTAGCTGTCATCATCAGAATCTATTTTCCAGCGATCGAAGTGACTTCAATACTATAAAACCATTTCTAAACATTTCCACTTTGAAATTCATTTCAAAATATAATTCACACTACTTGTAAAACAATTTAAAATCTCCCAGGATTTTAAATTTTCCTTATTTTCAATCCAAATTCATTTACAAACACTTATCCAATTTTCCAGAATTTTAATTCAATTTCGGGTTTAAATTTCAGATTTAACTCATCTGATTTCACGTATTTCACTTATATGAATTCTGATTAGTTGTTTACATAACCATTTAATTTATAATCTTACTCGATTATAATAACAATTATACTTTGGGAAAAATTATTTCATTTACCCTCTTTTCAAAACATATCTTGTCGACCCATTGTATTCAAGTGTTTATAAACTCCTACCAATACAGTGGACCAAACTGATTGACACGAATCCATAAACAACTCAACCAATAAATCTCCACAATATAAAACAAATTTTATATTGAATAACAAATGTGCTCTCGTATATATACACTCAACTCAATCTAGGGTATTGCTAACCCCATCTCTACTGAGTCATGCCACAGAGCCAAGGTAATTCACTTAACCTTATGCTCTTATACCAACTGTAATGACCCGAAAATCCAGTCCAATTTGAGCTGACCAAAAACACAAGTCCAACCGCAAATTAAACTGAAAATCAGGAAATTAATAGAAAAAAAATAGAGGGTGAGGAAAGATAATATAGAAACTTATAATAGAAGAAGAAGAACAACACAACATCAAAGTAACACAAATCTCACAGCGGAACGAATAACATAACTTTGAAATATAACTTTGTACTTCAATATACATCATTTTCAAAGTACAGCATTTACCACACAGCGGAAATAAACTAAAGCTATATGATCCTGAAGCCTCCTGCTCCAGCTCTTTAAGTATCTGTAAATCACGACTACTTGATTTCCCGTACAAAATTGGGCACCCAAGAGTTTAGGGAAAACAAAACAAAATAAACTCCGGGTCAGTCATGGGACTGGTGTGAGTAAAACAGTTTAAAACAGTTTGAGCAACAAACGATATCTCATAAGACGACGCCGTATAACGGAACGGTTTTCCCTTATGAGAATCCAAAATATCTTTATATCAAAATCCTTTTGATATTATAATAATATCTATCAACCACAATATAATAATCATCTAGCAAAAACGCTTTCATCTTACATTTATGGAATTTTATTTCCATTTGTTTTTGAATTTAGAGGACGGATTTTCTCACGTTTATAAGAAGAAAAAGAAACTGTGGAAGAAAAGGAAGTTTGACTTTCGAATGAGGAAATTTTAGGGTTTACGGAGAATGTGTGGGTATTTATAGGCTAAATTTATTATTTTTATATTAATTTTTAACGTATTTCTGCTTGTGTTCGTCTTTTAAAAATCGCTATGCTTACATACAATACCCAAAAATCACGAAACTGGACAAGCAGCTATAGTTTGACATTACGGTCCCAACAACATTGGTTTCGTCGAATTCCGACTCCGTTTGCTCACACAACGTATTTTTAACCATCAAAATACTGACTGTTTCTCGCATTAAAAATCCGTACGGCCACACACTGACTATAAAATCACGGAAATTGAAATCTAAAAATAATTTAACATTGCGGATCCAACAAAATTAGTTTCGTCGAATTCCGCCTTCGTTTGCAAAACAAGCTATTTTTAAAGCTCTAAATGACCCATTTAAATATATAAATATAATTAAATTAAATATAAATAAATTTATATTATCGTGTGGAATACCATACAGCTCCAGAAAAATCCTGTATGGATTCCTAACTCGATATTTCAAATCCCGGTTAAATCGATATTCGATTTATAATGAAATTCCTTTTTAAAATATAATTAATTCCTTCATAAATTGTATAGGAATTCCACAGCGACTTTTCTGAAATTTGATTTGGACATAAATCAAAATCTATACGACGAAATCCCGATTTTTCTCTTCCACAAGAAAAATATACTTCACCAGCTCCTAACGTTTCTTGTTTCACCGAAATCTGATTTAAAACGAATCCTGTACCTTCAGTTGAAGTTCAAATCGACAAATCGCGAACTACAGCGCTATTTCAAGCTCGATTTTAATTATATTATAACTCTATGTTCAAACTGTCGTTTATATAATATATTCGTTTTTCAAATTCAATTCCAAGCTGAATTAAATATCACAGATGATCCAGTTCACACCATATTGCCATTTCAGAGAATTCTAATTATCTCAGAATTAATATATTATTTAATTTATTATTTTAATTAAATATTCACCATTATTTAATTCAACGACCATTAAATCCTTTTAATCACCTTTTTAAATAATTAAATTAATTAATTATTATACCGTTGAAAACGCGGGTCATTACATTCTTCCCTACTTAAAGTAATTTCGTCCTCGAAATTGCTAAGGTAGAAAACAACTCTATTAACTGGTTATAACTTACTTGTTCACTTCTTAACTTCAGTTTCCAACTGGACCAATTTAATTTCAATCAAATATTAATTAATTTTTATCAACGAAAATTTCCAAAAATCCTGAAAATTTTCTAGCGCCTTTATTTTTTTGAAAAATTTCGCTAGCACCTCCTTTGTACTGGTTAATAGGTCAAACCACCACTCGCCTCCCTGGGCCATCTCCATCCCAAAAGTAAATCAAATAGCCAAGCGGCTTACCAATTCGGCTCATAAATCTTATATCCAATAGAAATATGAACTTGTACCTTTTATCGGCATATCATTATATCCTTTCCACATATTATCAATTCAGCGGATACAAGGTCATCCCAATCAAATTCCAATATGCTTTTATCCACAACACAACCATTCGCTTATATCCAAGCCAAATATCATTTCAACTCGAGTTTCTTCTCGATTCCCAACTCTTGGCTTGATTATCACATTACACTTCAAATTTGAATCTCACAATTCAATTTGTCTTGATATCATTCTAATCCAATCTCAGTTACCACTTTACTTGCTTTACTTTAATTCAAATTTGCTTTCACAAATTTCTGTTAAATTTGTTTTTAATTCAAACAATCTTTCCTTGGGAGTTTTTAAATAGTTTACTCTTTTTCAAATATCAAATTTTCTTTTTTTTGAAAATCAACACTTGTCTTTCCCAAAACAAATTTAAAACAGTATCTCTGGTAGTAATTCATCACTTACAATTCGAAAATGAATACTAATGATGCAGCTGTCATCAGAATCTATTTTCCAACGATTGAAGTAACTTCAATACTATAAAACCGTTTCTAAACATTTCCACTATGAAATTCATTTCAAAATATAATTCACACTACTTGTAAAACAATTTAAAATCTCCCAGGATTTTAATTTTTCCTTATTTTTAATCCAAATTCATTTACAAACACTTATCCAATTTTCCAGAATTTTAATTCAATTTCGGGATTAAATTTCAGATTTAACTCATCTGATTTCACGTATTTCACTTATATGAATTCTGATTAGTTGTTTACATAACCATTTAATTTATAATCTTACGCGGTTATAATAAAAATTATACTTTGGGAAAAATTATTTCATTTACCCTCTTTTCAAAACATATCGTGTCGACCCATCGTATTCGAGTGTTTATAAACTCCTACCAATACAGTGGACCAAACTGATTGACACGAATCCATAAACAACTCAACCAATAAATCTCCACAATATAAAACAAATTTTATATTGAATAACAAATACGCTCTCGTTTATATACACTCAACTCAATCTAGGGTATTGCTAACCCCATCTCTACTGAGTCACGCCACAGAGCCAAGGTAATTCACTTAACCTTATGCTCTGATACCAACTGTAATGACCCGAAATGCCGGTCCAATTTGAGCTGACCAAAAACACAAGTCCAACCCCAAATTAAACTGAAAATCAGGAAATTAATAGAAAAAAACAGAGGGTGAGGAAAGATAATATAGAAACTTGGAATAGAAGAAGAAGAATAACAACACAACATCAGAGTAACACAAATCTCACAGCGGAACGAATAACATATAATATATAACATAACTTTGAAATATAACTTTGTACTTGAATATACATCATTTTCAAAGTACAACACTTACAACACAGCGGAAATAAACTATAGCTATATGATCCTGAAGCCTCCTGCTCCAGCTCTTCAAGTATCTGTAAATCCCGACCACTTGATTGCCCGTACAAAATTGGGCACCCAAGAATTTAGGGAAAACAAAACAAAACAAACTCCTGGTCAGTCATGGGACTGGGGTGAGTAAAACAGTTTAAAACAGTTTAAAACAGTTTGTGCAACAAACGATATCTCATAAGACCACGCCGTATAACGGAACGGGTTTTTCCCTTATGAGATTCCAAAATATCTTTATATCAAAATCCTTTTGATATTATAATAATGTCTATCAACCACAATGTAATAATCCTCTAGCAGAAACGCTTTCATCTCACATTCTACATATATAGTGTACAATCAAAACCGCAAGCACGTATTGGGTGATGAATTTACAACTATGACA